>PVLA01001578.1:0-343787 GCA_004027455.1 Hydrochoerus hydrochaeris | reverse complement strand
GGAGGGAGGGAGGAAGGAAGGAAGGAAGGAAGGAAGGAAGGAAGGAAGGAAGGAAGGAAAGGTGTGTTATTCTTAAGAATTCTAGCTGACAAAATTTAGCCTTCATAAACAAGTATACATACATTTCTTAATGAGTTATAAAGTCTAATTTTAGGATTTCTCCTACAGAAAGACCAATAAGTGAATAAAGATGTGCATAGAAAAACATATGAAGTACTGCTTATACTAAGAACAATATAATTTACACACATATGAAAGAGGAAGCTAAATTATGATTCAGCCATACAATACTGAATAGCCATTAAAAAGATTGCAATGGTCTTTACCCAGTGACCCAGAAAAATATCTATGCAGTTGAATCAAAGAAGCCAAGAATGACATGATTCCATACAAATCTCCATACACCATACATATGTGTATACACACACACACACACACATCTACATATACATACTTTCATAGAAAAAAGTCTGGAAAGATATATATTAAACTCGTAACACTGGTTATCTTTGGAGAAATGGTAAAAACAAAGATATTTACTTTCTCCCTTTATTCATTTCTATATTGTAAATTGCATGTATTACTTTTATAATCACAAAAAATAAAACTTATAAATACTATAACAAAGAATATATAAGAAAGTTAAGAGACTAGAAGGTAGAAACCTTTAAAAATGGTAAGTATAATCATTTATGATTCACACTGACAAAATTATTATTTCAACATATTAATAACCAAGAATAAAATATTGAAACAAATCTCACAATTCAAATTAACCTGCCAAAAATACTAAGCAGATGTGAAGAGATCTAAATAAAAATAATCAGCCCAAACTAAACATTTGAATAGGTAAATGCTTTATCTATACTTACATCTATCTAAAGACACTATTATTTTTCTCAAATGGTACTTACAGTTCTCTACAATTTCATCAAAAACTGCACCACTTTTCTGTTCAAACTGAAAAAGCAAAAACAAAAAAAATAGAAAAGTAACGTTATTCTTATACTTTTCAATCATAGTTTGACAGCCCTCCCAAGCCAAATTATGCATATACACCATAACATTAATAAAAACACTTCCAAATAGAGGAAAATAAAATTGAGGCTGAACAAAAATACATTTTCAGACCAAACACTGCAATTCAAAAACCAAGAGATACATTACATCCTTTTCTTTCTTTTCTTCTCGGTATGAGAGATTGAGCCCAGGCAGATCTGAGAGGGGCCCAAAGCACGCACGCGCTTGCTCGCACTCTTCTTCCTTTCCTTTCCTTTCCTTTCCTTTCCTTTCCTTTCCTTTCCTTTCCTTTCCTTTCCTTTCCCTTTCTTTCTTTCCTTTCTTTCCTTTCTTTCTTTCTTTCTTTCTTTCTTTCTTTCTTTCTTTCTTTCTTTCTTTCTTTCTTTCTTTCTTTCTTTCTTTCTTTCTTTCTATTTCTGAGACAGGTCTCTCACTAAGTTGCCCAGGCTACCCTGGAACTTGCAAGTATACAGCACTGAGCTTGTTCCTCATGGCTTTTTAATTATTCTTATATCACCAAAAAAAGATATTTATAATAATGAACATAGTCATATTTATTAAAAATTTACTATGCAAAACTTCTTACCAAATCTGAACCAAACTATTGGCAATAATAGCTATTGTTCTTAGGCTTTTAAAACAAGTGATCTATGTTTCTGGGATGGTTCCTATTGAGTATGTTAAGGTCTAAGAGAGAAGTAGGGCCAAGTCCAAAATAATTCTGGACTTGGCTTTAAAACAGTAGGAGGAAAAAAAGTAAAGCATGCACAACTCTACCTATGAACTTAAAAAAAGTAGCATGCTGTACCCTGAGTCTTTAAATGTCTTTGGTAAGACTGACCATTCCAACCTTCTGTTCCCCTGCCTATTACACACTAAAGACACAAAACACAAGGAATGCTACTTCTAGACAAATTTTGCTTACTACAACCTAGAATAAGCCATCCATTGAAGGGACAAACTTTCAAGGGAAAGAAAATTATCTAGCTACTTAATATAGCTGTAGAAGAAACACAACAGCTAAAATAATCAATAGTATCTGCTGTTTAGAAATAAGAACAGAAAACCAAAAATCACAAGTTTCTGCAAAGACGTAACAGTGAAAGAAGGTTCAAGATGAAAAGCATGACAGACTGGGATATTGGCAGGACTTTGAAGTAACAGCCTGAGAAAAAACAAGGAGACAGCTCCGACTTTTGGCAATAATGGTGGAAGGGGAGTAAATCAGGCTGAGTGAACAGTTGTATTCCTTCAAATAAGAAAAAGGAGTATGTGGATAGACTGGATGAAACCAGTGTGAGACAAGGTGTAAGCAAAAATGACAGCAGACCTTAAACTTTCAAATTCACAATGTGTAGGAACTAAACTCTACCCAGTCCAGAGACCTTATCCCTTTAAAAAAAAAAAAAAAAAAGAATAATTAATAGTATACCTTTGAACACTCATAAAATAAAATGTTTCCTTTGTGCACAAGCTCTTGTTAAGCAGCAAGTTCTGCTGTCCTTTTTATGTATGGGTTGTTCTGCACATGGAGCAACCTGTCCTTTTTTTTTTTTTAAGAGAAAAAAAGCAAAACAGAAAAAAAGGTAGAAACAATACAGAATTTCAAAAAAAAAAATAAACAGTAAGAAATCACTAGTTGATAAATTACATACTGTCTTCTTAGATATAGTTGTTCAAGTTACAAAAGTAAAGCACACAAAGTAGACATTCAAACAATGAGGCTGCAAACAGTTCTGTTCAACAATCCAACAAAAACTTAGTAACATGGTTATCAATCCTACATACTTAAACATACATGCAGTTATATCCTTTAGAGCACTTTCTTTTTAGAGCACTTTCTTTTCCTCCTTTTGCTTTTTAAGTCCATTATCTGTTTAGTTACATCATGCTTCAGCTTGCTCAGTACCTTACTGATCTGTTTTGTTGTTGTTATTTACTTTTTAATCACCTTATATAATTCTGTTGCTTTGTTTTTGAGTTTCTCCTCATCCATTCCCCATGAACAGCTTTGGTGGAGTTGGGAGTTTTTGGAGGTATTTTGTTACTTTCTTATTTTTTAAAAAATTATTTTGAAGGTAGTAAAATACAACAGAACAAGACAGAACAAAACCAACTGAGATAGTGCAGTGAAACTGGTACAGGACTTCACAGCAGGTTACCAGGATAACAGTAATAGGTACCATAATATATCTCGTTATCTTCACAATAGTTGTTCGTTCAATCAGGTATAGCAAAATCAAAGGAAATACAGAATATTATAGCACTTATCAAAGCAGAATATTGAATAGAGCAGTACAATTAATCTGAACAAAGCAAACAATGATAACAATATTTGCCTTCAAAGAGATGATAGAAGGAAATCCCCCCCTTTGCTAGTCTGCATATGGTCAACCTCCCAAGAGCTGCTCAGACCTCCAGCTCCCATTTACTAATGGGGGTGGGGATGGGTGGGATGGGATGTTTGATTCTCAGCTGGCACTGGTAGGCTCACAGAGGCTTACCAGGGTGGGGCGAGCTGGAGCAACCTGTCTTGCATCTTAAAACTAACTAGTCTACCTAACAATCAGGTGTTTCTCTTCTGCAATACACTTTCACTTTAAGTTAATTGTAAGTAGAAGATGCATAGTTTCTTACAAAAGGCAATTGATCGCTTTAATTAAACAGGTTATTTACAGAAAAGATACTTCTAAACCAAGTGTGGTGGTTTATGCCTGACATCCTAGTACTTAGGAGACACCAAGGCAGGAGGATCACCAGGAGTTTGAGGCCAGTCTGGGTTATAGAGTGAGTTCAATCAAGGCCAGCCTGAACTGCATAGCAAAACCTTGTCTGAAAAAGACCAAAAAAAAAAAAAAAAAAAAAAAAAAAAAAAAAAAAAAAAAAAAAAAAAAAAAAAAAAAAAAAAAAAAAGACAAAAAGTTGAAAGATAATTTATGTGATATGAAAGATCAAACCAATAGGCACAGCAACTACAAAGGCACAATTCAAGAAGAGAATAATTATGAGGGAGAATAATAGAAGAAAAATTCTCTAAATTGAAAATACAAATATTCAAGATTGAATGGGCCTGCCCAATACCAAAGAGATAACAGAAAAAGGATATATATCCTAGTGAATTTCAAAATTCCAAAAGAACAAAAAGGCTTTTGAAGACATATAATATAATTAATAAAACACATTTAACTCAATTGAATTCATCTATATAAGCATTAAAAAGAAAAGGAAAGGGAACAAATAGTGAAGGGAAATCCACCTACCATTTCACTCAATTGGTTATGCTCTAGAATAAAAGGGAAACAGGAGGTCTGTTTCACGAAAGGATCTGTTCACTGATGGGAAACCTACCCACTTAAAAGACAAACACACACACACACACACACACACACACACACACATTTTTTGGGGAGTAATGGGAAATGAACTCAGGACCTTGCACTTACCAGACAAGCACTGTGCCACTGAGCTGTATCTCTGGCCCTATATTTTGTTTTGTGATACTGTTCCTGAACACTTCACGTGACTCAACTGCACTAGAGTCTTGCACATTCTAAAGGGGGAAAAAAATGTCATGGATAGTATTACTAAGAAGTACTCTCCTTTATGGATGTCTTAAAGAACTATATATGTCTTTTCATCTTAAAAGCTGACAAAGATCAGATTTTATCCTAAATCAGAGTTTTAATATTCCAACATCTCCATAAACTGGAACACAAAAGATCAACTTTTCACACTGTTCTTCTAAGGAGGAAAAAATGTAACTTACACATTCACAATTTATGAAAATTATTTAACAAAATCACAACTAAAAGTTACTGGCATTATACTACACAAAAGGAATAAAATCTAATGCTGGGCACAGTGGCAAATGCCAGTAATTCTAGTACTCTGCGAGCCTGACACAGGACAATGCCAAGTTTGAGTTCCAGTCAGGGGAATTACAGAGACCCTCATCTCAAAATAAAAAACAGAAAAATGGTTGGAGATGTAGCTCAGTGTAAAGATTTTAGGTTCAATCCCAGAAAGAGAGAGAGAGAGAGAGAGAGAGAGAGAGAGCGCGAGCGAGCAGCAGGGGGATTGTACAGAGAAACAAGAAGGGGGATGGGGAAGAGAAGAAAGAGGACTGAGTAGCTGATTACTACTCAGAACAAATGAGCCTACAGAGAAAGAAGAAAATCAAGTTGATGAAACTTTAGAAGACACTCAATGGCAAAGATTCCAGGATTAAATCTCTCCTAGTTCAAAACCAAACTTGTCTTCCTACCTCTCCCTTCTTTGTTCCCTCTCAAAAACAGGGGCTGGGGATTTAGCTCAGCAGCACAAATGCCTGCCTGGCAGGCACAAGGTGATGAGTTTGATCTTCGGTTCCAAAAAACTAAAACTAAAAATAAAAACAAATGCACACTGCCTCTTGATCATTAATTTCTAGGTCTACTCGTAAAAAGACACAATAGTACACATAAAGTCCCTTTTTTGACATAGGACATATAGTTCAAAACCACAGAGAAAATAGATTAGTGGTTATTCAAGGCTGGGGTGGATAGGGAAAATTTTATTAATGAATATTTACAACTCTGAACACAATAGTTCCTCCTTATCAGTGGAGGATACTTTTCAAGACCCCAATAGATGCCTGAAAATTATGGATAGTACTGAACCCTACTCATACTATGTTTTTTCCCTACACTTACATGCCTATGATAAAATTTCATTTACAAATTAGGCACAATAAGGGACTGATAACTACTACAATAAAACGGAACAATTATGCTGCAATATTATGTGAAATGTGGTCTTAAAATCTCTTATTGTAATATAATATTCATCCTTGTGATGAAGTAAGATGAAATAATGTCTGTGTGATGAGATGCTATGAGGTGAATGGTCTAGGCACTGTGATATGGTTACTAGGTAAGGGTTAATTGATCATAAGCACTTCCACCTAATAACCCATGTGACTATACTGGTCAGGTACTGTTAGCAGCACTGATATGCTAAGGGAATGATTCACATTGCAGGCAGGACAAAGCACAATGAGAAGATCTCTTCATAGTAGCAGACTGGGAACAGTTTAATATTTATGAATCATTTATTTCTGGAAATTCCCACTTACTTTGGTTGATCATGGGTAATTGACACTGCAGAATGGGAAGGTGCAGAAAATGAAACCTGAGATAAAGAAAGACAACTGTATACTAAATCACAATGAATGGTACATCAACTGGATGGATTTCATAGTATGTGAATTATAAACAACTTGTAAAAACACAGAAAAGTATACCTCAATGATATTTAGGTCCTGAAAACCTGGGAGGTAGTGAAACAACACTAACTACTAACTGTTATGTGGCCATATACTAGTAATTTTAAAATATACATTCAAATGTGTTAATAAATATGTTTACTACAAAGAAGTCCTTCACGGGCAATTAGTGCTACAAGCTACATAATCATTTTGATGCAAATCTCTTCACATACTTGAGCTCCTTGAAAAGGCACAGCATTAAAGCATAACCTAGTTTTGAATTAATTTAGTTTGCTTTTATTTAATTCGAATCTGCTGGTAAATTCTCAGCACTGTGCAAGCAGAGAACACTAAGGTGCCTCTTAAATGTTGGATAAGATTCCAGAACATCTGCTTAGCCCATACTCTTATCAATTGGATAACAAAAAGCATGTTAACACATAACTTTATATGACCTCTATTTTACAGCTTTTCTTCTTTGGGTGCTAGGAATTGAATTCAGGGTCTCTCCCATGCTAAGCATACACACTACTACTGACCTATACCCCAGGACTATCTGATCTATCCATTTATAAAAATAGTGAGATACCAACAGGTTTTAATTTAGTTTAGAAATTAATAGTTATACACTTATCCTTGAAGTTTTATGAAGGATTTAATTGCACTTAAAGACCAAAGTGACACTTTTTTAAAAAATCTGTAATAACTCTTCTGTACAGATGTGGTTTTCATAACACAATGAAACTAGAAAAGAAAAATATAGGAATGCGCATACTGATTTAAAATATCACTTAATTTTTGATCATCAAAACAGCTTCATAATTTCTATCCAACAGCTTCTAAACATGTAACTACATAAACTTACAAAATAAATCTTTATGGCCAGGCATGGTACTCCATGCCTGTAATTCCAGCCTTATGGAGGCTGAAACAGAAGGGTCGCTGTGAGTCTGAGGCCAGCCTATGTTACATAGTAAGTTAAAGGCCAGCCTGAACTACATAGCAAGACCCTAAATAAATAAATAAATCTATGAATCAGCAGAAGCTATCATATCACATTAAGACCATATGCTCTAGTAATTTCAACTTTTTATTACTTGACAGCTATTTAAAATAGTAGCCTTAAATTTCTTCATTCATAAAATATGTATATAAATATATCTACCTTCATAGCTTATCAGGATGAGTAAAGAGAAAAAAAACACAAAAAGGATTTTGCATGGTACTAAAGTATAAGTACACAATAAAAATTAACTAATCACACTGATAAAAGATATGCTCCCCATTTTTAAAACCAGGTTTCATTAAAACATTTCACTTTTTAAAAATGTATCCCGTTTAAAATTAAACAAAAAAATTATAGACAACACTCAGTTCTCTGTGTTTCAAAAAGTAAATAATGAAAGATGGGAATGCAAAACACACTTTACTTACAAAACCAAACTAAGCATAAGGGCGTGAGTTTAATTCTGGGGTGGGGGGGGACCATGACCGGACCAAACATTCAAGTTCCCTAATTTTGGTGGGGGAGAGGGGGAATATACAGTGAATTGGTAAACACAACACACACTAGTTGCTCCCTTCAAAACAAATCATAATTAGAAAAAAAAAATCGCAATTAGAAATTCACTGACTGAGGTCGGAGGTTTAGCTCAGTCAGCCTAAGTGCCTGCTTGACAAACGTGAGGTCGTGTGTTCAATCCCCGGCACCCAAATAAAAGAGAAAGAAATTCACTGACTCCTGGAAAAATACATTTCCTCTTCTGTCCTCCACACAAACACACTGACCCTTTATGAACTCTTAAGACATGATAATGAATAACAGTATCAAACTGCTTTTATTAACTGTAACAATTAGATTTCACCATTGGTAAACTTATTTAATGATGAATCGATAAAAGACAAGCTAGTTTGGAAAGTCTTGTTATGTTCCAATGGTTAAGCAAAGACTGAAAACATAAAACATGCTTTATTATTTTTTCCTTTCTCATTTTAGTTAGTGGCAGCCCCAAACATCCCAAGGGTAGAGGCAAGAACCCTAAAAAGTAGGGAGTTTTCCCTCACTCCCTTCAACTACTTAATTTCTAAATACTTTTGTGTTTTAAATACATCTTTTATGCTCCATTTCTGCTGCTTACATTTGTAGCTTTTAGAAATGTTTCAAGTCTATGCTCTATAACAGATACTATGGAATAAAAGATAAACAGAAAATTGACCCCAAACCTTATTCTCATGTGGAAAACACCTATCAATCAAATACAAGCTAAATAAATGAATGGTTAAAATATAAACACTCTGCAGATATGGAACTTGGTAATATGGAATGAAGAGAAACCCAGCCAAATAGACACAAAGGTGAGAGAAAGTAAGACACTTTCCTTTCACTTAAGATCTGAACATTAAGAAAGAATTTAAAAAGTATCTTAGATTCTTCTCTTTATACAGAAATCTACTTCAATTTTTTTTTAGTGGCTTCATAGATTTATGGTATATTTTAATGGACATTTAAGTTGCTTCTAGCTTTTTTTCATAAACATATGGTAGCTGTCTTTCTATAAACTGGCTTATATATACAAGTGTACATTACAAGTATTACAGGATTAATTCCTAGAAATGGAATCAGACATAATGCCAGCATTTGGAAGGCTGATACAGTAGGATCACCACAAGTTCAAGCCACATAATGAGTTCAAGGTAAGCCTGGACTGCATAGTGATACTGTCTCAAAAAAGAAAAATGGAATTAGTAGGTTAAAGGACACTGACACTTAAATTTTTTATATATGCTACCAAGATGCACAACAAAAAACATTCAATCAATACAATGTTCAGTTAGCTATTGTTGTTTGGGTTTTTTTGTTGTTATTGTTTTGTTTTGTTTTGTTGGGGGGTTTTTTGAGGCAGGGTCTTGCTATGTAGTTCAGACTGACCTTTAACTCTCTTTGTAGCCCAGGCAAACCTTGAACTCACAGCAATCCCCCTGCCTGGGCCTCCCAAGTGCTGGGATAACAGGCATTTGACACCATACCCTGCCCAACTTGTGATCCTTAACTCCAAATAACAAATATTACAACTACCACAAAATAACAATCCACAGAAATCTCTGAAATTATATTTTGAAAAAAATGGACAACTAATGTCTACATTCTTTAAAGCATCTAAGGGATAATAACAAAGACAAAGATTCATCAGCCTGCAAATATACTATTAGCTATAAGTGGGCTCTGAAAAAGGGAAACCTCTGAACAAGCAGTTCTGTAAGTGTGGTTCTCACAAGCACTCAAAGTCAAAACTGTTTTCACAGTAATAGTAACATATTATTTATATTTTTCATAGTGTTGACACTGACATTTGCACAAATAGTACCAAAGCAATGTGGGTAAAATACTAGCCTCTTTGACAGTGGGTGTCATCAAATGACTAATAGTCATTATATTCATCACAGTCAGACATCTGTTATATAGTAAACAACCATATGGGGAAAGAGTTTGCTGCAATTTTGCCCTTTGAAATTTTTATTTATATTAAAAGTCAAAATTTTTCAAAATTGTACACCAAAACTTCATGAAATAAAAAAGCATAACAAAGCCAAGTAAAGTATATAAAAGCCTAATAAATTCATATTATTTCTCTATGAAAACAACAGGAAAAAACAAATGCTAGTAATAATAACCCAAGTCTCTAGTTCCGAATATTAATGGCTGTCAGGTATGTACAGTACATATATTATAAGAAAGAAAGTAGGATTTAAAGACTTGTAAATTTAAGAGGAAAATAGGTTGTAGAATCAAGACTCATTAAGGACATAATGTAAAAAATAAAAGTAAGCCCTGACAGTCATCTTAACTATAATTAAAATATTCAATCCTTCAGTGATATCTCATTAACTTTTTAATAATAAAAAAGATATTTCCAAAATCTAAATTCCTCATGTTTTTCCAAAGCCACAATTAATGTAATTTTACATACACACACACATATACATACATATATACATATACATATATATATATATATTTTTTTTTTTTTTTTTTTGAAACAGGGTCTTGACCTGTAGCTCAGGCTAGTCTTGAATTCACTAGATTGACCAAGCTGGCCTTGAACTTGCAGCTGTCTTCCTGCCTCAGACTCTCAAATGCTGGGATTACAGGTGTGAATCACCATGTCCAGCCTATGTAATTATAATGTATTGCATTTGATATATTAAACAAGATAATATAGGCAGAGAACAGAAGGATCAAATTCAAAAATGTCACACAAGTTTTTAATTTTTTGTTTTCTATGAGTTTTGTTTTTTGACACAGGGTCTAACTAGGTCACTAAGCTACATCAAACCTGTGATGCTGTGCTTCAGCCTCCAAGAAAGTTACAATTACAGGCAAGAGCCACTACAAAAAGTCATGTTATACTACACATATTTCCATATTTGTTATTTCAGAAACTTATTTTCAAGTGTGACGTTATATCTTGCAGATTAGCAAACAAGAAAACAATAAAAATATGTTAAAATGTATAAAAACTCAGCATTTCTGGATCATCATTTTATACAACAATTTCTTTTTGAATAAACATTTTACTGAGGGAATACATGCAACCCTTGTCCTAAGGTAATATAAATGTATAAACTATATTACTTTCAACAGTATGACACAAGCCAAAAAATAATCTTAGTAAACTGCTTTCTCCAACCTATAAAAACTAGATGCATTCAATCCCATGTCTCTAAAACTCTTATTTTTTGAAATGTCTATACATGCTGTTTTGGAATCACATTTGAAGACAACCTAGCTATTTACAGGTAGGAGTAAGGGGGATGCTGGAGAATGAACCCAGGAACTTGCATAAGCACTTCACCAGTAAAGTACCAACTAGTACCACTCACTTTTTCAAAAGCTCTACCTGGACTTAAGATATACCTCCTTAAGTGCTAGGGATATAAGCCAGTGGTAGACTATTTACTTAGCATGTACAAAGTCATGGATTAAATCCCCAGCACTAATAAACAAATAGAACCTCCTTAAACAAAGATTATATATCAATGCAATTATAAAGATCAATTATGTACTATATATATATATATATAAGAATTATTACACAGCTCAATCATAAACTATTCTATAATATCCAAACATTTTAAATAGTCCTGTTACTCTGACAGGTAGAAAATAACATTTATGGCTATGATAAAGCATATACATATTTCAATATAATTTTTAAAATCAGCAACTAATGATATAGAGCTTAATTTTCAACAACATACATCTTTTATAAATCTCCTAAACTCCTGAACTATCACTGCAAACAAAAAAGAGACCAACCAAAATAAAAATTACCAAAAGGTCCCTTTGGAAGGAAATGGTTAATTTTTTTATTTTAATGTATTAGTACATGTGCACAGTACATGCTTATATTCCTTCTAGAAAGTTGGTATATGCATTCAACACATATTAATTCCTTTTTTCATCACCTTTCCCTTCCCATCCCTTGATCCCATACCTTTTTTTTCTTTTGTCATGTTTGTAATACATAATGTTGGCATAATTTCTCGTGTGGAGTTGGTACATGTACATAATTTTAAAAATGAACAAGCTGGGCATGGTAGTACAAGGCTGTAACCCCAACACTCAGGAGGCTGAAGCAGGATGATCACTGCAAGTTAGAGGCTAGCCTGGGCTATATGTGTAGCAAAACCTTGTCTTAAAAAAAGAAACTTTAGGGCCTGAGATTTAGCTCAGTGGCATAAGTGGCAATCGTGAGGTTGTAAGTTTGATCCCCAGTACAAAAAAAAAAAAAAAAAGGAACTTCCAGAATGCGCTGAGAGGTGGAGGAGCAGTGGCTGCCCAAGCTGCACACAGCTGTGCAACTCCTTCCTGCTTCCTCTACTCTGGTCTAGCCAGCTCACTGCCTGTAGAAAACGATGAAAGAAACCACTTACGACAATGTTTTGGGGGTCAAACAATAGCTACTCAAGAAGAACTGAAAAACGTTTATAGAAAATTGGCTTTTTAGTATCACATAATGATGCCACAAGGAAACTGGCTCTGCAAACAAATGTGATTGGTGACAAACATGAAGGTCAAGGTGGTAACAAAGGAGCTGTGGGTTGCTGTCCCAACTGCTGAGGTACTGGAATAGCAAATAAAAATTCATTAGATAGGACTTGGAATGGTTCAGCAAATTCAGTCTGTGTTAAATGGAGTACCAGGGCCATGGAGAATGCATCAGCCATAAAGGTAGATGTAAAAGCTGCAACGGAAGGAAGATAGAGAAAAGAAGATTCTGGAAGTTCATATTGACAAAGGCATGAAAGAAGACCAGAAGACAACATTCTATGGTAAAGGAAACCAAGAGCAATAACTGGAGCCAGGAGATATTATCCTGGTGTCAAATCAGAAGGACCTTGCTGTTTTCACTCAACCAGGAGACCTTTTCATGTGTATGGATATACAGCTGGTTGAAGCACTGTGTGGCTACCAAAAGCCAATATCCACTCTTGACAACTGAAGCAGCGTCATCATCAGGTCAAACTGTCAAGCAAGGAAACATCAAATGTATACAAAAGGAAGGCATGACAATTTATCATAGACCACATGAAAAGGGTCATCTGATCACTGAATTTAAGATAAACTTCCCTGAAAATGGCTTTCTCTCTCCTGATAAACTCTCTTGGCTAGAAAAACTCTTACCTGATAGGAAGGAAACAGAAGAGACTAATAAAATGGATCAGGTAGAACTGGTGGACTTTGATCTAAATCAGGAAAGATGGTACCATTATAATGGAGACACCTATGAGAATGACAAACATCCCAGAGGTGGTGTGTCAGATCTCTTAGTGGGTCCAGTGAGGAATACTCACAGCTGTTGGTTAGTGCAGTAGTGAATGCAAAGAGAACTATAATTGTCACATGGTCACTACTTGCTATTGTTTTTCTTTCAATATTCAATTATAGTTGTGTTTTAAAGGTTAAATGAAGAATAAATGCAAATACGAAACAAAAAAAATGTTTTAAAAATTAAATGAAGAATAAATGCAAATACAAAACAAAAAAAGAACAAAATAAAAAACAGATAATCGGAACCAGGGAGATAGACCATTCTCAAAGGAAAAGGGGATCAAGAGAAAAAGGGAGGGAAAATACAGGGAGGGATTAAGACACGAAAACAATTTATTAATACATACTACATTAGGGAATTCTATGCAGACTTTAAAAACAACAAGGTATAAAATTCTGGAGATGAAATGGTGGTTGTGGTATCAAAATGTTAGTGTACTTAATGCTACAGAACTATACACTCAAAAACAGTTTTTAAAGGCCAGGTGTAGTAGTGCATGCCTATAATTCCAGCATTTGAGAGGTTGAGGCAAGAGGATCACAGTGAGCTTGAGACCAGCCTGGGTTATTATGTGAGTTCAAAGCCAGCCTGAACTGCATAATGAAATCCTGTTTCAAAAAAACAAAAACAAACAAAGAAAAAAAAAACAGTTAACGGACAGATTTCATGATTTGTATAGTTTGACTCAGTGACAAAAAATGAAGTATTAATATGTATATTATTTATAGAATCAATTCCAGGAGAGTAGAAAGACTGCAATGTAGAAAAATATTTAAAATAACTGCAAGCCTCCCACATTTAACAAAAGACATAGCTCTACAGATTTAAGAAGTTAAGCAAACCCCAAATAAGATACCCACAAACATATCTATACTGAAATACCCATAAACTGTTGAGACCTAAAGCAAAACAAAAACAAAACCTCCATAACAGAGAAAAATAACTTTTACTTGTAGTGAGGATTTTGTATCAGAAACTATGGATGCCAAGGAAAAGTGGAAGAACATGTTTAAAGTGCTGAAAGAACTGTTAACCCATAAATGTATGTATAACAAAAATACCACTGGAAATAACAATGATACACTCTCTTATAAAGTGAAAGTATTCATGATCACCAGACTTCCTCTAAAAGAATTCCTAAAAAAGATTCTTCACACAAAAGTAAACTAATACTGAAAGAAAATTTGGAATACCAAGATTGAACAAACAGCCACTCAAGAGGATTTTAAGTTTAAGGTCAGCCTGGTCTACATAGCTCCTTCAAAGGAAAGACAGAGTACTTAACAAGACACAAAGAAAGAAAAACTATCTGAAAAAATATTCATAAATGTACACTACAATTTTTTTTTTTTTTTTTTTTTTTTTGGTATCAGGAATTGAACTCACAATCTTGCGCTTGCCAGGCAGGCACTTATGCCGCTGAGCTAAATCCCCAGCTCTACACTACACTTTTATTCCTGAGTTATTTAACCTGTTGGACAGTTGAATGTAAAAGTTACATTATACAATGAGGTTTGCAATATATGTGTTAATGATAATTATAAAATGGAATATAAAAAAGCAAAATTCAATTAAATTTCAATTAAAGTAATAAAATAGTTTTGAAGAAGTCAGTCTCAAAATGTTAATCAAAATGTTAAGACAACTTTCATTGTTTTGCTCTGATCAGCTTTGTTCTGTTTTGCTTTGTTTTATTCTTTTTAAAATTAAAAAAAAGTTAAGACATTCTCAAAAAGACAAAACTACAGCAACAAAGAACTCTACAATGGCTTCTTTTTTTTATTTTTTTGGTACCAGGGATCGAACTCATGACTTTGCCAAACAGGCACTTACACTGCTGAGCTAAACCCCCAGCCCTCTACAATGCCTTCTAATGCTTTGTGAATAGAACCAGGCACAGTGTTACATACCTATTACCCTAGCTATTCAAGAGGCAGAGGCAGGAGAATCACATGCTCAAGACTAACATGGGTAAGTTAGCAATATCATCTCAAAATAAAAAAATAATAAAAGACTGAGATATAGCTGAGTGGTGGTACACCCCTGAGTTTAATCCCCAGTATCACAAAAGAAGAGAAGACTGGTGAATGGACTATGACTATGAGGTATAGAGCATGAGGGAACTTTTTAGGATGACAGAACCACTAGGGATCCTATTTGCAGTAGAGCTTAGAAGAGTCCATATACTTGTATCTAAAATTCAATCAAGCCTTGATATAATTCAGTGGCAGGGCATATACTTAACATGTACAAGGTCTTGGTTTTATTCCCCAGCAATTAATTAAAATCTATACAAAGTTGCACCTCTGTTCATAAACTTAATTCTTTCCACAAATCTGTAACCTCTGCGTGCAATTTGACTGCAATGAGAATTGTGGGACAAATTCTGCAACCTGAAATGTGGAAATAATTAAGTTTGCAGGAGCTGGGGATTTAGCTCAGTGGCTCAAGCACTTAACCTGATAAGCACAAAGTTATGAGTTTGATCTCTGATACCAAAAAAAAAAAAAGAATTGTTTACAAACTGAGGTACCACTGCAACTATACTGCACATACTTTTTAAGAAGACAACAGGATTACAAATGCCTGGGCTACATAACAAGACACTGTCACCAAAAAAAAAAAAATATATATATATATATATATATCAGTAATAAAAATAGATATTCAAGATAACAATGCACAATCATAAATAAATGCTTAGTAGGTACACTTCATATCTTTTTCAATCTTTCGAGTCATCTACAATGCTACCTTTAGGAAATGTTAACGTCATGAAATGCTTAAGTTTATGCATTTTGCTCATAAAATTATTTGGAAACTGAGTAAGAATATTATACTGTTTTGAAATCTGAAAGTATAAAGATGGGGGGCTGCGTGCTTGTAATACAAGGACTGGTAGACTAAGGCAGGAGGATTACAAATTTGAGACCAGCCTAGGCAATTAAAAAACTTAACGAAACTCTGTCTTAAAACAATTGTTAAAAGGCTAGGGATACTTTGGGTTTAATGCTACACACACACACACACACACACACACACACACACACACACACATATATAAAGGAAAATTACATGGCAGACATCTGCTCATCATACACTGGTCCAAAATACAATTACAAGACTTCTAAAGAGTCAGATGAGCCAGGTTAACTGCAAAGTTTCTTTATATGTATAACCTTCCAGTTCAGAATATAATCAATAGATATAAGTGATCATCATTACAAATGCAACTATTATTACAACTAATGAAATTCTTTAAGACAACGTTATCCTTTTTCCCAAGACAGGCCTAAGAAAATATGTGACGCAATTTCAAAAACAATGCATTTGTTGAACGGATAATACAAATCAATGTATTTATAACTTAAGGAAAATAGCAGGCTTGGTGGCGGGAGACAGGCAGGAAGATCACAGTGAGTTCGAGCCAAGCTTGAGCTACATAATGAGTTCAAGGCCAGACTGAAAAACACAGCAAGACCGTGACTCAAAAAACAAAGAGACACAAACTAATAATAATTTAAGGCAAAGAGATTCCATGTATATCAAATAAATAAATTTATGAAGAATAAAATTTACTGAAATAGAAAATTTTTATAAAGACTCTCAACTTATGAGATATACAACCAAACTTGTGACATGTTATAAAATGTCATCCCAGGTGGTGCAAACCATGAAGGGCCCAGGAGGAGAAACAAGCCAATTTCCCCTTCCGATGAGCTGGTGGAAGCCATGCTGGGCCTGAGAGGCATAACAAGAAGCCAATTAGCCTTTCTTATGAGCCAACCAATATGCATACTGGGAGACAAGAACACCTCTCCCCATCACCTTAGTAAGCAACCAGCTGATAGCCACTGAGGTACCAAAACAACCTAATTCTTGTACTGTCTGATTGACTTTGCAGGTCTTAAGGCTGGTAGTCTGAGCATCTATTAAGATAATAACACATAATATAGCAAATATGGGGATTTCTTTCTGTCTTGTTTTTGAAATCCAATATTGTTCTGTTTTGTTTTATTCCATTTTATTGTTTTATTCCATTTTATTGTTTTGTTTTATTCAATGTTCTGTTTTGATTGGTTTTATTCTGTTTTGATTTTATTATGTCTGATGGCATGGGCAGTTATTTTACAGATAGCAAGAAGCAGTATAGTAGCCATTCTTGATTTCCTATTATCCTGTTTTAAAATCCTGTATCATTTCCATTGTTTTGTTTTTATTGGTTTTATTCTGTTTTATTTTGTTTGGTTTTATTCTCTTTAAAATATGTTTTCGCCAAGAAGCAAGCCCTCCCTATGAATTGGAGCCATGCGCAGACCACTAGGGAACAACCCAACACCAGCACTTTCCTGTGAGTTGGCGCCATTCAGACTGTGAGGGGAAGAAAACAAGAAGTCAACAACTCCCTGCAAATGAGTGCCATGCACAGGCTTTTCCCATGAATCAGTGCTATTTGCAAAATGTGGGGGGAAAGAACAAGAAGTCAACAAGAAGCAAGCCCTCCCTGTGAATTGGCACCATGCACAGGCTGCTGCAGGGAGCGTCAGATGCCAGCCCCTTCCAGCGTGCAGGCTGGGAAACAAAAGCCAAACCCCCAGCCACCTATCATAAGTGACAGGCTGATCTGGAGAAACACAGGCTACAATGATGGCTATTGAGGTAGAATACAACTTAATGCTTGTAGCATTTAGTGTTTCACTGACTTTGCAGATCTAAAGCCAGTGGTCTGATCATCTATTCAGAGGATGGCAATACACAGTGTAGGATCTATTGGGGGAGATCTCCTTCTGAGGGTGGTGGCCATTGTTGATTCCCTCTTGTTTTGAAGTCCTGTATCATTTTCATTGTTTTGTTGGGTTGGGTTGGGTTTTTGTTTCGTTTCATTTTGTTTGATTTTATAGTATCTGATTGCATGGACAGCTATTTAAAGACAACAAGATATATTATGGTAGCCATTTTGGATTTACTATTATCTTGTTCTGAAGTCCTTTACTGCATTTATTGTTCTGTTTTCATCAGTTCTGTTTTGTTTGATTTTTACTATGTCTGAAGGTATCTGTAGTTATTTTGAAGACAGCAGGAGGCATTATAGTAACCACTGTTGATTTCCTTCTTTTTTTAAGTCCTGTGTTACACTGGTTTGTTTTGATTGGCTTTGCTCTGTTTTGTTTTGCTTGGTTTTATTCTCTTTAAAATAAAAAGAAAGGGCCAGGGATTTAGCTCAGTGGCCTAAGTACCTGCCTTGCAAGCACAAGGTCATGAGTTTGATCCCCGGTACCAAAAATAAAAATAAAAATATATATATACTTTCTTTTGTTTTGATTGGTTTTACTCTTTTGTTTGATTTTATTATGTCTGATGGTATGGACAACTATTTTGTAAAAAACAAGAGACATTACGGTAGCTATTGTTGACTTCCTATTATCTTGTTTTGAAGTCCTGTGTCACTTTCATTACTCTGTTCTGATTAGCTTTATTCTGTTTTGTTTGGTTTTATTCTCTTAAAGAGAATAAAAAACAAAACAAAGAATGCCATCTCTTCTTTTAATTTCTCTACTTCAATGAGTGTAGCATTCGTATTTTGTCAGGATGCTATATTTGTACTTCAAAATCTCTCATAAATCCATCCACAGTCTGTTCAACTTCACTACCACTCTTAACATGTTACTCTCTTCTGTTTCTGCCATTCATACCATTTTTCCACACTCAACAAGGATGCCTACAGTTTTGCATGAATCTTTCAGAAGTAAAATATTTCCTTTTGTCATTCACCCTTAACACAAAAATTTCATTTTCAGTATATGACTTCAAATAGAACACTAGTTCATAAGGCCAGGTGTAGTGGCACACACCTATAAACCCACTCAAGAGGCTGAAGCAGAGTTTGAGGTCAGCCTGGACTATATAGTGAATTGAAGACCAGTCTGCACTACATAGCAAGACCCTGCCTCAAAAAAATAAAACAAAACAAAAAGAAGATTAATTCAGTAGACCAGGGTTCTAGAATAGCTCAACCACAAACTCTCAAATAATGGGTCTAAAAGTATGGAATTCCTCAATTACTGAACTCTTTTTTTTTTTCCTGAGTACCTAGAACACGGTAAGTTGTTTGTATGTACCACTGTATTTCACTTGTGTGGCATACAATAACTGCTCTACATACTGTTAAATGACTAAACTGCCTTAAAATTGAGTTCTACACAAATTTATAGACACACAGGAAGATATCATTTAACCCCTGAGTAAATTTAGTTTCTCTGTGGGTACCAATCCACATAGTGTCAGAAGGTTTGCTAAATTGTGTAAAATTAAGTACATAAATATAAATCTATCATATTTTTTCTATCCTTCTAGTATTTCTGTACCCTGTGTAATTTGCTTTTTACATACAAATTCAGTTATTCTCCTATCATACATAATCAAAGAATTCCAAAGATGAAATTTGTTTTTAAAGATAATTTGTGTAGCACAGACCTTTCATTGTAAAGAAACATAAATCACTCAAGGATAACTGTATTTCTCCAAAAATAGGACCTAACTGGAAAATAAGCCCTAGCACAATTTTTCAGGACATTCATTTTATAAACTCTATCCCAAAAGTAAGCCTGAGTTAAAATCATCAGCCAGAAGGATGCATTTAGTACATTTGTTGCAGTATACAACACGTGTTAAAATAATACTAATATAATTAAATATATTATTGACATCAATATTTACATGATAATATAAATTATAATTAAGAATTTGTAAATAGTCAAGCAGGTAAAACATCCATGAACTCAGTACTTATTACCAAATGACCAATCAGTATAACAAGGCACAAGTAATGTGTGCACTTGATAACAAAAGGAAATGATTGTGTTTAACATGATTCTTCCTAATTCAATATCCCATATGTTGTAATGGATGTACTTAATACACTTGTGTAAAATAAATATTTTCTGAATTTTGGTGCTGCAATTTTTCTCACTTTTGTATGGGCCATCATTCATAACTGTCATCATTTTGCTTGTCACTTCTACCTGTTAAGTCTTCAATTAATGATTTAATGAAAACTTTATGAAACCTCACCTGCAAGAGGTTGTGACTTGGGTGAAGAATTCATGGGATAAAAATCACTGACAGCTGTGTTATCAATGGATCATGTGCAAGCTACATGGACAGGAGGTCCTCATTTAAGGAAAACTATTGCTGGACGTGAGAGACTGGGGCCAACAGTCCTATAAGAAATGGAGTTACAAGAAACGCAGGCCAGAATTTGGCATTTGTAAAGTTATGACCATGTTGCAAAAGAAGATGATATCATTGTATTTGAATAAATATAGATTTTTATAAACAAATAACTGTAATTATTATACATGAAAAAATAAAGACGTTCCCTGGAAATAAACACTAATGAGTCTTTCAAAGCAAAAATTAGTATGACCCAGTCTTATTTTCAGTGAAATATGATTTATAGTTAACATGACTAGTTCATTCAGTTAGCTAATACATATTTATTGGATACAGTGCTTCCTGCCTACAAATCAGGCACAAACTGTTGGGTCACTATGTTAAAACCAGAAATACACCAGAGTTTCTATATATTTTCATAGTCTATCAAAGAATATGGCTATTACACAAAGAATGACAAAGTTAGATAAATGCTATTATAGAGAATAATAAAACACTCTTATTTAACTTAGTTATAAATTAAGAAGACATCTCAGACTAGAAAGAAGAAAACATATTTGCTATAGGAAAAAGGAAAGGAGTTTCAGATAGCAAACAGTGGACAAAAAAATCGAAGATTCCACAACACTCAGAAGAAATAGCATATCATACTAGAGTAAGAGATAAAATGATACATAATCAGAGCCACATTTTCCCAGGCTTGAATGGTTTTGGACATTATCATAAAGTTAATTTCCTGGAAACTTAGAAGGAAGGAAGGAAGGAAGGAGCAAATTAAAATCCAACACAAAATAACCAACACCAAGACATCATCTAATAACAACTACAGGATTTTAAAGAAAAATTTTAAAATCTCTTGGCATTTAGATGAAAAGACTAGCCCTTTATAAAGGTAAAATGAAATTTTAAAGACTTTTACAACAATGGTTTATTGAGAAAAACAACACAAGCAATAACATTTTTATGCCACTCAAGAAAGAAAAGGGCTTTCTTTCCAGACTCTTTAAATATAATGTTAATGTATATCATACTATGCTTGACTTTCTAGCAGTTAAGTTACATCAGTTTTTTCTGCTTAGTTTTCATTTGTAGATACATTGCTGTTCCTTAACTTTTTTCCTAAAACAACTTGGCTTGAGATTCAACAAATTTTTCTTTTCCTTTTTATATAAAAGTAATTTTTTGAACTTTTAGAGGACAGGACTGTTCATTCAGATTTGACTTCCTAACTCCACGGTCCTAGAACTCTTACTATGTTGAATTTGTGATAAATAAAAAATTTGCCTTTAACTTTCCAAGACCTGGTTCTTTCTCTTCTGCTCTTATCTAACTCTTTACTGTCTCTCACAGTTATTTTATGTTCCCTTTAATCCTGACCCAGACAATCTGGATTTTATCATAATACATCACATAATAGAGATAGACCTGAGAAATGTATCTTTAGGTGATTTCATTGTTATGGAAACATCATAGAGGGTACTTACAAAAATCCAAATAGTCACTCAACATGACCACTCAAAATATGGTAAACACAACATAATGAAGATGCCAATATTATGTGGCATATAGTTTCACAGAAAACTCATTACACCACAAATGTGTGAGTAACGCCTTGTGCTACAATTGTATACGGAACAGCTACAACATCACTAAGAGATAAGAATTGTTCAAGTCTATAATCTTAAAGGACAATTTAATACATATGGTCTATCACTGTCTAAAATGTCATTTTATGGCACATGACTATTTTTAGTATTTGTTTTTTCTCTGCTTGAGACTTTAAATCCTGGCAGTTATCTTTATTTGGTGTGTTTTCGCACTCTATGAACTTTAAGAGAGCTTTTGGAGTTCTGTTTTCAAATTCATTAGAAACCTATTGCCTCACTCTGGTTCCTGCATGGATACTGGTAATACACAAGTAGGACAACTACATAACTACTGATGATTCATTTCTACTTTCTGAAAAAAAATTTTTTTTTCCTTTCTCAGGTCTAACAATTGACCCTTAACTTCATACTAAACTTCATCTCCA
This sequence comes from Hydrochoerus hydrochaeris, assembly GCA_004027455.1. NCBI lineage: Eukaryota > Metazoa > Chordata > Mammalia > Rodentia > Hydrochaeridae > Hydrochoerus > Hydrochoerus hydrochaeris. The sequence continues at coordinate 321,484 of PVLA01001578.1, read as the reverse complement.
GTGAGAAAGACCTAGGTAGCCCTCAAATCTTCCTACCTAATCGTCCCAAAGACTAGAAATTATGAGCATATGTCACCACACCTTGCTAACTTTCTTAAATCTTAAGTATCATGGACACTTTGCCACCTAATTGTGTGGTAACTTTTGTCTCAGTTCTTTTTGTTTTGCTATCTTCCCAGAATTCCCTAACATATTTTTAGAAGAAAAAACACACCTTTCGTCCCAGCTACTCAAGATGCTGAAGCAGGAGGATTAAGGATAGCTTCGACAACTTAATGAGACCTCCTCTCTAAATAATTAAAAAACAGAAAGGACTGGGGATGTGGTTCAGTGGTGGAGTGATTGCCTACCATGCGCAAGGATCAAGGTTCAATCCCTAGTGCCATAAAAGGAAAAAACAAAAAACTACTGCTTTTTAGGAATTACAAAATCTTCCTATAGTTTTCATAAATTTAAATCTCATATGTGAAAGTTATCTTATAACCTTACCTTCAGACATGATCATTATCAAATGTTTGGAATATTTCCTTTAACTGTTTAATATATCTACCATGCACGATCTTATTTTTAATATCATAAAACAAAACCATTTTATGTTTGCTGTTGTTTTGAAACTAGTGCATAGAAAGTTTTTTATTATTATAAGTCTGCCTTATTTTATATAACAGCTGAATAGTACTAGATATCTATGGATGCATTTCATTTAAGCATTGCTATGGCTCATTGTTACTGTATGGATATTTATAACTGCTTGGACGTTTATTTGGCATTCATGGGGTAAACTTCTAGAAATACAACAGCTGAATCAAGGGATCTCATTACTGAAAATTTTTCAAATTGAGATCCAAAGTAGTTATATTTGTATTGCATATAAAATTATCAATATTTTTGGAGCCAGGTATGGTGGTCCACGACTGTAATCCCAGCACTTGGAAGGCTGAGGCAGGAGGACTGTTCAGAGTTCGAGACCAGCCTAGGCTACAAAGTGAGCTCAAGGCCAGCCTGAACTGCACAGTGAGACCCTATCTCAAAAAGACCAAAAAAAAAAAAAAAAGATACAATCAATATTTTTAATCTTTGCTAATCTGGTTATTTATCAAAAGTTTTAGTTTTGATCTGTGTTTCCTGACCACTTCCAGTATCACTTTCCTATTCCTTAATCATAATAGAATATGAACTATCCCCAGGGAAATCTTTTCATGTTAAATTTTCTACAGATCAGACTTCCAATTGGTATACTATTTTTTAAAAGGATGGGATGTAAGAATGACACTTGTAAATTTTTATTATGATATTTTAAACACTAGAAAAATGAGAATGACTACTTCCAACCTCTTCACATGAAGATCTGAAACTGCAATTACATCTTATCAATTTTTGAATGTTTCATCTATCAATCATTCATAGAAAATGGCTATCATGATATCATCAATCCATTTACTTCTTAATATACAGGTTTTATGAATCTTTTATAAATTTATCCATGCTTTTGTTTGTGTGTATATATATATATATATATATATATATATATATATATATATATATATATATTCAACATTTTTTCAATTGTTTATTTGTTTGGAGACAGGGCTTCCCTATGTATTTTAGGCTGGCCTTGAACTCGCTATGTGGCCTTCCAACTTACAGTCATCCTCCTGCCTCAGAATCCCAAAACCCAGGATTACAGGTGCTGGGATTCTAGGTGTGTGCCACCACACCCAGTTCATTTTTTCCATTGTCTGTTGCCAGTGTGTTAAGGCATAATTGGAATTTTGCATATTGACTTTTTATCTTCAACTTGCTAAATTCATGAACATTAGAAGCAGTCTGGAACTGCTTACGACTGTTCACATAACAATTATATTGATGGACAAGTTGTACTTTAGTGTGCCCTTTTCTTCCTCTTGCCTTAGTGAACTAGCTACATATAACACTTGAACACAATATTAATCCAACTGATGAAAGTGGATATCCTAGCCTTAATTGCAATTCTAAAGTTAAAGCATGTGTGATCTGCCATTTAAGTATTACCCTTACTGTAAGATTTTCATAGATGCCCTTTTCTCAGCTTGAGAAAGTCCTTTCTATTATTGATATTAGTTTTTAAATGAATGGGAGCCTACTTTTACAAATGCTTTCTCTACACCTGTTAAGACAATATATGATTTCATCTTTCTTAGTCTACTTGACTTTTAATGTTAAACCAACCTTACATTCTGTGGTAAGTCCCATATGATTAGTCTTTTTTGTCTGGTTCAGTTTGGTTTGGTATGGTATGGTTTGGTTTGGTGGTACTAGGAACTGAACCCAGGGCTTTTACACTGAGCTACATTCTTATCCTTTTTTATTTTATTTTGACATATAGTCTCACTATTGCACAGGCTGGGTTCAGACTTTTGATCCTCATGCCGCAGCTTCCAAGAGTACTAGAATTACAGGTGTGTGCCACCATACATAAACTTTATTAATGATGGATTCAGTTTATAATATTGATAACTATATATATATATATATATGTTCATGAGCAAGTATTATTGATAACTATATATATGTTTATGGGTCAGTAGCTTTCTCAGCAATTGTTCTGGTGTCAAACTAATGCTGGCCTTATTACTATTTTGTTTAATTCCCTTTAAAATAAAAAAATAACTGGGGATTTAGCTCAGTGGCTTAAGTGCTCGCCTGGCAAGCGCAAGGTCATGAGTTCGATCCCTGGTACAAAAAAAAAAAAAACTCTGTAAAATAAAATAAATAAATAAAAAAGATAAGCTTGAAAGCCAGGCAGGGTGGTGCAAGCCTGTAAATCCAGCACCAGAGAGGCTGAAGCAGGAAGATCATTGCAAATTCAAGACCAGTCGGGGTTACAAAGTGAGCTCAAGGCCAGCCTGAATTGCAAAGTGAGACTGTCTCAAAAAGACCAAAAAAAAAGATGAGTTTGAGACATTTCTAGCTAAATGGATGCACCTGAGACCTCACTCTTACATGAAATAAACTGGACATATGTCTAAATAACACATCATTTCTCTGGTGTGAGAAACACAGTAAACAAGGACCAAAATATATAATAGATACTGAGAAACAGGAAGAAATATTCAAATAAGAAGGAGAACAAGGGAGGGAGAAGGGGAAAAGAAAGAGACAAGGGGAAAAAAAGAACAGAAGGAGGGTTGGGAAAACAGGCAGCCACCAGCATGCCGCTCTAGTAAGTGGCTGTGGCCTGGCAAGCTGTGGCTGCCCCAGTGCAAGAACCATATCAGCATTTCCTGAGACCCTCGACCCGCCATTTTGGACCTTGGGGCACTGGGAAAACGGGCAGCCAGTTCACCCCTCTGGTGGGCAATTGTGAACCCAGTGGCTCGAAGGCTAAGAATCAAACATCCATTTCACTTCCCACCCGCCGCAGCAAGTGAGAGCCAGTGAGTGTGAGTTTGACTATATGCAATATAGTAAATAAGGGGGATTTTCTTCTGCCATCTCTTTAAAGGCAAGTATTTTTATCTCTGTTTTGCTCTGTTCTGATCAATGGTATTGCTCTATTCAATATTCTGTTTTTATAATTTAGCTATTTCCTTCGATATTGCTCTACCTGATTGAAGGAGCAAGTATTGTGAAGAAAACCAGATATACTCTTGTACCTATTGCTGTTATTTCAGTAACCTGCTGTGAGGTTCTGTACCAATTTCACTGCACCGCCTCAACTGGCTTTGTCCTGTCTTGTTCTGCTGTATTTTACTACCTTCAAAATAAAATAAAATAAAATAAATAAACAAAATAAAAATGAAAAAAATTTTAAAAAGTAAATAACAACAACAAAACAGACCAGTAAGGTACTGAGCAACCTGAAACATGCTATAACTAAACAGATAATGGACTTAAAAAGCAAAAAGAGGAAACACAAATGCTCTAAAGGATATAACTGCATGTATATTTTAAGGGTGTAGGATTGATAATTATGTTGCTAAATTTTTGTTGGATCAGAGAACAGAACTGTCTGCAGCCTCATCGTTTGAATGTCCACTTTGTGTACTTCAATTTTGTAACTTGAACTACATCCAAGAAGACAATATGTAATGTATCAACTAGTGATTTCTTACTGTTCATTTTTTTGAAAGTCTGTATTGTTTCGACCCTTTTTTTCTATTTTGCTTTATTTTTCCCCCCTCTCTTTAAATAAAATTTTAAAAAAAGAATAGAAGGAAAAAATGGAAACAAAGCTTTTGTAAATGAGGGGAAGATAGGTTGAACGGAGGGGAAAGGAATGGGAAAAAAAAGCAGCAAGATATATTATGTACTGGTATAAATTCTCTATTATGAATGTTATCATTATGTATATCTAAAATATACCAATAAAATAAATTTAAAAAAAGAAATCAAGATATTTGTGGCTGTCAGACTCACAGAGACACAGGACTGGAAGTGAAGCAGTGCTCCCAGAGAAGAACATCTTCCTCTCAAAAGAGGGTGATTGAACTCTGAAATAATTCCTAATCACTGTATTCTCTTCCTTGGTTTCTCTCCTTTCTTCCCCTCTAACCTCTTTCTGTCTCTCTTCTCTTCACTCTTTATCTCAATCTTTTTCTCCATACTATATTTTTCTCTTTTGACCCTTCTTTCTCTTCTTTCTCTTAATACTTGTTTTCTTCTCTTTCAATCAATCACTCTATTTCCCTTATCCCTCCACTTATTTTCAATAGCGCATACTTGTGAAAGTCCCCCACACTCATCCATCATATAGGTGATAAGGTTCTGGTGGCCTTTAGTTTGATTTTTACTGAGTTATCCATATAACCAGGTAAAGTATAAGGAATTCGACAGAATCTAAATTAGTTGTTGGTTCACCTTTTTTGTGCAAATTTATGGAAAACTGCCAACCTTCTGGGCAAGTATTCCCTTATTGTGTAAAGAGATTTTTTCTTTGATATAACCACAAATGAAGTCACTGCAACAAAAATTGTTTTGTACAACTTATGACAACCATTTCTTTTGAACTACCTTTTGAGGGGAGGGGGTCTTCGTGAGATAGGCAGTTCAGGCTGGCCTTGAACTCACTTTGTAACCCAGGACTGCTCAAACTCGCAGCAATTCTTCTGCCTCAGCCTCCCAAATGCTGGGATTACAGGCGTGTGCCACTATGCCCAGCCTTTGCACCACCCTCCAGGTGTAGTGCCTCTAATTAAAATGATTACTGAATTTAAAAATAAAGTATAATCCTAGCACTCAGAAGGCTGAGGTAAAAGGACTGCCCCAACTTTGATACCAGCCTGAACTAAACCAGACACTGTCGCAAAAAAAAATACTCAGTAACCACCCTGTAAACAGACGTGCCTCATTCAGACTGTTGTTGCATTTCTAGAAAGCATAGGCATAACAGGTTTTGTATAATTATTAAAGGTTCTAGGATTTTCAGAATGGTAAATGATTACTGCCTTGAACTTATTTAAATCAGCTGTGTTTGCCTCTGAGCATCAGCTTGTCCTTTGAAACTTTGAAGCCAGGCACCAACTTATCCAACTAGCTATGGAAAGACCTATATGGCATCTTTTTCCAATATAAAGCTTTTTCATGTGCTTGAAAATCTCCTATTTTTGTAATTACCTTCAACTAAGTAGCCCAATTATATTTGATTTTCTGCATAACTTGCTAGTTACTACCTTACTTCAACATTTATTGTTTCATTGTGTATTTTCATTTTAAACAGATGGTTTCTTTTCTTAAACCTCATGAATCAATCTCTGCTAGATTCAAAGTTTTCTTCTGTAGCTTCCTCATCTCTCAGCTTTCCTAGAACTGAAGACAATTAGGGCCCTGCTCTGAATTGGGCCTCATTTAAAGGAATACTATCATTAGTTTAATCATCTATCCAGACCACTAAAAAAAAAACTTTCTCCATTTTCTCTATGTTCACAATAAGGCTGTTTTGCTTTTGTATCATTCAATAGAGCAGCACTTTCAATTCTCTTCAAGACTTCCTTTGCATTTACAGTCAGATATCAACTTAGCTTTCTACCTATCTTTTTTACTAGGTTTAACTATTTCTACCTTTTAATTCAAAATGAGAAAAAACTGACTCTTCCTTTCACTTGCAAACTTAAAAGGCTATTGTTCAACAGACTAACTTCAACATTATTATGTCTCAGGAAATGGGAGGCCACAGGGAGAGAATGAGGAAGCCAATCTGTAGAGCAGTCAGAACGCACACATTTACTGATTAAGTTTGCCATATTACATGAGCACAGTTTGTGATGCTCCCAAATGATTACACCAGTAAGATCAAAGATCACTGATTAAACATCACCCTAATAATTAAAATAAGAAGCCTGAAATTTTGTGATGATTACTAAAATGTGACAGAGTGAACATGTGCAGTTGAAAAAGCAATCCCAATAGACTTGCTTGATGCAGAGAAGCCAAAGACTTTCAACTTGTTTTAAAAAACAAAGAAGTAATACTTGGAAAGTTGAGATAGGAGGATTGTATATACCCAGGAGTTTGAAGCCAGAATAGCAAGAGAAACCCACCACGCTGGAGGCTAGCCTGGGCTACACAGTGACCTCAAGGCTGGCCTGGACTACATAGTGAAACTCTGTCTCAAAAAATCTAAATAAGCAAGAAAATTATTATATATATATCATACATGCTGTGATGTCAAAGGAGGGATGTGGTATAAAAACAACCTGGAAATAGTAACACCAGAACTACTATAGTTAACTATAATTAACTCTAAGGACAGAGAGAAGAAAAAGAACTAGTTCTTGAAGAGCATGCAGAAGGGCCTTTGGAGATAAAAGAAATAAAATGTTAAAAGGCAAAGATGTTAAACATGACACAGAAAGTATAATCTATAAATGAAAAACTGGTAAACTGAACTTGATCAAAACAAACTTTTGCTTCTTGAAAAAAACTGCTAAGAAAACAAAGATAAACCACAGACCAGGAGAAAATACTTGGAAAATACATATCTAATAAAAAGTTTGTATTTAAAATATATAAAGAACTGTCAAAACACACAATATAAAAACTTTTTTTTTTTTTTTTTTGAGACAGGGTCTGGCTGTGTAATAGCCCAGGATGGCCTCAAACTTGTAGCAATCTTCTTGTCTCAACCTCCAAAGTGCTGGAATTATAAGTGTGCAACTACATCTAGTTATCACCTTCATGACCCAGGAATTCTACTCTTTCTGGCTGTTAATTTATATGTATGATAATTATTTCATAAAGAAATAAGGATGTATCTCAGGGCAAAAGCCCTGGATTTAATCCCCAGTACTGAAAAAAAGGGAGGAGTGTATTTTATGTATGTAAATTATACCTCAATTGACTTTATATCAAATATATTTTTTACATTCCCTGAATCAATAAATTCACTTCTTGGAACTACAGCTATAGACAGAAATTAGACAACACTGGTTTAGCTTTCCTTTAAAACAGCTTTATTAAGGTATAATTCATGCTGGGGTTATAGCTCAGAGGCATAAGTGCCTGCTTGGCAAGCACAAAGTCGGGAGTTCAATTTCTGGTACCAATAAAAAAAGATATAATTTCATAATTTCATGTTATATAATCAATTCATTTCCTTAAAGCACATAATTCAATAGCTTCTCTTTTTTTTTTTGGTACTGAGGATCAAACTTACGACCTTGTACTTGCCCAGCAGGTACTTTGCCACTGAGCTATATCCCTGGCCTCTAGCTTTTCAGTATATTCACAGTTGTACACCCATTACTTCAATAAATTTTAGACTTTCATGCATACAAAATGAATCCTATTCCCTTTGTCTATCAGTCTTCTGTCTCATCAATCCCTCCAGCTTAGCTCCATTTCTCACAAGCAAAATATTTTAAACAACCTAAACAATACAAGACCATTCCCACATTACAGTGTGCCTATGTCACAGAGTATTAAGTAGCTATTAAAATTATGATTTCAAACCAGGTGTGATGACACACACCTATAATGCCAGCATTCGGGAGGCTGAGGCAGGAGTACTGCTATGAGTTCAAGGCCAACCTGGGCTACAAATCAAATTCAAGGCCAGCTTGAACTGCACAGAGAAGCCCTGTCTCAAAATGACAAAAAAATAAAATAAAAATAAAGAAGAAATAAAATTATGATTTCAAGTAGATTTCATTAAAAGGAGCCAACCCAGGCATGGTGGTGCATGCCAATAATTCTAGCACTTGAGGTTGCGAGCAGGAGGATCACCACAAGTTAGAAGTCAGCTTGGACTACATAGCCAGATCTTGTCTCTTTTCTCTTTTTTTTGGTACCAGATATTGAACTCATGACCTCACACTTGCTAGGCAGGTGCTTAGGCTGATGAGCTAAATCCTTGGCCACAGACTTTATATCAAAACTCTAAAATTAAATAGATGAACAAAGGCCATTGTGTTCTCATTTGCATGGTGGCCCACCCTCACACTGTAGGGTACACTGCCTTTTCAACTTTTACTTCACCCAAATTCTCTTTGTAGAGCCTATTTCTTTTCCTGTTGTATGGTTTTTTGGGGTTTTTTGGGGTTTTTTTGTGTTTTTTTTTTTTTGTATCAGGGATTGAATTTACAATCTCACACTTGCCTGGCAGGCACCTGTGCTGCTGAGCTAAATCCCTGGCCCTCTTTTCTTATTTTTAATAAAAAAAACCTTTACTACTATTTACACTTACCTTGACCAAATCTTTCTAAAGGACAGAAAGAACCTGGAAACCACCTTCAGAAGACAACTCTAAAACCCAGTAACATGTTTTGGCTTAGCCAACCAGACATATAATCCCTAAGGGAAGCCATAGGAAATCTCATGAACCACACAATGCAGATTCTACTGACTTCACCTCTAGGCCAACTAAGGTTTCTGAGAACCTCTCAAAGACTTAAGGACCCTCTTCAGAAAGCAAGACTCCAGCACTGGTCCAGATTTTTTTGTTTTTTTGTTTTATTTTGAACCAGCTAGTAAGCCACAATGTCCCATGGAAACTGGAGAACACGTACTTCCCCGTAGGTAGGGCCCATAGCCGCTTTCTGCAGGAAGTAGCTATATGAAGATATAGACCTCTACTCCCTCAGCACCCCATAAAGAATTATAGGGCTGTGTCTCTCAGGGGTAAATAAAACAGGGGGCTAGGGCATGGCAAAGCTAAGTGGGGAAGTGGGCACAGCCTGTTACATAATTACAAAATTCCAGGGCACAAAGCAGAACAATTCCCAAATCATTGTACATGGACTTCCAAACTCAGACAAGTTTTCAACAGGATGGCCTAGACCTGACCTTGGCCTGAGGGGTGGGTGATACAAAAAGAACAGTTGCCACTGAGTTTTCACCATCTTGTTCTCTCTTGTATGGTGGCCCACCCTCACACTGCAGAGTGTACTTTTTTTTCTTTTACTTGACCCAAACATATACTGCAGAATTTGCTTCTTTTCCTACCTTTAATACAATTCTGCTACCATAAAAAGACAAGAAAGTGCTTAAGATGCAAATTATACATATGAGGTAAGTTATGTTAATATATATGCACACACAAGAAATGTCCTGGAGAGAAAACATTGAAGAGGCAAATGAAGACTGTTTAAAATATGATTCTTTTGAGCCAGGTGTGGTGGTACACACTTATAATCCTATCATTTGGGAGGCTGAGACAGAAATATCACTGTGAGTTCAGGGCCAACCTCCATGTATAGAAAGACCCTATCTCAAAAAACTTCCCAAAGGTGACTGGGAATATAGCTCAGTGGCACAGTGCCTGCCTGTCAAGTGCTAGGTCCTGAGTTTGATTTCCTGTACCAAAAAAAAAAAAAGTGTGTGTGTGTGTGTGTGTGTGTGTGTATGTAATTTTTAAAAAGTCACAGATGTTAAGAAAACAAGCAAGTCAATTCATATGCTGTAGTATCACAAAACAACCTGGGCCAAAATTGTGCTGGAACATACTATAACCCCAGCTACTCAGGAGACTGAGTTAAGAGAATACCAAGTTTGAGGCCAGCATAAGTAATCTAGAGACCCTGTTTCAAAACCTTAAAAAAACCAAGATAGAAACACAGAAACACAGAGATAGAGACAGTAACAAAGGCAGAGAGAGGGAGAGACAGGGAGGTGTGGGGAGTAATCTCTGATCTAGACTACACTACAGTTATTAGATAATCTAATGTAGTTATCAGTTTTATATGAACATTTTTAAATTACTGAAGTGATCTAAAATAAGGAAATAATTGTTTCCTCTTCCCTTCATTCCTTTATGTAGTCTTCCTCTAATTTTCCCATCTTGTAACCAATTATCTAACTGTTCAGAATTGGGGATATAGCTCAATTAGTAGAGCACACATAAGGCTCTGGCTTCAATCACTGATACTCCAAACAATAGGTAAAAACAAAAATGTATCTTTTGATTTTTTATTTGTACCAATACATGCTTATAGTACATAATGACTACATTCCTTGTTGGTTTGGTACATGTACATAACATAACTTAATTCTTTTTAACCCCTTTCCCTCCCTTCCTTTACCTGCCTTTTCCCTCCAGTCTCTCAGATAAGCAGCTTTGGGATGATGGTGGAGTGCTAGCATTAGGCCCTGGGTTCAATTCCAGCACCAGAAGGAAAAGAAATTTTAAAATGTAGCTTTTCAAACAGAAAACCTAAACATCAGTGGTCATCATTTCCCTACATTCATCAACAAGCTCTAGTGCCTTCACTTGTAAAATATATCACAAGTTACCATCTGCATCCTACTCCAATGATTTCTGTCACAATGGTTGTAAAAACAGCCTCCTAATTAGTGTTTCTCATCTAGCTCTCTAAAGTTCCTCTTAGGAGCCAGGGGAATCTTAAGACTTATTAAAAATATATTAAACAATAAGCTACTCAGAAATATCCACTGCTGCTTCTCCCTATCAGTATAGGATAATAGTGTATTATTCTATGATACATAATTTTTTTCACTATCTGAAATTTCATCTAGTTCTTGTTTATTTTCTACCTTGCCTCCACCACTAACACAACTTTTTCCTTTCTCATTCACACTTGGAAGTGAGCCTGACAAGAGTCCTAAATATCTGCAGAATAAATGAATCTTTCCTATACTGATGGTCTATTTGCTCCACTGGACCCCAAAAAAAAATAACAATAGGAAATTTAACTTCCTAAAGTTAATTGATATTCTCAATTTTAGATATGCAAGAAACAACTTACAGGTGCAGGAAAAGGAGAAAACATGAATTCTTTTGTCCAGGTCTCGACTTGCCTCCAAGTTTCAAAGAAATGATGCCCTCCAACATCAGAAGACAAGATAAAGGCTCAACAGGTAGATGTTGCTATTTCTCCAAGACCAGCCATATAAAAGAAACAGTTGTATTTTGCAATTCCCTATACTAAGTCTTAAAGTTTTCTTTAAAAAAAAAGTTAGGCATGGAGGCACATACATGTAATTCCACCACTGGAAAGGCTGAAGGAGGATCACCTCAATTTTAAGGTCAACGTGGGCTACACAGTGAATTCAAGACCAGCCTAAACAAGAACAAGACTCCATCTCAAATAAGTAAATAAATAAACAAACAATGAATGGTCTCAGCTGTACAGAATAGAATTAGGCAAAGATTCTGTCCCCATACTGGCTGAGGGATACAAACAAGACCCCTACCAAGCCCACTATGATAATGACAACCAAAATGAAATTCTCCTGTGAAGGAAAAGTAAATTTCTGACAAGAGTGAGATCCATGAAACAAGTTGCTTCTTGTTTTTCAGGGGAAAACTCTTACCAAACCCTATCTTATGGAACTGGTACAGTATTAAGGATATCAACTTATTAAAGATGAGCAAGATTTCACTTTTGAAGATAAATCTGTCTCCAAGTGTATAAAAATGAATGAGATAAAGGAGAAAGGAGAAAGAGAAAAGAACAACTATAAAGCCAAAGAAAGTTAAAGATAAATGAGTACCAGAACCAAGATGGTGGCAGTAGAAATCAAAAAGGTTTTAAAGCCAGAGAAGGTGGCACACATCTGTAATCCTAACAATCAGGAGGTTGAGGTAAGAAGATCACTGTGAGTTCAAGGCCAGTCTGGGCTACACAGCAAGCTCAAGGCCAGCCTGCACTACATAGTGAGACCCTGTCTCAAATAAACAAAAAGGTTTTAAAAACCATATCTGATATAGTATCAACAAGACTAAGCATCTGAAACTAGATAATAAGGAAAAGACGAGAAGCACAGATTACTCAGAGGTTTCTAATTTGGATGACTAAAAGCCCTTAACTGAAAGAATACATGAAAAAAACAGGTTGTGACAGAAAGAGCACTATGGTTTTTGGGAAAACAAGTAATTGACAAGAAAAAAAAAAAAGTTCAGTTTTAGGGACAGTAAACTTGCAATATTTCTGAGAGAGCAAAAGAGTCAAAGAATGATTTGGAAAATACAGATTGAAAATTTCTGAAACAAAACAGAAAAATGTGGAAAGGAAATCACATAAATGTATTTAATGGGTATGTATAAAACTACTACTATAGAAGAGACTGCCCAAGAAAAATACTTGGAGGCTAAGAAAAGAACTTCTTGGACTTGTAAAAAAAGAGACAAGGATAATTATAAAGGAACAGTTCAAGAGTAAAGCCATGCGAATCCCATCTTATAAAGCAGAGAAGTTGCAAGGAGGAAAAGGACAAGAAGGACAAATGTTATGAAATAGAACACATTAATCAGATTTGGCATTTATTAGGCCATTTAAGTGATCTTAGAATTTCAGTAACAAAACTGAAAGAAAAGGCAGATGTGGAAAAAAAAGTGAGAAATAAGCAAATTATATCATCAGCAAAAGATTGCCTGTGATCAGACTGTGGTCTTTAAATATCATTTCCCATTGAAAGGTACCAGGGATTCTTGACGAATCAGCTAATCTGCTGGGTGTGGTGGCACACGCCTGTAATTCTAGCACTTGGGAGGCTGAGGCAGGAAGATCTCTCTGTGAACTCAAAACCAGCATGGCCTACGAAGTGAGTTCAAGGCCAGCATAGTGAGACCCTATCTTTTTTCTTCAAAAAGAAAAAAGAATTGGCTAATTTCAAATATGACCTGGAATGTAGAATATAGAATAAGTCCCAATATATTTTTTTGGCAAGGACTACTAAAGTTTAACCAAAAAGGCATTAAATATGTATTATTTTTGTCATTAATGTAAACAAAATTACTTTCTCAGTTTCCATTTGGGATTGCTCATTAAGTATACAGAACTATTATTAATTTTAGAGTTGATTTTATAGCCCTCCAACTTTAATGAATTTATTATTTATCCAAATATTTTGTGGATTTTTAGAGTTTTCCCACATAAGAGAATATCATCTGTAAAGGAAGTTTTACTTTTTCCTTTCCAGTCTGGATGCCTTTTATTTCTTCTTTTGTTGCCTAAATGTCCCCACTAGAACTTCAAATACTATGTTGGATAGAACTGGCGAAAACAGACATATTTGTCTTGTTCCTGATCTCAAGGGGAAAACTTTCAGTCTTGCACCAATGAGTATGATGTTAGTTATGATTTTTTACATACAACCTTAACATCTTTTTAAAAATTTCCTTCTACTCCTAATTTACCAAAATGCTTATACAATAAGTGGGGGTTTTTTTTGTTAAGTGGTTTTTGTTTTTTGTGGTTTTTTTGCATTAAATGAGATTGATAAGGTAAGGTTTTTTTCTTTCCTTTTATTAATGTTGTACTTTAAACTGACACTAGAGTTTTTATGGAGTTTATTACTTTTTTTTTTTTTTGTAGTATCAGTAATTGAACCATAGGCCTCAAACATGGCAGGAAAGTGCTCTACCACTGATCCAAAACCTTCAGCCCAGCCAGATATGGTAGTGCATGCCTGTGGTCCCAGTACTCAAGAGGCAGTGGCAGGAGGACCACCATGAGTTCAAGGCCATCCTGGACAACATACTAAGTAGGTAAATGTTTATTTCAAATGAAACAAAAAAGATTGGGCCAGGGATTTAGCTCAGCGGCATAAGCGCCTGCCTTGCAAGCGTGCAGTCATAAATTCGATCCCTGGTACAAAAAAAAAAAAGGTTTCAAATGTTTTTACCACAAAGAAGTGATGATTGAGGAGTAGATATGATATGCTTCCTCTGATTTTCACATTGTACAAGTACACATGTAACACAGTATCACATAAACATGTATAATAATATGTGTCAATTAAAAAGAAAAAAGCTGTTAAATTCTAAAACACTAAGAAGAAAATATAGGTAAAAACATATGCCCGTGAATTTGGCAAGTTTTCTTACATAGGAAATCAAAAACAGAATATTAAAAAAAAACAAAAACAAAAAAACCAGATCAACTGGACTTGACTTAACTGGACTTGGTGGTACATGCATGACTGTCCCATCGGGCAACCTGTACCACCTAGGAACTGTCCCATGCATATACAACTAGTGATTCAAACCCACCCAGCAGCAAGACATAAGAAGTATGGCCCCATCATAAACATGTTAAAATTCAACTTTTGTGCATCAAAGGATTTTTTCACAAAAAGTCCTTTGATGTACAACCTACAGAATGTAAGAAATATCTGCAAATCATGTATATGTCAATAGTTTAATATCCAGAATATATATAAGAATTCTGACAACTCAACAATAAAAAGGCAAATCCAATTTAAAAACAAATAGGACTTAAGCAGACATTTCTCCAAAAAAGGATATACCAATGTCCAAGGGGCACATAAGAAGCTGCTCAGTTTCACTAGAAATTCAAATCCAAACCACAATAAAACACCACTTCACATACCCCAGAAGAAAAATAAATTATTGGTAAGGACATGGCAAAACTGGAACCCATATTCATCACTGATGGGAATGAAAAATAGTACACCAACTGTGGAAAACAGTTTGGCAAAGTTGGGTATAGTAGCACATGTCTGTTATCTCAGCACTCTGGAAGATAGATAGATAGGACGTGAAGCCTAGCCTACACCTGTCTCAAAATAAAAAATAAAAAGGGCATTGGGGTACAGCTTAGTGCAAAAGTCTGGGTTAAGTCCCCAGTACCCTCCTCCCCAAAAAAGTATGACAGTGCCTCAAAAAGATGAACGGCTAAGCATGGTAGTACATATGTGTAATCCTAGCACTTAAGCTAAGGCAAAAGACTAGCTGAGAGTTTGAGGCCAGCCTGATCTACTGTGAAGTCAAGGAAAATCTGAACTACACAGTGAGACCCTGTCTCAAAAACAAACAAAAAAATACACATTCCTACATGACCCAGCAAAGCCATTACTAAACATATACCCAGAAGAATAGAAAGCAGGTATTCAAATACATTACAATCCACAAAAGCTAAAATTAGAAGCAACCTCACAGGACTACTGCTGGATGAAAGGATTAAAAAAAAAAATGTGATACATACACACAATAGAAGTCTTTTCAGTCATAAAATAGGTGGGGTTTTTTGTTGTTGTTTTTGTTTTCTGAGAGATCTTGCTACATAGCATAGGCTGGCCACAAACTCTCAGTGATACTCCTGCCTCAGCCTCCCAAGTGTTGAGATTATAGGCCTGTGCCAGTAGGCCTGCTAATTGAAAGTTCTAATACTTGCTAAAACTGGATGAACCTTGAAAGCACCATACTGAGTAAAATAAACCAGACACCAAAGGACAAATATCGTATGATTCTATTTATATAAAACATCTAGAATAGGCCACTTCATAGAAATTAAAGCACTTATGAAGGGTGGAGAGAGGGCCTATGGGGTATTACTGCTTAATGCATAAGATTTCTATCTGGGGCAAGAGAGATAATGGTGATAGTAATACAATATCATGAAAGTACTTAATGCCATTAAATTATATAATTAAAATGTTTAGAATGTAAGTTTTATGGCTTTTAAAAATTTTCTGACAAATAATCATATAAATTATAGGGTACACATGATGTACCAATGTATGTATACAGTGTATAATGACTGAATCAAGTTATTCATCACCATAAATACATTTATTCTAACTGCAACTTCCTAACCTTTGCCCAACATCATCTCCCTATTTTCTCCTCTGCTAGGGTCTACACTCTCATGATTATGATTCTACTCTTGGCTTCTATGAGTTCAGCTGTTTGGGATCTGTCTATAACTGAGAGTGGCTATGTCACTTTATGTTATGTATATTTTAACACATTAAAAAAAAAAAAAAAACTTAGGTCAGGAATAGTAGCACATGTCTGTAATTTCAGCACTTTGGGAGGATGAAGCAGAAAGTTCATGAGTCTGAGCCCAGCCCAGATAATTTAATACCTAGCAACAGACTGTCTCAAAAATACATATACATAATATAAAATAAATAAAAAATCTAACAGAGAAAAATTTAAGAGCTGGGTAGTGTGGCATAAGCATGTAATACTAGCACTCAGGAGGCTGAGGCAACAAGATATCTGTGAATTTAAGGCCAGCCTAGGCCACAAAGTGAAATACAAGAGCAAAAAAACATTCTGGAAGTAACTGTTAGGTAAAATTCCTGATTACTGGGAAGGTTTCAAGATTATCTAGATTACAAAGGATGTTAAAATTTAAAAATTCAGTATTAGAGAAATATGTTCTAGAAAAAGGGCCAACTGTGTGGCTGGACAACCATATGCTGTAGATATTAGCTGTGTGACTCATGGATCTAGTCAACCATATCAACAAAAGCCAGAAATAAAGATGGTGCTACTAGGTAGGGTCTGTGAAGAATCTTCTTTTCCAGCAGTGTGAATCACTTTGACACACAAGATTCACAGGGTTTTAAGGAATATACCAGCAAAAACAACTGTTTAAATACACTGCAAACAGAAGGGACAAAATGAAAACAAAAAACTGACATCTAGGATTCTTTAGGCAGGTAATGAGTAAAAAGAGCTATTTAACTACAAGTATGTACTTCGCTTCCAAACAAAAAAAATTTTAAATGACTCTCAAAGCAAGTCATAGATAAAGAGGCAGAGGACAAACAGGTCCAGATCAAGGGCTGACTAATCCTGCATGGGCCTAAGGATTACTCACAAACCTTCCTTTTTCTTTTCTTTTTTGGTGGTACTACGGATTGAATCCAAAGCCTTCACACTGAGCCACTATATCACCAGCTCTTTTTTATTTCTGAGACAGGTTCCTTGCTGAATCACTAAATCACCACAGGGTGGGCTCAAAATTGCAATACTCTTGCCTCAGCCTCCCAAGGAACTGGGATTACAGACATATCAGCATACCTGGCTCCCAGTCCTTTAATTTCTAAAACTGAACTAACTGAACTGCTAAATTGCCCAGGTTAGACTTGTGATCCTCCTGCCTGTTGTCCAAAGCCTGGCAATTACAGGCATGTGCCACTGCTGTGCCAGCTATTAGCAGGTCTTTAAATGTAGAAAAATGTGTCCTGCTGGTCCTTACCCTTTCATTTTCTTTCTTACTATAGTAAGAATGCCCATCTTATGCCTTTATTTTGGAAGCAGATAGCTTACTCTCCAGTTTAACAGGTCCACAGATGAAGAGGAATTTTGGTCTAGATAGATCATAACCAGAATCCACACCCATACTTTTTTTTTCCCCAGCACTGGGTGTTGAACCCTGGGCCTCACATGTGTCACTGAGCTAACCCCAGCCTTGTTTTTAAAATGCTGTTGAGAATCTCATTAAATTGTCCAGGCTCCCAGGCTGGATTTGAACTGCAATCCTTTTGCCTCCACCTCTAAAGTAATTGGGATCACAGTATATGCTACCATACTCAGCTGATTCAGGACCTTTTGAACAAATGATATTCACAGATTTTGGACTCAAGAGTTCATGCTACCTATAAGTGAACATAATTTTGCATACTTGATACACATAAAGTTTTGATGACTAAAGGGCAAACTGGAATGGTTAAATTGTGGCTTCCAAAAGGTATGTCCAGCCAGGGATTTAGCTCACTGGCATAAGTGCATGCCTTGCAAGCATGTGATCATGAGTTCAATCCCCAGTACCAAAAAACAAAACTAAAGAAAAAAAAGGTACGTCCACATTCAGAATCCAAGAAGGTGAGCCAAATGAGTCCTCAACAATGTAATTAGGGTAAAAATCTTAAAATGAAATCTTTCTGGATTAAACTACAACGAAGAATGTCCTTAAAAGAAAGATATAATAGAGAGGCCATGGGAAGATAGGACCGGTTATACTGCCGCAAATCAAAGAACACGCATCAAGTCAGCAAAGTTCACAGAGCTATCTAGCATGGTGGCACATGCCTGTAATCCCAGCATTTGGGAGGCTGAGACAGAAGGATTCCTGTGAGTTTGAGGCCAGCCTTGGCTGCATAAGCAAGTTCAAGGCCAGCCTGCACTACATAGTGAGACCTTATCTTAAAAAAAAAAAAAAAAAGAAAAAGAAAGAAAGAAAAAAATGTTCACAGAGGCAAGGGAGTTTTCTCTACAGCAGTGATAGCAAACCTTTGAAGCAATATGCATGCCACAGGTTCACCACAACTGCTCTTGAGCCTTTTAGAGGGAATATGACCTTGCTAATACCTTAATTTGGGATCTGTAGCCTACTGACCTGAAAAAGAATAATTTTTTATTGTTTTAAGTCGTTAGTAGTAATTTACAACAGTCTCAGAAAACAAACACAGGCTACCAATGATCAAGGATGTGACAAAACTGAACATCAAAAATGACTGTAATAGGGCTGGGAGCCCAGGTTAGTGATAAGCATTTGCTTAACACCCATAAGGCTCAGGATTTGATCCCCAAGGGATCAAATCAAGCATTCCAAGGGGAAAAAAATGCTCACAAAAATAATGACCTCACCAATTTAAAACATGGGAAATACATTAAAATTCATCAGTTCATAATGTATCCCTTCCAAACCTAATCTTTGAGTTGCTAGAGCATCAATTCATTATTCTCAAATTTAATAAAAGGGACAAAAAAGCATTTGCCTCACTTTTCCTACATAATGGATATTATAAGATAACCAAATAACTGATGACAGAATTTTGTGTGGAAGATTTCTAGTTAGTAGATACAGGGAAAAAGACAGAAAAACTACTCTCCAATGAAACAATGTATCCTGGCAACACTCAATCAGGATAAATTCACATGATGAAAGTTAACAAACTATGTTTAGATGCCACTGACAAAACCTGAATCAAATGATCAATTTCTCTATCACAGATGAGGGACAACCACTTATGAACCTCTCAGATGATGCAACAAGAATGTGTACTACCGCCTGATGGTGACTATACATCCTAATTTACCTAGAAAACTCCATTTATGGCTATTTTCTCATGTGATTTTTAACAGAATCATTCTCAAAATTGTTTGGAAATAAATTATATGATCGCAAAATTTTTCTTGCCAAAGAAACAATCTAAATCTCATCAAGCTCTATCAACTAAACACTCAAATCTTGGCTGCAGAGGGTAATCACATAGGAAATTTTTTTAATATTGGTGCCTAGACTTCATTCCATGGATTCTGACTAACTGGGCTGAGCATTAGGATAACTAAAAGTTCATAAAATAATTCTGAAGTTTCAGTCAAAGTTAAGCACTACTGTTCTATATTTAACAATCAATGTATGGAGATATGAGGGGTATGGAAATATGTTAAGCACTATAATGAGGATTCATTCACTCAGACAAACCAAAAGGTAAAAAATTCTCCTGGACAAACGACCTAGATTTTTCCATATATACAGTATTAGCAAAGACACTAGTTACAAATGATTTACGAGAAACTTAAGAAGGTCGAGGATTTAGTTCAGCAGCATAAGTGCCTGCCTGGCAAGTGCATGGTCATGAGTTTGATCCCTGGTACCAAAAAAAAAAGGAAGAGAAACATAAAATAAAATAAAATACGTAGATCTTCTTTGGATAATGATTTAAACAAATGAAGTACAAAAAGGACATTTAAAGAATCAATGAAAGCCAAGTGTGTTGATGTGCATCTATAACCCCAGCACTAGAAGGCGGAGAGGCAAGAGGATCATGAGTCTGCCATAGTGAGTTCAAGAACAGCCTACACTACAAAGTGAAACCCTGTCTTAAAAATAAATAAATAAACAAACAAACAATGAAATCTCAACACGGATTGGATTAAGAACTCTTAATTTTGGTAGACATGACAGTACTGTACTGGAGGTTTGTCAAAAATTATTACCTGTTAGAAACATGTACACAAATATTTATAGACCAAATAAAATGTTATGTGATAATTCCTTGAATTTCAACCAAATGAAAGGAAGAAATGAAGGGAAAATAATGTCATACAAAAAGAATGGTAAAACGTTAAAAATATTGTCAGGGGGCTGGGGATTTAGCTCAGCAGTAGAATGCTTGTATAGCAAGCTGGAAGCCCTAGCTAGGTTTGGTACTCAGCAACCAAAAAAAATAAAAGGTTAAAAAAAAAAAAAAGGTATCATAACTCAATGATTACAATATGGGGACTTCTGTTTGTTTTTATTTTTTAAGACAAGGTCTCACTACATAGTTCAGGCTGGCCTTGAATTCACTCTGCCTCAACGTCTAGAGTACTAAGATTACTGTCTCATTTTTGTATTTATGATTGATACAGAATGATGAAACATAAGAAACATTTTTTTTAAATTTTTACTAGAGCCAGGTGTGGGGGTGCACACCTGTAATCCCAGCACTCGGGAAGCTGAGGCAGGAGGATTTTTGCATGTTTGAGACCAGCCTGAACTACACAGTAAGCTCAAGACCAGTTTGAACTGCATAGCAAGACTTTGTCTCAAAAAAATTTTAACAAAAATTTTATGTGTTTACATAGCATGCATGATGTCAATATTATAAATAATATATTTGTAAGACATGCTGGGACATGTTATGAAAGCAGAACATAAGATCCTTGACTCAGAGCCTACTGAAATGGTAGGCTCCAATCTGGATAGACAATAAAAAAATTATCTTTGGTCAAAGGTAGATAAAGCTACAGAGTCAGAATGACAACTGCAGCCAAGCATGGTAGCACAGACCTCTAATTTCAGCACTCTTGGAGGCTGAGACAGGAGAATCACAACTTAGAGCCAAGACTGGCAATTTAGCCACTAAGATTCTATCTCAAAATTTTAAAAAGATAATAAAATAAGAAGTACTAGGGATATAGCTCAGTCCAAAGTCACTAAGCTCAGTTCTCAATATTCCAAGAAAATAAAATTGTAAGTATTCCCTAAGAATAGGAAACTGTGTGAATATGAGATGAGTAGATAAAAACTGTCACTATCCCTAAAATACTAAATACTAAATCTAAACTATAAACTAACCAAAAAGTCCAGGCTCCGAACCAACCACACTACACTGAACAAACCACATGAAAAACGCCATTTTTGTAGGTCAAATGGCCTAAGATTAGAAACTTTGTACAGATGAATATAATAATATTTGCACTACTTGGCATGCAAAATGTTCCAGTTTGAGCTTTATGAACAAGGATTGCAATTTAGCTATTAATAATTTCTTCAGTAAGAAAAAAAAGTCTTCAAAACAGCTTTTATGTTTAAAATAAATTATGCATTTAAAATAGTTTGTATTTTCTTTTTAAAAGAAACACATGCCAATTGTGGTGGCATATATACTTTATTGTCCCATCACTCAGAAGGCTAAAGCAGGAGGATTTGAGCCCAGCCTGCGCTACATAGTAAGTTCAAGGCCAGGCAGAAAAAAAAAGGGGGGGGGTAAAAATACTAAGTAATACCATTATTTATAAATGTCTCTTGTAGTTACAAGTGGAAAGCACTGTAAAAACTGAGGATCTTGTCAATACCAGAATGGCTTCTCCTTTTTTTTTTTTTTTTTTTTTTTGGTACCAGGGATCAAACTCACATTTACTAGGCAAGCACTTGAGCCACTGAGCTAAATCCCCAGACTGGATTTTCTTTTTAATTTTTTTTTCATAATGGCTTCTTCAAATACTCAACAAAGAGCCAAAGCATTCTTAAAGCTGATGATTTATTTACACTATGCATGTATGAATTACAAATATATTAGCATGAACCACCATGTTTTTAAGTAATATACTTAGCCAAAAAAGTTCATTAAAGAATTAAGAATGATCAACCTTTTGCAATAATTTTATTGAAAAATATTAAAACAGAAATATAGAACTCTATAATCAACTAATGAAATCAATGCTTTCATCTATTTTGTTTCTTGTCTAGCTGTATATATGATTTTCATATATTACAATAACACACATAACATTTCATAGTCTATTTTCATTTAACATAACACATTTTTTCCACTTTGCAAAATTTTTACTTTTATACTTTCCATTCTCATTCCCACCCCCAGAAGATAATTAATGACAATGGCCTTTTCTCTTAAATTCATACATACACAAGCATACCTAGACACATGTGGAAAGGGGAGAAAAGCCAGTTTGAGTTCACAAAAATTTAAACATACAGTTATACATATGCTAAGTTTTTAAGTCTCTCATAAATTTAACATAGACAAGTATGATACAGATATAACTTACAAGACCAAATAAACACATTTACAAGAATTATTTTGCGGCCAGGGATTTAGCTCAGTGGCATAAGCAGCTGCCTTGCAAGCACAAGGTGGTGAGTTCGATCCCCGGTACCAAAAAAAGAATTATTTTGCATGTAAATTTAAAAAGATACAGGAACTTTACAATAAAATATGGCTGCTAGATTTAGACCTCTTATTCAAGACACACTATTTTAATAGCCAGGCATAAATAATTCAACTATGTATTACATGACTACCCAATGGATCTTGAAACCTATTTTAAAAAACAAAAATTTTACAGTCTTTTTTTTTTTTATCAGTACCAGGGATGGAACTTATGACCGCGTGCTTGCAAGGCAGGCACTTAAGCCACTGAGCTAAATCCCCAGCCCCAAATTTTACAGTCTTAAAAGACTTCATAAAAATAAAATCCTGAATATGTTTTCTTCTTCTTTTTTCTTTTTCTTTTTGAAATAAAATGGATTTGGAAAAAAGGAAGAAACAGTAATAAAAAAATAAAATCCTGACCCTAAAAACAGAGACAGAGACAGAGACAGAGGGAGAGGGCGCAAGTGAGCGAGTGAGAGGGAAACGAGAGTGAGTGAGAATGTGTATGGTGTGTGTGTGTATGGTGGGGGAAGGTCTTCATATACAATGGTGGTATGTGCCTATGGTGGGGTGAGGTCTTCATATACAATCAGGATATGAATTTGGTTCTCTATCAAAGAGATGATACATGTACTGATCCACCTACATATTCAGCTCCCCAACATTCAAAAAATTGGGAGTATAATCAAATCAACTTGTCTAATTAATATCTTATTGCTCTAGCTGTCCACAATCAGGAAAATAAAACCTTAGGCAAGTCTACACAGAATTTAAAGTTGTTAACCAAATGGTCTTAAAATGCAGCCATTCTCCCACCTAATCCTAATCCAAACGGTAAGAAGATTCCTAAATCTGGACCCACAGGAAAGAACTTTGGAGTATAAAAGATGGTAGGAAAGATTTACAATTTGGTGTACTGGCATACATCTATAATTCTAACACTCTGAGGCAAGAGGACTGCAAGTTCAAACCCAGCTTGTGCAATTTAGGGAGACTCTGTTCAAAATAAAAAAGTTAAAAAGGACTGGAGATGTAGTTCAACTTGAAGGCCCTTGTTTCAATCCCCAGTAATACACACATACACACACACACACACACACACACACACACACACAGTTTATAGAAGCCCCCAAAATTACAAAGCAGAAAACCTGGTACCCAAACCATAGTCTCTGCTCCAATAGGTAAAGTTTTCTTAATAAAAATCAGCAAAAATCCTTGAGTTCCAATTGAGGTTGGGGGCATTATAGATGTAATAAAGCAGTAAAATAAGCGGACATGGTAGCACATACTGTAATCCCAGCTATTCAGGAGACTGAGACAAGAGCTTCACAAATTCAATGTCAGTCTGGGCAACTTAGCAAAACTCTGTCTGAAAATAAAATTTGAAAAGAGTTGGGGATGTAGCTCAGTAGTGAAGCATTTGCATACCATGCAGGTGACAATGGGTTCAAGCCCCAGTACTACCTCTTTAAAAAAAAGCTCCACCATAAAAGAATTCAAATAATTCAACAGAACCAGCATTTATCATCCTGAGTGATCATAAACATCATAGCACAAGGCCTAGCACACTCTTCAACCAGCACAGTTGCTCAACAACTTTCTTATGACTTACAAACCTAAAAGGCAATAAGCATCATACATACATCATGCTATGAATTCAATTTCAAATTAAACAAACCTGGGCCAGGGATTTAGCTCAGCAGCTCAAGTGCCTGCCTGGTAAGTATGAGGTCTTGAGTTCGAACTCCAGTACAAAAAAAAAAAAGGAAAAAAATAAATTAAATAAGCCTAAAATTATTATCCAAATCCGTGCACATGGTTTAACTATGTCTCAAGGCAAACAATTTATTTAAAAAGTAATTGTATTCCACAGTCCCAACTAACCTCCTTGGAGTGCACATATGTAATCCACATAAAATACAGCAGGCATGGGGTTTGGAGAGGGAGCACATTTGCACCATGTAAAAAAACTGTATTGCACATTCTAAGCAAATATCAACAAGTGGGGCGTGATTGTGCATGCCTATAATCCCAGCAATCTGGAGGCTGAAGCAAGAGGATCATTGCAAATTCGAGACCAGTCTGGGCTACAAAATGAGCTCCAGGCCAGGCTGAACTACATAGTGAGACCATCTCAAAAAGACAAAAATACAAACTCAACAGCAAAATGGTTTACGGATCTAAGAGACATAGAACATACTCAAGTACTTTCCTCAGCAATGAAACTGGCAAAATAAGCAGTAAAACCTGTACAAATTCTGTGTATGTTGCATGCTGTTAAAACTAACATTACAACACTTCTTACAGGTAACATGAGACAAAGAAAATGTACTTAAAACCTAGTCTATTTGGTACAAAGCACACAGATGTATTCTAGAAATTCAAAAACATTCAACAGCATTAGCAGCAACTGGATGTAGGATCTCCCTGAATTAACACTAGACATCTAATTTATTCTATATGTTTTTAATCAGTAGGCCATATGCCATATGCATTCAGTCAAAACAAATGAGAATCCAGTTTAAAACTGATCATAGCTTGAAAAAAAGTTTAAAATTCTGAAAACACATGCATCCCATGCCTAATATTTGTATTAAATGAACTATTTGTTTTTGTTTTGTTTTGGTTTGGTTTTGGTACCGGGAATCAAACTTAGGACCTTGTGCTTGCCAGGTAAGCACTGTCACTGAGCTATAACCTGGGCCTAAATAAACTATTTGGAATCAAACTTAGGTAGGACCTTGTGCTTGCCAGGTAACCACTGTCACTGAGCTATAACCTGGGCCTGAATGAACTATTTGGACTTACAGTTTAACTTGCACTATAATTAATTGCATGAGAATCTAACATTTTATAAAACTAAGACTGTCAACATTAAATTTTCATTGCACAAAATACAATGAGGTGGCCAGGCATGGCATAGGCCTGTAATCCTAGCACATAAGATGTGACTCAGGAGTATCTCAAAAAGTTCGAGGCCACCCTACTCTACACAGCTCAATGCCAGCCTAAACTGTACACAGCCAGACCCTGACTCAAGAAGAAGGAAGAGGAAGAGGAAAAAGAGGAGGAGAAAGAAGAGGAGAAAAAGAAGACAGAAAAGTATTAAAATGACTGAGGAAAGGACAGAAAGATAGATGGGATAAAACAAGTGACTAGTAAAACGTTAATAGCAGAACAATTAATAGGTAGTAGGGTATATGGATGCATCCAATATTGAAACACTATTTCGACCTTGCTTGTTAACTGCATTTTCTAATGAAGTGACACTGCTTTGTTTATTTATCATTTAAGGTTTTAAGCACAGAAACACGAAGAAACCCTAGTTGGGTCGAATCTGGATTCAAATCCCACCACAAACCTCTTACCTAGCAGTATGATCTTAATTACCTTACCGCTCTACGCCTACATTCCCTCATGTATAAATGTATTCTACAGTTACTGTGAGATTAAAATTTTCAAATAAAGTACTTCGCACACTGCCAGGTACATTGTAAATACATTCATTCAGGCCTTTAACTTAAAACGTTATAGCTGTAATATCATTAAAAGATTAATAATTTGTGCTAAGATGAAAGGCATTCGCAACAAAGATTAAGAAGCAATTTTCTTGACTTGGTTACCTTAACACTAACTGATAAACAGGGACCATTCCCAAAAGGAAGACTCCCGACAGCAAATTTGCTGTTTAGCATGAAGAAGGAGGGGGATCTGAAAGCACTGATCAATGGACAGTATTGTTCTTCATCAGAAGAAAATCACTTAGAATTAAATAAGAAAAGTTTCAACACAAACTTTAACAAATTCGACAACTCCTCTGTAGAAGTGGCTTCACCTATACAGGCTGGTTGGGTACATCCCTGCGATGACAAAACTTGACACACTCCTCCACGTTCCTAATTCCATGGAAAGAAGCTAGACTAGACCATGACATCTGTACTGTAGTTGCCAAAATCTAAATCATGACATGCCAACGATCCCACTCTTCACAGATTCAGAGCAGCACCTCTACTTTGGTCCCCCCAACACAGATATAGGGGGCGGGTAAGGAAAAATGAATTTGCAATGGAGTTCTTGAAAAGTCCTCCCGTTATTCCTCAATAGACCCCTCCAAGACTTATTCCCGCCACCACTACCCCCACCTGACCTTTCCCCAGCTAAACTTCCATAGACTGATTCACTAAAGATGTAGTTAAGAATCTGATACCTTCCCTCTCCGGGGCCCGACAACGCTTCCCCAGTACTGGAGGGGGAAAAGAGAGAGCAAAAGCAAACAACAGCCCCCGCCCCTCCCCCTCCTCACCAGCAACAAATCTTTGTCCCACCTGCCCAAGGACCACTCACCAACACGCTCCAGACCCAAGGTGGCCTCAGACCTGCCCGCGACCTCTTCTCTCCCAGACGTAGGAGACCCCAGCACTAGCCCAAGCTTGCCCCATCGCCGCTCCTGCCCGCGCCGCGCCGCGCCCCGCCCCGCCCCTCGACCCCCGCCGCCCGAGTTCTGCCTCACCTCACCTACCCTCTTTCGGGGACCGGACTCCACCTCTCTCTCCGCCATGTTGGGCCCCGCTTGGAACCGCTGCGGCTCCCAGCACGGTGGCGGCGGCACCTCTCGGGCCCTCGGGCCCCCGGCCCCCGCCCACACTGCAGACACGGCCGCCTCGCCGCAGCTTTCCCGGACCCGACCGGGCCTGGCGCTGGAGTAAAGAGGGGGCGGATGCCGCGAGCCTGGTCGCAGCTCCAAGGGTCTCACGGGTGTGCGCGTGGGCGATAGGGCCTGCCCGGGAGAGGGGGGCCGGGACTCCGGGGGTTAATGGCCTCCAAGGGGCCCCGTGAGTAGGATTATTTTTTCTCAGAAATTCCTCCGCCTGCGGTTTCTTAAAGGGATCACCAAACGAGCCCCTTGCGCGCGCCCCTAATGCGCAGGCGCACCATAAGTCCCTCCCACCTTTCCCACCAAGCCCCCGGTCCTGAGCGTGCGCGGTGAGTAGACCAGGGTAGGCCAAATCCAGCAAGTCTCTTGCTGCCAGCAGCTGCTCCCACCACTCAACTATGGCCGCTCCCTTAAAGGGACCATGACACAGAGCTGAAGGAATAATGAAAGAAATTAGTGAAAGGATAATTTGGAAGATTGGGTGAAATGTCAGTGAGGGGTCCACATAACCATCTTACAATTGACTACACAGAAACCATTGATAAGAGAAGATGATGACCTTAAATTCTCATTGGCTCCCTCAACATGAGGAATCCCAATCAGTAAGAGAAGATGTCTCAAGAAAAACCAACTTTCCTGCTTTTAAACAGCGTAATATGAAGCACAAGGCGTAGAATATCAAGGACTAACTCATAACCTAACCACAAAATCAGATCATTTGGTGATTTCGAAGAATGAACCAACAAGTGAAGAAAATTTCTCTCAGTAATATGTCCTTCGACTATCAAAATTGGGAAGGCTCTTATAAACTTTCTACTCTGGTGCTCTTAATGGTGAAATTGCTGCCTGATCCTGGGAAGTAATTTATTCCAAAATACTTAGTGCCTGGTGTTGAACTAAAATCAAGATTTGAGTTACAGACATCCAGGATTTTCAGTGCACCAAACTGTCTACAATGCATGAGAGAACATAAAAATGAAGATGCCATCATAATTCAAGAATATTGCAGTAATCCTGGGAAGATGTGTGATTATTTATGGCTGTTATGTGTATGCATTCACCTTTACTGAAAAAACTTGAGAACTTGACTTAAGAATGAGCATCTTATTATCTAAATAGGAAAATAGGAAGTAGATTTTGTCTGTCTTGTAATGAAACCTGAACTGGATCATAAACTGAAGATGGCTAAGGAGAATGAGGGCTTGAATCATACCTGGTATGTTTATTCTAGTCCCCCCACACCACAACGGGAAATAAAAAATCCCCTAAGAGAGTTCTTAATGATAGTTTAAGGCAATGAGGAGACATACAGTAAGAAATACAAAGAAGTTGCCTCTCATAGGCCATTCATTCCCCATAATTAAACATTCAAGTGGGTATGTGCAACTTCTAAATTCACAAGATAGTATGGTGCAGCTTCTGTGTGTGACTTTTGTGTGTATCACATGGAAACTGTTTTGAACCCAAAAAGTTAGCTAATCTAAGGCATCCTGCTGAACACTTTGTAAAATTATTGGAAGTTTCTATGCTGGTTCTTCTTTAGGCCTGTTTAACTTCTCTGCTAGGTAAACAAAAGGAAAGAAAGACAAAACATATATATACATATATACTCACTTTGGGCAGGCTTTCTAAAAAATGTTAGATTCTTTAGTTCCATGAAGAAAATAAAAGAGGCCAAAAAAATGTAAGTTTCAGGAAATGTAGGTACATGAAAGGTCTAGTGAGCTGGGCCTGGTGGCATACACTTGTAAGAACACTTGGGAGGCTGAGGCAGAAGGATCATTGCAAGTCTGAGACCAGCCTGGGCTACAAAGTGAGCTCAAGACCAGCCTGAAATACATAGTGAAACTGTCTCAAAAAGACAAAAAAAAAAAAAAAGTCTAATGATTACCACCTCTTATTGGCAGTGGAATACTCCCTTCTGATAAAATCTAAAGGCTTAAACTGTAAGTGCTAAATTTCAATTAGAAGTGGAGAGCTCACAAGCCTATTCACCCAGCCTGTGTTCCCCTGCTCTCTGCTTCTTCTTTTGCAAGCCCTTCCACCATTAGAGAAATGTTGGGGTTCTCAGAACACAATTTAAAGCCATTGGTTTAGTACAGTTCCACTTTTTGAGAGGCATGGTACTTGGGATCAAACCCAAGGCCTCATGCATACCAGGCAGGTACTCTACCACTAAGCCAGACCCTGATTCTACATTTTATAGATGAAGCCACAGACCCAGGGCAGATGTGATTTACTTGAGATAACACAAAAGGTTAGAAACAGCATCAGGACTGGAACAGCCTCAACTTGGGGCTTTCTCCTATATCAGACTGTTTCTACTAATATTAAGAATATGTTGGGTCTTCAATTATCAGCAGGACTTGGATATTCCCAGATAATGTACAAGTATAACAGGAATATTCAATATAATCATCCATATGATGGAAGGAGAAAAGAGAACCTATATTAAATGATATTAATTACATTAACTAATTGTAATTTTACAAAGGTGTTCATAAAGGTGCAAGGTTAGCAAGCAGAGATGCCAAGTCAGAATTCAAAGACTAACTTCCTTGATTACGTATTTGAAATATTATATACTAAAGATTGTATGTTGGTGGTCAAATCTGTCCCACAAATGTGTACTTGTACTGTGTATACCTATGTAATCTTGATCAAGTTATTTGATTTATGACTTGGTTCCTCCATCTGAAAAATGGGTCAGTGGAGGAAAAAAGTAGCTGACATCTGTAAATTTCTTAGAATACTTTTAGTTCATACCATGAGTATCAGTTTGTTTTATTTTATTTTTAAATTTTATGCCAACATTTAAAATAAACTGGGTGTGGTGAAACACAGAACTATAATCCCAGCACTTGGGAGGCTGAAGCAGGAGGATCACAAGTTCAAGACCAGCCTGGGCTACATAACAAGTGCAAGTCCCACTTGGGCTACAAAGATAAACCCCATCTCAAAAATAATAATTAAATAAAATAGGATACTTCACCATCAAATCCATTTTTCTGACTTCTCTGAAATAAAACTAGAATATAATAGAGATAATGTTTTGCAAGTATCAAGCTGATTCATTTTAATTTTCTCAAATTATGTTCCAATATAGACTCTTGTTTAAAGTACAGCCTGAGACATTTTTTTCCCCTCATCAAGAGAGAATACAGTAAACTTACTAGAGTAAAAAAGAAGTTGCCAGATTTTTTTGGCTTCACTTAACCTATAAAGTGCAGCAAATAATAAGAATCTCAGAGTTCTCCCACAATCCAAAAGATGTACAGTACTTCTTTCAGCACAGAAAGGCTAAGCCACTAGGCTGTAACAGAGAAAGGAGAGGCCTGATTCTTAATTAAAAGGTGGAGAAAGGAAGGAAGCAAGCAGTAAGACAGGCATCACTTGAAAGATATGTTTTTTTGTCTTCTAGCTCTTCAAAAGAGTAAGGATTCTCCTGTTTGGAATTCTAAGTAGAGATAATATCAGCTATGCCTATATCACAGAATAGCCAGCCTTATCTGTGTAAAAGGGAAGCCAAAGTGTTACAGGAAAAAGAAAGTTCTTCATAGAGAACCCTCAGTCCACAGGTAAATCCAAGTTTTAAGGATGTTAAAGTGATGAGGGCAGAAGAATGTTTTCTAAGAAAAAGAACACAAAATTATATATGGAAAATTAAATACAGACTCTTGGAAAGAGCTCGACAATGTGACTGGCCTTTAGCTCCTGTGTGATATAGAACATATCAAGAAGTTCCCATATAACCTGCAGAAGAACAGAAATTATAGCCAAGAATATTGACTGGCAAGTATGGATGAAGTGGCTCTGTATGTTACTCTGGTCTGAAAACAAAAAGGAGTAATGGGCAAACCTCAGGAAGAGCTGTGGTTTGCCTCCAGGCTCTAAGGAAGCTCAAGGAGGCCAAGCTACAAGATGTGAATAGCAGGTTGCTGAGCATCCTGAGAAGAAATGGAATAGTACAGGGACACCAAGTGCATTCAAGGTTTCTGGTTCCCCAGCCATAATGACTCATTCACACTGACACCATTTCAAGGACACACACAGAAGTAGAGCACAATTACAGAAAAGACTGTTTCTTTCCCAAAGAGGTTATTACTATTTTAATGATTAGATATGAATGTGTTTTAAACCAAATCATATGTATTAGATAAGCTCAGAGATGTTAAAAAGTAAAACAGGGTGTTTGGATGAAAAGTGACTACAGTGAAGCCACTTGAAACAATATTTTTCTGAGATGACATCGGAGCTGAAAATTTAAATAATGACCAATAGTCTCAGGTGTGCAAATGTCTAAGGCAAAGGAACCAACAAGGATAAAAAATTCTGTGCAGAAACATTTAAAATCCTCAAGAACAGCCAAATATGCCAATATTACTAGGACCCAGTAGGAGAGGGACAGAGGATGAAGTCACAAAAGTAGGCAAAGATAAATTATGAAAGACCTGTAGGCCATGGTAAGGGTTTTTAAATTTCTTTTTGTATCTGATGAAAAGTCATTTAAAAAAAAATATGTGATCCCTCTAGAGATCATGTGCAGAATGGGCCATAAGGAAACAAAGGTAAGCATAAGAGGCTTTGTGGGAATTCAGATGAGAGGACAATGGCTTAGTCTGGGCTATGGCATTAGCTGTGGAAATAATGAAAAATAGGAGAATTCAAGATACATATTTTGGAGGCTATGTTAGCTTCTTTCACCATAACAAAACACCTGAAAAAATCAAATTAAAAGAAAGGTTTATACTGGCTCAGATTCAGAGGTTTCAGTCTATTGTCTATAAACAAGGCAAAAACATCATGGTAGATAGTCATGGCAGAGGAAAGCGCTCACTTCATTGCACCCAGGAAGTAGGGGACATGTATTGAGAGGAGAGTCCACTTTTGTTCTTTCCAGACCTTTAGCCCACAGTATGATACCACACACATTCATGGTGAGTCTTCCACCTCAGTTTGCTGTCCCACAAACCAACAACTGTCTCTAGAAACACCCTCACAGACACACCCAAAAGTGTGCTTTACTAACTTCCTAAATGTTTCTCAATCCAATTAAATCAACAGTTAAAATTGGCTACCACAGAAGTTTAACAAGTAGTTTTGCTGCTGCTACATTGGCTACTGAAAGAGGGGAGAAAGGATAACTTAATGATAAATGATTATTTGTCAGTTTTAACAATTAGGTTAATGATGTTGCCCATTTTTTGAAATGGAGAAGAGTAACCTGAAGGAGTGGCCAGTGGAGAAAGCAAGAGTAATGTCTTGCATATGTTAAATTTGAGATCACCCTTAGATACCCAAGTGGAATGAATATTTGAGTCTGAAGTTCAAGAGAGACAAAGGCACTAGCAGTAGAAATAAGGGAGTGATTAATGTAAGCCAAAAGACTAGATAGGGTTACCTACAGAGTATACTATGAACTGAGCCTTCAGGCACTTCAAATTTATAACTTAAGAAGAACAAGAGGATCAGTAAAGTAGCAAGAAAACCAGAAGTGTATGTGGTCTCAGAAGCCTAGTAAAAGCCTTACAACAGACAGGATCAATTACTAATTTGTCAGATGTCAGTGAGAGGACAAGTAAAATGAAGCCTAGGAGCTTACCAGAGAATTAGCAGGTCTCTGGTGATATAGTACAGAGCTATTTTGGTGTGCTGGTATGGATGGAAATACGTTGGAATGGCCTGAAGAGAGAATGGGAAATAAAGAAATAGAGACTGTGAATATGGACAATTCTTTCAACACTTTATTGTTTAAAAAAATCAGAGAAATAAGGTAGGAGTTGGAAGAGAATATGGCTCAAGAAAAACAAATTCAAGATGAGAATCAATAAGGAACATTAAAAATAGTAAAACATCTCCAAATGCAGTGTATTGGAAAGTTCCAATAGATGACATGGCCTCAAAGTCCTCTCCTTCCAACCTAACACAAACTATAGATGAGTCTGCAACAGTGCAGAAAACCCAGGAAGTAAATGACAAGAGTGAGTTGAAAATAGGAAATCATGTATCTTGGAGTCAAGCCAACTTTAGAAGCCAACGCTCCATTTGGCATGTAATCCCTGGAAACAATTCTTCAGGGTTGTCATAAATATTGGTTTCCTTCTTCTAGAGAAGGTAAATATCATTGTTCTTCTATGAATCTCTTTATGTTCATGACCTACTGGATGAGACAAAATTCAGTGCAAACAAGGATAATTTAAAGATGAGCACATTTAATGCTGATGGGTTAGATATTTTGGAATGTCAGGACATAGCCTGGCAAGAGTTAGTAATTGTAGGCTAGTTGAACAATCATGAAATGTTTTTATTTCCAAAAAAAAAAGAGACAATAACAGTAACATTCCTTTTATTAGTACACAAATTCTTTTTCAAAGGTAAAGTCTTTTTAAGTTTTATATCTTAAAATACCCTCCCTAAAAAATATGTATGCTTGCATATGGCTTTTTTAAATCTAGAAAGATACACAGGAAATAAACAGTAGTTATATATTTGGGGCTAGATGAAAGAAAATTGGGGAGGAACAATATTCATTTTCTAAATTTTTACTTTGTGAGCTATGCAAATGTACTACTTTTTAATAAATTTTTATTTTTTTGTGGTGCTGAGTATGGAACCCAAGGCTTTAACACGTGTTAGGAAACACTGTGCCAGGGAGCCACACCCCCAGCCTCCTCCTCCTCCTCCTCCTCCTCCTTCTCCTTCTTTTGAGACAGGTCTCTATATGTAGTTCAGACAGGACTTGAACCCATTATGTAGCCCAAGCTGGTCTCAAATTTGCAGTGATTCTCCTGCCTCATCCTTCTAAGTGCTGGGATTCAGGCATGAATTACCATGGCCAGCTACATTCGTTTTTAAAAAATTAATTAATGTTTAAAATTTGTATCCTCAAAATCCTGGTTAAAATAAATAGTACAGGAATAAATTAAAAAATAAAGAATAATGAAATAGTAAAAGTCAAGCATACATTAAACAATAGGACTGGAACAAATGCTATTTAATATACTTTCTCTATGAACAACAACTTATTGCCTATGAGGAACTTCCACACACATTCATGTTGCCTGTTAGATGAAAAATGTTTTATCCACATTACTTTGTAGAAAAAGTAGACTCTCAGAGGTTAGGTCACCAGCATAGGGCCACATAACTAATAAGAGAAGGGACCTGATAGACATTTAGGCTGACTGGTTCATCCAGTGGTAGCACGTGTCAGAATTCCCTTCCTTTATAAGGCTGTGTAATCTTCCACAGTATGTATACACCACTTTGTTTTTTATCAGTTCCTTGGTCAGTAGACTCTTGGGTTGCCCACCTCTTGGCTGTCATGAATAACACTGCTACAAACATGGATGTGCAAGTATCTTTTTTGAGATTTTCAGCTGGGCAGGCATCTGCTGCCAGGGGTTTTCGGGATCTAGAGGCAGAAGTATCACGTGAGTGAGCCAGCCTGGGCAACATAGTGAAATCTCTCTCTAACAATAAAGAAGTTGTTAAAAAAATTTTTTTTATTGGGCATGGTGGCGCACGCCTGTAATCTCAGCACTTGGGAGGTTGAGGTAGGATTGCTGCAAGTTTGAGGCCAGCCTGGAATGCAAAGTGAGTTCAAGGCCAGCCTGAACAGCATAGCGAAACCCTGTCTCAAAAAAAATTTTTTTAAGATATAATTTAGCTATAGCTCTCCTATCTTCTCCATCTTCCAACTTTAACCACTAATCAAGATTGTTTCTATAGGTTTCCTATTCTGGACATTTTCTGTGAGTGGAATTATATACAATAATGTTGTTTTGTGAATGAGTTTCTTTAGCATAATGTTTTCAGGGCTCTGCAACATTACAGTGTACCAGTATTTCTTTATTTTGGCTGAACAATATTCCATTGTATGTATAGGCCACAAAAATACCTTTTTGATGTTTTGTTTTGTTTTTGTTTTGAAGCTGGAGATCAAACCTAGTGCCTCATTTGTGCTAGGCAAGGGCTCTACCATTGAGCTATATCCCTACCCCCAAATTTCTCTATTTTGGAGTGCTATCAATTAAGTCAAATAGTTCTAAACATTCCACAATAGCCAACAAGAAACAATTGCAAAATTCCTATTTGCAACTTTTTCATGAGCTTCAAATGAATATAACCTAATTCAATCATATAGTAGCATAACAAAGCATAGTAAGGAAAAGATGTATAGACAGACATTGGATGAAGAAAATGTTTAAAACTGACAGCTTAGCCAGGTCAACATAGTTCACTCCCTTTTTAGCCTCACAGGAATGGCAAAGGCAGTCTGAAGGCAAATCAGGCACCAACTCTTGGCATAAAAATAAGAAATAAGATGGAAGACAGCATTTCTTTTCTCTTGGACACTGGGTGCCTGTCCTCTTTAGCTTTAATCACTTTACTTTTCTGCATCATGACCAAACCTAGAATAAGTACTTCTTGGTTGAGATGAGGCAAATAGCCAAGTTTTACACTCTGTAAAAACCTTAGTTAAAGCAGATTTAGAGAATCTGTGGGCATGCTGGCTCCCATGAAAAGTCCATGTGTCCTGGAAACACTCAACTGGCCAGAAAACTAAATCTTTCTCTTTTCTTCTTTCTTTCAAGACAAGGTTTCAAGACTAGTCTAGGCTGGCCCCCTGCCTCAGCCTCCCTCGTGCTGGGACTACAAGTGTGTGTCACCATGTTCAGCTCCCTTTATTTTTCTTTTTTACCCCTAGATCTCACCAGATGCTCACAGCCAAGCCCTTCAAAAGGTTATGATTGTTAATTTTGGGTGTCTAACTTTGGCTCCATATGGCCTAACTTTCAGGATCACAGGGCCCAGATATTTGATCAAATATTATTCTGAATATCTCTGAAATGGTGTTTTGGGGATTAGATTAACACTTAAATTACTGGATTAATTTGAGTAAGTCAAATTCCAAAAAATGGGTGAGGTTCATCCAGTCAAGTCAAGGAAGAACTTTAGAGACCAAAGATGGACTGACTGCCTTTCTAACCCCAAGCAAGAAGGTTTTCTACCAGAAGGAAGGCCCAAACTTAAACTACAACTTTGGCTTTTTCTGGGGCCAGCTCACACAGAAGACTTGGACTTGCCAGATTCTAAAATCCTGGGAACCTATTTCTTAATATAAAGCTGTTTCCTTGGAAAATCCCAGCACAACTAAAGAATAGCCAGGAATTATTTTTCCAAAGGAATGATTGGGCACTAACATTTTTGATCACCTATTGTGTGTCAAGCATTTTATTTTCTGATTACCAATAGCTTCATATATTTTTTACAAAGACAAGAAAATATTTCTCAAAGGAAATTTAAAACACAGACAAGGAAAATGGAAAGAAAACTAAAAGTCAACATATTTCCATTGGCCAAAGTAGATCACCACTGGCAGATTTGGGAGGGGTATGTTTTTCATATTTATTTTTTTATTTTTTTCCACATAATGTAGCACAAGCATATCACTATACCAGGCATAATTTCAGCATTTCAGGAGGTTGAGGCAGAAAGATCAAACGTTTGAACACAACCCAGACAGTTTAGAAACTTAGCAAGTTCCTGTGTCAAAATTTTAAAAAGGTCTGGGCTAGGCACTGGTATAAAAGAAAAGAAAAGAAAAGAAAAGAAACAATAGCTAGCTGGGTGCTATGGTGTATGCCTGTAATCCTAGCACTCAGACAGCTGAGGTAGGAAGATGTGAGTGAGCTCAAGGCTAGCTGGAACTGCATAGTGAGACCTTGTCTCAAAAAAAAAGGAGGTGATAGAGATTAATGTACATCACTCTTGATGGCTTCATATATCCCATTATTTGACTATATTTTTATCTATATTTATATATTTTATCTAGGAGATAAAATGACCAAAGTTCCAGAAACACACAACCTATAAGTCTAAATCACAAACAAATAGAAAATCTGAATCAACATATAATAAGGAAATTGAATCAATATTCAAAAAAAACTCAGGGAGGACGTGGAAGCCCCACCCCCCACTCTGCTCTCCCCATCCACTCATTCATGAGTGGGCTGGGAGAGAAAATCTACATACCACACCCCCATCCCTAACCTAGTAAGCAATCAGCTGATTTTGAGGAATGCAGACAGAGATGATGATAGCAACTAAAGAAACAACCTAAAGCTTGTATTGTTTGACTGATTTTTGCAGGCATAAAGCCAGTAGTCTGAGTTAGAGGATTACAATATGCAATGGAGTAACTATAGTAGATTCCCTACTGTCTTATTTTTGAAATCCAATATCGGGTTCTCACTGTTTGGTTTGGTTTGGTTTGGTTTTATTGTTCTGCTTTATTCCCTTTAAAATAAAATTTTTTTTTTAAATTTTAAAAGATCAGGACCAGAGGTCTTTACTGTCCACCCTTCAAAAAGTTATAGAAGAATTAACAGCAATTTCACTCAAACTCCCAAAAAGTTGAAGAGGAATATTTCCTAACTCATTCTTTGAAACTAACATTACCTCAATAATAAAGCTAAACAAAGAAACTAAAAAAAACCTACAGATCCATATCCTTTATGGACATTGATGCAAATTTCTCAGTTAAAGAACTTGTGTCATAGTCAAATAAAATTTATTCCTAGAATGCAAGGATAGTTCAACATAAAATCAGCCTCACATACCACATTAGCAGAACAATGGATAGAAAAAGAAATACATGATCATCTCAATGCAGTAAAATCATTTGATACAATTCAATGCTTTCATGATAAGAATACTTATCAAATAAGAAATAGAAGGAAATTACTTCTACATAATAAAAGCCATATATGAAAACCCATTGCCAACACTGTACTCATTGGTTTCTTCTTTCTTCTTTCTTTCTTTCTTTCCTTTCTTTCTTTCTTTCTTTTCTTTCTTTCTTTCTTTCTTTCTTTCTTTCTTTCTTTCTTTCTTTCTTTCTTTCTTTCTGCTTTCCTAGATAGAATCTCACTATGCACTTCAGGCTGGTCTTGAACTCACTTTGTACCCCAGATCAGCCTGGTACTCACAATGATCCTCCTGCCTCAGCCTCTTAAGTGCTGGGATTATAGGTGTGTGCCACCATGCTCAGCCTACTTTGACCTTTTACATATATCATGGTAATGGAGTTCCTAGCCAGAGCAATTGAGCAAGAAAAAGAAATTTAAAAAAAAATCCAAATAGGAAAAGAAGTAAAATGATCTGTCTACAGGTGACTTTTGATCTTATATACTGAAAATGCTACAAATCCCATACACAAAAAAGATGTTAGAATTAATAAATCATCTCAGCAAAGTTGCAGGATAAGAAATCAATATGAAAATATTGTTTGTGCTTTTATACACTGACAATGAACAATCCAAAAGAGAAAGTATTTTAAACATCCATTTACAGTAATATCAGTAAGAATAAATATTTTGAGCCAGGCATGGTAGCTTCCAACTCATTGGAAGGCTAACCCAGGAGGATCAAAAGTTTTAAGGGTATCTAAGAAACTTAGCAAGACTTGTCTTAAAATAAAGTGTAAAATCTGGACTGGTGATATAGCTAAGTAGTAAAGCACTTGCTTAGCATACATTAGACCCTGCATTCAATCCTTAGGGCCCTCCCCCCCCCAGAGAGAGAGAGAGACAGAGACAGACAGAGAGACAGAGACAGAGAGACAGAGAGAGGGAGAGAAATGGAATAAATTTAACCAAGAAGATAAGAGGCTTGTATATTGAAAACAACAAAACAGGAAGACAGCCTGTGTTCACAGATTAGAAGATTTAACTTTGTTAAAATGACTATACTATCCAAACAAATATACTTACTCAATGCAATCTCTATCACAAGCTCAACAATATTTTTGCAAAAATGTTAAAGGTGGGGCTGGGGATTTAGCTCAGTGGCATAAGTGCCTGCCTTACAAGCATGTGGTTGTGAGTTCAGTCCCCAGTACCAATAAAAAAAAATACATATACATTAAAGGTGACACTACATTTCATACGAAATCTCAAACAACCTTGAAATAGAAAAACAAAATTGAGCCCTTTGCATTTCCTGATTTCAAAATTTATTACAAAATTGCAGGGCATTGTGACACACCCCTTTAATCTCAGCACTAGAGAGACTGAGGTAGAAGAATTACCGCAAGTTCAAGGTCAGCTAGGGCAACATAGTTCTAGGCTGGTCCAGACTACAAAGTGAAACCTTGTCTCAAAAAAAAAAAAAAATTACTATAACATTACAGTAATCAAAACAGTGAGGTCCTGGCAAGAAGAAAGAGTACTGAAAAAAAAAGAATAGAGAATCCAGAAATAAGTTTTTACATATATGTTCAAAAGATTTTGACAAAGACTATCAAAAGGAAAAGTCTTTCCAACAATGCTACCAGGAAACAGAAGATTGAGTTTGAACCAATCCAAATACAAAAATTACTTACACCACATACAAAAATTAACTCAAAATGGATGAAACATAAGAGCTAAAACTATGAAATTCTTACTATAAAAATAAAGACAAAAGCTTTACAACATGGATTTGGCATTAATGGGCTGGCGATTTAGCTTAGTGGCATAAGCACCTGCCTTGCAAGAACACAGTCGTGAGTTCGATTCCCAGTACTGATAAAAAAAAAAGGATTTGGCATTAATTTCACGGATATGACACAAGTAACAAAAAAAATGGATAAGTCAAACTTTATTAAAATTAAAACCACACATAGATGTGTATGCCTTCAATCCCAGCACTAGAGGAAGCTGAGGCAGGAAAATAAAAAGTTCAGTTCTACCTATGAATTTAGTGAGATGCTGCCTCAAAATAAAAAATTAAAAAGTTGGGCTGGGAAAGTGGCTCAGTGGTAGAGGGGTTTAATCCCCCATACCATGAAAAATAAAACTTTTGTGCATCAAAGAACACTATCAATAAATCAGGTGTGAGCATGAGTGGCTATTAACAGAGTAAAAAGGCAGACTACAGGATGGAGGACAATATGTAAATAATGGCCAAAAGACTGCAAAAATAAATAAATAAATAAGTGTAAAAACAAAACAAAACAAAACAAAAAGGGCTGGAGATATAGTTCCATGGTACAGTGCTTGACTAGCATATGTGAGACACTATATTCAACCCAGTACTACAAAAACAAACAGAAGTGTAGAAAATTACAAGGCTGTGGAAAAATTGGAACCACTGTGCATTGCTGGTTGGAAGGTAGAGTGACATAGCCACTTTGGAAAATGCTATAACTTTTCTCAGCAACAACAACAAAAAAGTATAATTTACACTAAATTACCATATGATGTTGCTTATCCACTTCTAGGCACACACACACACACACACACAAAGTGAAAACAGGAACTTGAACAGATATTTGTACACCCACATTTACAGCAGGATTGTTCATACAGCCCAAAGGTAGAAGCCACCAAGGTATCTACTGATGAATGAATGAATAAACAAAACATGATATATAATGCAATAGAGTATTACTATCCAACCTTAAACAGGAAGGAAATTTTGCCACATTACCGCATAAATGAACCTTGAAAATATTATGCTAAGTGAAATAAGCTAATCACAAAGAATAAATGATTTATGATCTCACCTTTATGAAGTTCCCAATTTGGTCAATTTAATAGAGATAAGGAGTAGAATGGTGCTTGCTAAGGCTAGAGAAAGGGTACTCAGGAATTTAATGTGTTAATGAGTACAAAGGTTCTATTGGGAAAATGAAAATATTATAGAGTTAGATAGTTGCATAAG
This sequence comes from Hydrochoerus hydrochaeris, assembly GCA_004027455.1. Lineage (NCBI taxonomy): Eukaryota > Metazoa > Chordata > Mammalia > Rodentia > Hydrochaeridae > Hydrochoerus > Hydrochoerus hydrochaeris. Next base: position 280,539 of record PVLA01001578.1, on the reverse strand, counting down.
GAAGACATATATCTTGGGGCCAGAGATTTAGCTCAGCAGTGCAGTGCCTGCCTGGCAAGCATGAGGTTCTGAGTTTGATTCCTGACATTCTTCTCAAAAAAGACATTTATCTAATGCCACAACTGGATACTTAAATGTGATAAAATGGAAAATTTCATTTATACACATAAGTACATTTTATCACAATAATGAAAGTATAGGGAAATGAATGACTTTCCCGTTTGAGAGATGAAAATTAAAAAACAAATTTTTTTTGAGACGGGGTCTCACTATGTAGTTCAGACTGGCCTCAATTTCTCTAGGTAGTCCAAACTGGCCCTGAACTTACCACCATGCTCAGCCTCCCAAGTACTGGAATTACAGGCATGTGCTACCTCACCCCACTGAAAGATGAAAAATTTAAGGACTGTGAAGAATCAAAAGATTTTACACAGCTAGAAATTTAAATGATTTTAAAATGAAAGCTTTTACCACCAATGCTTATTTATGTTCTTGCTACACTAGTGTTTGCCTAAAGTTTAGAAAGAATGAAATGCATAATTCTAAAGAGTACAATTTGAAGAATTTTGATAAATCTATGTACCTATGTAGCCAAGACCAGCTAAGAAAAATCACATTTCCATGAACAGATAGTATCCTCATGTTCCTTTGACTCAATCCTCAAGTACTCTAGAACTGTTCTCCTGATTTCTCACATCACAGATTACATGTAACTGTTCCATATCTTCATATAAATTGAAATCACTCAAAATATAGTTTTTTGTTTCTGAATTATTTGGCTCGACAAACTGTTTTGGTTTTGTTTTGTTTTTTGCAGTACTAGGGATTGAACCCCAAGTTCTTAACATATTATATTTGCTATTAGCCACATTGTAGAGTAGATCAGTAACTTATTCTTTTATTATTGAATAATATTTCATTTTTTGAATATGTCACACTTTGTTCATTTTTTTCTCTTGCTGATAATATTTGGGTTGTTTCCAGTTGCTAGCTGAATAAAATGGCTGTAAGCATTGTACACAAGTTTTTGGATGGATTTTTTTTTAATTTTGAGATTTCTCACTTAAAGGAAATATGAATGCAACTAAATTCACAAATATGTTAATTTAAATACTCAGTCTTATTTATCAGAAATATACATTGCAAAAATATATATATATACACACATTGCAATCATGTATTCACTCAATCCTGTGCAAGTGCTCATTCATATCAGGATTTGGAAATGAGAACAGAGTTCCCTTAAACTGAAAGTCTATAGGTGTTCTTTGCAGTTAACTTTCACAAAATTCATACAACGTAATAAACAATGATCTTTACTTGTTAACCCATGAGGAAACACCTTAAAAACTGCATTTTATTAAAGTTTCTGTATTAAAATGTAAAAACACTGAAAAATACAATTATTGCAAAGTTAGGAATTCTTTCATTGCTTATTCTTAGAACTTCTACCAGTTTACAGGACAAATACTGATATAACGAAAAGAGAAAGCTACCATAGATAGAAGATCTCAGGAATGCACATATAATTGATATTATTTTGCATTAATCAATGTCCGTATCTTTTGTAACCTGCAGCTCATAGTCCACAAAACAAGGATTTCTTGTTTAAACTGCAGCTAGCTTTTATAATTATAGAGTTCCTTCTGTGGCAGATTTTACAGTTCCTCATGAATTTGGGATGGTTATTTTAAAGTAATCTGTACCTTTCCTGATAACTCCTTCATTCTCCTACTTACAAAAGAACTGTAGCTCTTTTCTGCTATTTTAAAAACCCTCTGCTGAGCTGGGTGTGGTGGTGCACACCTTTAATCTCAACACTTGGGAGGTTGAGGCAGAAGGATCACAGTGAATTCGTGGCCAGCCTGGGCTACATAGTGAGTTCAAGTCCAGCCTGAACTATATAGCAGGACTCTATCTCAAAAACCAACAAAACAAACCTCTCTGCTACTTCCACTATTCACTACTTCCACTGTTGGGTCCAGAACTACCACTATAGTGACTAAAAGAGTGTCTTCCACCAAAACTGCCTTCCTTCCTGGGTTCATTATTTGATTTATTATTTGCTATTGTCCACTATAATTTCCAGAGTCATAGCTCCCACCACCAACATCGTTACCACTGCCAAATTTTCTCCTTCATTGTAAACATCATATCTTTCACCACCACTTCTATCACTTTAGCTTCTACCATCCAGGGCCATCATAGTCTCCTCTTCTGCTATGACCAGGACTGTGGCCACTGTTGCCACTACCACCTCCAAATCCATCTATACCTCCATAACTATATCTGCCCCTACTGCCTCCACCACCACAGGGTCCTCTTCATCCAAAGTGTCTACTATAACCAAAATTAACTCCACCAACTCCAGTTTCCTCTGCAACTGATAAGATTGCCAGATACACCTCCACAATCTCTTCCTGATCCAGCATACTGCATGTTTGTTTAGAAAGGTCCTTTTTCATCCTTATGCTCATTGTGGAATGATTGGCGGAGAAGGGGTCATTCTTTGGAAGGTGCATTCTTTTTTTGTTCAATTTTTATCAATTATTCAATGTTTTAGGTGCTCATGGTTATCTTGCACTTAAATTGTACTTTAAAATTTTTTTCTAAAAAATAATTTTATAGGGCCTGGGATTTAGCTCAGTGGTTCAAGCACTTGCTTGATAAGTGCAAGGTCGTGAGTTTGATCCCTGGTACCAATAATAATAATAATAATAATTTTATAACACAGAAAAACTATTGAGCAAAGTAAAGGTTACATATGAAAGTATTTGAAAAAAAAAAAAAGAAAGAAAATGACAGACATGCCCAGTTCATGGAAGAGTCATAAAGTTACTACCTCTTCATTTCTTTCATTTGGCATTGTCCATTCATCTGAAACAAATCGCAGTCTGTCCAAACATAGAGCACGATATAGATCTGTTCATATGATATTCTCTCACTAAAGTCTGTAGCACTAAGTAAAGTGGTAAGTCTTTGCTTAAAATCCTAGTTTTGAAAGAGGCTTTCTTGTAGCATTTTTTTCAGCATGTATTCAAGTGAAAATTATATGGAGAAAAAATGAGTCATTGACTAAAAGATGGCTTAATCTTTCAAGAGCCATTATGGCAGGACTGGGAGTGTAGCTCTGGTGGAGAACAGTTGCCTAGCACATGTGAGGCCTGGGTTCAATTCCCAGAGTTGCAAAAGAAAAACAAAAGGCTGTTGGCAATGCTGCGATGGGAACACTGCGAGCCTTCTATGTTGTCAGCAGTAATATAAACTAGTACAATTATTATGGAAATCGGTCTGGACATTCTTCAAAAAACTAAAACTAGAAATTCCATTAGACCTAGCTACTCCTTTCCTAGGTAATGACATCATATTACAGTGATACATTCATACCCAGGTTTATAACAATACAATTCATAATAGCTAATTCTTGGAAATAGTCAAATGCCCATCAACAGGATAAAGAAAGAAATGTGCTATTTATACATAATGGAAGAAACACAAATGAGTCATTTGTAAAAGAAAAAAAAAATGGATGTACCTTGTGACTATAATTTAAGTTAAATAAATCAGACTCACAAACTTAAATATTATGTACTTTTTCTTATCTGAAAAACCCAAAATATAAATACAGGAAATCTAAAAGACAGATAAAGCAAGATCTTTTCAAATAGGAAGAGGGAGGGACTTCCAGGAAGATGGCAGAGTGGTGAGCAGCAGAGAAAGAACTGCTCTAGGATTTGCTGTCCAGGCACTGGAATATAGCAACATGAGGAGGAAAAGGAGAGAAGGGTATCTCCAGGATGCAGGAAAGATCTCAATCAAGAATTGAAGCCCAGGGCTGGGGATTTAGCTCAGTGGCATAAGCACCTGCCTGGCAAGCGCCACGTTTCGAGACTGATACTCATACCACACACACACAGAAAAATTGAAACCCTTGGAGAAAGCAAAGAGAAACACCTCAATCCAAAAGGAAGAGATGACAGGTGATGCTTTCTCCCTGAGCCTGGATTCACTGTGAAGGAGATGTGTTTCAAACTAGCAGACATTCTATAGAAACATTCTGACATTAAGGAAAAAAAATTTCTTTTATTTTACAGAAAATAAAACAAAAGAGGACAGAATAAAGCAGATCAGAACAGAGCACTGTAAGCTACACAGCACTTCACAACAAGAGAACCAGATATTAACAGTAGCTACCATAATGTGTTGTTCCTTTCATCATGCATTATATAATCAGTTCTCGTAAACTGTTTATAAGTTCTACACATGCATGAGTCTCTACATGTACTTCTCTCCTTTCTGTATTAGAGGGTAAGAAAAAACTTAGCAAGACAAAGCAAAACAAATTCCTAGAAAAACATGAAACAAAACAAACCAGAATATTGAATAGAGCAACACCATTAATCAGAACAAAGTAAAACAGTGAAAAAAGTATTTGCCTTCAAAGAGATGGTAGAAGGAAATCCCCCTATTTGTTATATTACATATGGTCAACTTCTCAAGAGATGTCCAGATCACTGGCTCCCACTTGCTAATGGTGGGGGGTGGGAGGATATGTCCGATTCTCAGCCCACCCTACGCGGCAGGCTCCCAGTGCTCACCAGGGAGGGGAGTGGTTGCATTGGTTTCCTGGTGTCCTAGGTCCCAGCATGGTGTGGGTCTCAGGGGACACTAGAAAAAAATTTTATTTAGGATCTAATTTTGCTACCCCCAATCATGCCCTCTCCTTGCATTCTATTTACATCTTCTTTCTCCTCCTTACACACAATAAAACATTTTATGCTTAAAAAAAAAAAAACCCTGCAAACCCACAGTAACTACTGGTAAACCCAGAAGCCTCCATGGAGAGATGTACCAGTAAAATGGAAGAGTAGATGCAGTGAACTTCAGTGGCTAGTGAGTTATTCAGGTTCAAACATCCTGCAGGAAAAGGTGATTGGCCAGAAGTTATATTGGAGAGGGCCAACTAATTTGAACACAGAACAACTTCTGGCTCCAATTAGTGGCTCCCAGTGTTGGGGTCATGAAGCCAAGTTAAAGTTGGCAAGAGATCAGGGAGCCACATTCAAGACAACAGAAAGTGCATAGAATGCTTCAGGTTGAACAGGTCTGGTTCCTGCCTCATGACCAAAAACCAGCCCAACTTCAGTACAACTAAAGGTACAGGTTCATTGGGATTATCTACTTCTCCACTGTAAAGATATGGTTGGTTTGCCAGAGTTAATCAACTCAGATTTGGACTTTGTCTGCTCATTTTGTCTACCGGTGACAGCAGAGTCATACCTTGAAGTGGATATCTTTTTATCTTACATTCTGTCTTGTTCTTTGCTTTCTTTTCTTTTTTTCTTGATTGATTGTTCTTGTGTTTACATGAATGTGAACATGGTTTCTAGTTTTTTTGTTGTTGTTATTCTGTTCTTCATTGTTTTTATTTCTTCCTTCTCTCTTTTCCTGCTGTCTTCTTCATGAGTTTCCCAAAGTTTTCATGATCCTCCTTTGTTCTCCTGCCTTGCTATTAATCTCTTCCTCCTCTTCTATTTCACTATTCTTTCCCCCATCCCCTTTGAAATTTTCTTCCCTAAGGGTAAAATTACTGTATTGAGGACTTGTTTACTGCACTTAATTTTCTGGTTTGTTCTAGATTTTGTTGTATAATCACAAATCTATTTCATACAGTTACAGGTATGAAATTAACAGTTATCTCAGTTAGTCATTTTCTAGACTGTTTGATGATAGTATTATTGTTCATTGTAGTACTTTATCCAAAGTGACAGTTTACCAAGACTGAGATTGCTTAAGGATCATAAAAAATACTATAACACATACCCAAAAAACCAGGGACCAGACAAGTAGGCAGCAACTTTTCACCCCCAATAAACTGAAGAGATAGGATCTTGCAACAGACTGAAAACCAAAAGCCAGCTATACCTGGAAGACACCTGTGAAAAGCAGTCATCTCCCAAGGGTTCTCAACACTAGCAATAAACCTATTCACCATAAGCAACTTACAAGCATCAATCCAGGTATTAAATTTTAAAAACTATATAAAAAATGAAAAGACACTCAAACAAGATACAACCTCTGGCTTCCAGCTTATCAAAGGAAAACCCAAGGGGCAAAATGGTAAAACAATCCAAAAGCTCCCCACCTGGACTTTCTGAAGTGGGAACAGCTAAAGTAACAAAATAGATGAACAAAGCTCTATGACAAAGCTCTATGACAAATCAGAAATAATTTCGCAGATAACTACAGAGATGGCCATAATGAAAGATATGCTGAGAGACTTTAGAGCAGATACAGAGTAATAAAGTAAAATAAAATAAAGGAGCTTAGCAAAATGATGGAAATAAACAGGAAAGAAATGGAGGGGCTGGGGATTTAGCTCAACAGCATAAGCGCTTGCCTTGAAAGCGCACAGTTGTGAGTTTGAACCCCGGTCCCTCCTCCACCCAAAAAAGAAAAGAAATGAAACCAAAACATAAGAGATGAAAAATTCCATTGAAAATATATGCAGCAGAATGAGCCAATGTGAGGACAGAATCTCAGATATAGAAAATAAGATTGTGGTTAGTGATTATAAAAAAGAAAGATTTCTTAAAAATTGCAAGGAACCACAAGAAATCAATCTAACTGCTGCCAGATGATGCAAAGAAGAATAAAATAAGATTGAGTGGAGTAAATAAAAAAGCAAGATCTATCACAAATATTTTTACAAAACCTGTTCACAGATGTCAGGGCAGAAAACTATCTAAGCAGGGAAACAGAATTTGACTTACAAAGAAGTGAGACATAGGGCTGGGAATTTAACTCAGCAGCATAAGCGCCTACCTGGCAAACACATGGTTGTGAGTTTGATCCCCAGTACCAAAAAATAAAAAAAAATTTAAAAAGAAGTGAGGTATATAAAATTCCAAATAATCATTGGGAAAAAAAATATTTACACTGCACTTGGGAGCAGGGCATCACTGCAGCACCTCAGAAGCTGAAAACAAGATTCCAGGCTGGGTTCAAACTTGGAAATCCTCCTGCCACAACCACCCAGAGTAGATTACAGCCCTGAACCACCAAGTCCAGCTCTATCTAGACTGATTTCTTTCTCTTCTCTCTTTTTCTCTTCCTTTCCTCCTTCTTTTCTTTGTTTCTTTCAAGATAGGGTCTCACTGTGTAGTTCAAAGTGGTCTTGGACTCGCTTTGTAGCCCAGGCTGGCATCCATCTGCAGACAACCCTCCTGCCTCAGCCTGAGTGCTGGGAGTACATCACCACCCTCAACTTGAGCTGATCTTTTAGAATACAGTGTTAAGGTAAGAAGTGAAAAATAAGATTGTTTTCTCTTTGAATGTGGACTTTAGAGCCTAGGAATTCCCCTGGGAGTGCAGCATCCACAGTTTGACAAACCCATTGAGTGGAGTCATCTTTGGCTTCATAACTTACAAACTGTGCATAAATATTTCATTAATGAAAACTATTTTTTTGTGCAAAAAAAATCTATACCATGGTATATAACAAGATCCCAGAAATTCACAAGAACAGAATAGTAAAATCTGTTAGAGAAAAGAACCAAGTCACCTATAAAGTAAAACTGCAATGGTTGATTGACTGTGTCAACATGAGAAGTTTAGAACCTACAGTTCTACAACTTAGGGTGTAGAAGACCCATCCTTGGGTTTAGAAACTCATTCCTGGGCCGCTCATCACCTGGATGGCACAAAATCAAAATGAGGAAGGATGAATCTGCTTATGCTCATCAGAGGAGTTCCTGTCTTCATCAGTTTAGATATTGTCTCCTGACTTTCAGTGCAGTCTTCAATTTCTGTTATAGACACTTGAGCCTTCTAATGCAGACTCTTTGGCTTCTGCTGCAGATCCATTAGCTTTTGTTGGTAGGTTCTTCAGTTTTCTAGTGCAGCTCCTCAGACTTCTGATGTAGAACCATCAGCTTCCTGATGCAGACTTGCACAGACACTCAGTGAACTGCAGACCTTGAACTGAAATCTATGGTCTCCAGGGTGCAGTCTTCCTCATCCAACTCTGTGGGTGGCCATTGTAAGCTGATCTTGTAATTTTTTTTTTTTTTTTTTGCGGTACCGGGGATCAAACTCAGGACCTTGTGCTTGCCAGACAGATGCTTATGCCACTGAGCTAAATCCCCGGCCCTTGTAATTTCTTATACACTTCTATGTTTTGTGTTACATCCATTTCTCTAGCAAACCACTGACTGATACAAAAGCCTATCAAAATCACAGCAGACTTCTCAACACAAACCCTCAAGTCACAAGGAGAGCATGGAGTGAAGCCATCAAGAAAACAATGTCCAACCCAGATTGATGTACCCTACAAAACTATCTTTCAAAATTTATGGAGAAATAAGACAGTTCCATAACAAAGAACACTTGAGAAAATTCATGAACACCAAACCAGCATTCCAAAATGTTCTGAGCAATATTCTAGAAAGACTTACAAGAATTCCAACTTCATGAACTCCAACAGAATGAATTCATTAGGCAAGGCAAGCAATTAAATGGGATGGAGAGGAGGAAATCAACAACAGGAAAATAACATGACAAGGATGAGTCAATACATATCAGTTATAACCATCAATATTAACAGTCTCAATTTAACAATCAAAAGAAGCACCTTGGCAGAATGGATCAAGAAAGATCTGGCAACCCATTTGGGACCCCTCCTATCTCTCAGGAGATCTCCCTATGCCACATTCCTTTTCTTCATAAATTTTCCTACTCTAAACCTCAGAAAAAAAAAAGAAAGAAAGAAAAGAAAAGAAAAAAGAGAAATCTAACAATATGCCACATAAAAGAAACATATTTAATTTAAAAATAAATCCATAGACTAAAATTCAAAGGATAGAAAACAATACTCCATGCCACAAGAATCCAGAAAAAAGCAGGGATAGCTATTCTATTTGCAAAGTAAATTTCAAACCAAGACTGACCAAGAGAGACAAAGAAAGTAACTACATCCTTGTAAAGGAAACAATCCAAGAAGAGATAACAATCATAAATATATATGCACCAAATATCACATGCAACTGTGTATGAAAAATATTAACAGACATGAAAAAGCAAACAAGCACTAATACAATTATAATCAGGGACCTCCATTTACCACTGTCACAAATAGATCAGCTAGACAAAAAATTGAAAATGAAATATTAGAACTCAATCAAACTTTTGGTGTTCCACTATACAACAACAGAATATACATTCTAGCCAGGCGTGGTGGCTCATGCCTGTAATCCCAGCACTTGGGAGGCTGAGGCAGGAGGATCGTTGTGAGTTCAAGACCAGCCTAGGCTACAAAGTAAGTTCAAGGCCAGCCTGAACTGCATAGAGAGACCCTGAATCAAAAAGACAAAAAAACAAAACAAAACAAAACAAAAACCATTCTTCTCAGCTGCATGTGGGACATTCTCCAAAATAAACCACATACTAGCTCATAGAACATGCTTAAGTAAATGCAAAGTGTTGAATTGTGCCATACATATTAGCAGAACATAGTGCAATGAAATTAGAAATCAGTGGCAAAAGAAACCACAAGAACATCATATATCCTCCTAAACAACCAATGGGTCACAGATGAAACTAAAGAAGAAATTAGGCAACTTCTACAATTATAAGGTAATGTCACTACAACATACTAGAATTTATGGCACACAGTGAAAGCAGTCCTCCAAGAGAAGTTTATACTGTGAATTCCCATATCAGGAAAACAGAGTGAGCTCAAACAAACAGCTTAAGTTTGAGCCATAAGCTTATAGAAAAACAGAAAATCAAGCCCAAATTCATACAAGGAGGGAATTACAAATATCAGAAAAGAAATTAATGCAATGGAGACAATACAAAGGAGAGCTCCAACCATGGAGGGACTTAAGGTGCAGCACAGAAAGGCAGTTTGCCTACCCTCCCAGTAGGGGCCCCTAGCCTGGGCTGGGAGAACGAGCAGCCCCAGAGCTCCGACCATGGAGGGACCATGGAGACTCAAGGCGCAGCACAGAAAAGCAATTTGCCCGCCCTCTCTGTAAGCACCCCTGGCATGAGGCAGGAGAAGAATCACTCAGTGACTCCCACGAGCCTACTGGCGCAAACATCTCTTGAGAGGTTGACCATATGCAATGTAGCAAATAGGGGGGATTTCCTTCTACCATCTCTTTGAAGGCAAATACTTTTATCACTGTTTTGCTTTGTTTTGATTAATGATATTGCTCTATTCAATGTTCTGTTTTGATAAGTTCTAGAATGTCCTGTATTTCCTTTGATTTGGCTTTACCTTATTGAAAGAAAAACTGCTGTGAAGATAATGGGATATACTGTGGTGCCTATTACTGTTATACCAGTAACCTGTTGAGAGTTTCTGTACCAATTTCACAGCACTGTCTCAGTTGGCTTTGTTCTGTCTTGTTCTGTTGTATTTTGCTACCTTCAAAATAATAAAAAAATTAAAATAAGTAAAAAAATAAAAAGTAAAAAACAGCAAAACAGATCAGTAAGGTACTGAGCAAGCTGAAACACAATATAACTAAACAGATAATGGACTTGAAAAGCAAAAGGAGGAAAAGAAAGTGCTCAAAAAAAAGTGCTCTAAAGGATATAACTGCATGTATGTTTAAGTGTGTAGGATTGATAACCATGTTGCTAAGTTTTTTTGTTTGGTTGGTTGGTTTTTTATCAGTACCAAAGAATCGAACTCACGATTGCGTGCATATAAGGCAGGCACTTATGCCGCTGAGCTAAATCTCCAGCCCTTTTATTTATTTATTTATTTTTGCTAATTTTTTGTTGGACCATTAAACAGAGCTGTTTGCAGCCTCACTGTTTGAATGTCCACCTTGTCTGCTTTAACTTTGTAACTTGAACAACTATATCTAAAAGACAATATGTAATTTATCAACTAGTGGTTTCTTATTGTTTTTTTTTCTTTTTCTTTGAAATTCTGTATTGTTTCTTCCCTTTTTTCTGTTTTGCTTTTTTTATCTTTAAATAAAAAAAAGAAAACAATACAAAGAATCAATGGATCAAACAGTTGGTTCTTTGAAAGATTAAATACAATTGACAGGGCTAGGGATTTAGCTCAATGGCATAAGCTCCTGCCTGGCAAGAGCAAGATCATGAGTTCAATCCCCAATACCACAAAAATAAATAAGTAAATAAATACAATTGACAAACACTTAGCCAAACTTATTAAAAAAAGAAAGAAAGAAAGAAAGAAAGAAAGAAAGAAAAGATTCAAATCCATGCAATTAGGAATCCAAATGATGAAGTTACAACAAATCCTGCAGAAATCCAAAAGGTCATCAATACTTTGAAAACTTATATTCTAATAAGATGGAAAATGAAGAAAAAAGACAGATTCCTAAATACATATGAATTACCAAAGCAGAACAAAGTTTGGTTGAGTTCTAATATTTCATTTTCAACTTTTTGTCTAGCTGATCTATTTGTGGCAGTGGTGAATTGAAGTCCCTCATTACAATTGTATTGGCGCTTGTCTGCTTTTTCGTCTGTCATATTTGACATACACAGTTACATGCTGTGATATTTGGTGCATATATATTTATGATTGTTATCTTTTCTTCTTGGATTGTTTCCTTTACAAGGATGTAGTTACTTTCTTTGTCTTTCTTGATCAAACCAATATTAGTCAATGAAATCAAAGATGAAATTAAAAATCTATGAATGAAAAAAAGCTCAAATTCTGATGAATTCACTATTGAATTCTATAATAAATTCAGAGATCTAATGCTACTATTCCTCAAAATGTTCAATGAAATTGAAGGTGAAGCCAGGCGTGGTGACTCATGCCTGTAATCCCAGCACTTGGGAGGCTGAGGCAGGAGGATTATTGCAAGTTCAAGACCAGCCTGGGCTACAAAGTGAGCTGAAGGCCAGCCTGAACTGCATAGTGAGACCCTGTCTCAAAAAGACAAAAAAAAGAAAGAAAGAAAGAAATTGAAGGTGAAACAATGTTTCCAAGTTCATTCCTGGAAGCATTACCCTGGTACCAAAACCAGAGAAGGATCCAACCAAAAAAAAAAAAAAAGAACTACCCTTAAAAAACATTATAATGATTGACACATGTGTCAATCATTTTAGAATTTTAACTCATCAAGGAGTCAGGGTCCTTATTTTGTAAACATCCTCATCCTGTACAAGAGGTGGGAAGGGAAATGGTGTGAGTCCTATGCCTGCCCTGGTGGGCAGAGGGCTGGTGGTGGTGATGGTTAGCCTGCTTCCAATAGAAGGAAGGAAAAGAGGCTTTTCTCTTCCCTCCTTTTGCTGCCTTCTGCCACCTTGAACTGTTGTCCCTGTGACAGGCAACCCTGCCTTGGTACCAGCTGATTACAGACTGAAACCTCCACAAACTGTAAACTAAATAAACATTTCCTTGCTTAATTTTGGATACCAAGCATTTTGTCTCAGCAATGAGAAAAAAAGTAACCAAGACAGAATTTGATACCAGGAGTAGGATCATAGCTGTGATTATACATGACCAGTTGGTTCTTGATCCTTTGGGAATGCCTTGTGGGAAGTTTGTCAAGGTCCAGAAATGTGTTTCCTGAAAGAATAAAGCTGAAAAGCCTTTAGACTATTCTGTATAGGAGATTCTGGTCAGAGCTCACAATACCAGAAAACTGGTAAAGAGCAGGTTTGGGAGGTTTCTGCTGTGAAGAAGGCTTCATTGGATGTTAGACTCCATATGAGATATATATTTTATGGCTTTCTCTGCATTTTTCTTGTGTCCAGAGATTTTGCCTGAGACTAAGATTAAGCACAGAAGACTAATTAATCTGGCAGAAGAAATTTGAAGGCAGTCAAATGTTGAGGTGGTGGCAGGGCTACTGTTGAGGGCTGTTAGCCAGATTTATGCTGAGAATAAAGAGCAAAGAGCCCAGAAAGATGATTTAAAATGCTATGAGTTTGGCCAGAAAGGAAGTTCCAGTAAATCTGTGCATTACAAAGATAGATCTAAGGAGATCTCCATTGCTTAGAAAGAACAAGAGAATAGAAAAGATTACCTGAGTGCATCACAAGAGGCAGCAAGTCTTCACCCTTTACAGTCTCAAAACTGCAAAAGTTAAAGTTTTTTCTTTGAGGAGAAAGTCAAAGAGCACCATGGTTTGTTTTTTATTTTTTGTACCGGGAATCGAACTTACAACCACACACTTGCAAGGCAGGTGTTTATGCTGCTGAGCTAAATAAATTGCCAGCCCCAAGAGCACCATGTTTTAAACTGGTAGTAACATAGAAAATTTGTTCCTCAGAAATGGATTCAGAGTGCCTAGCAAACCAGGCACTTGACCCCTATAGCCAAGAAAGAGGAAAACCTGGCCACTGCTCCAGATGGCAGCAGACCTTGACATCATCCACACGGTGCGGGTTTTAGGTGTACGCAGAATGCAATAGTTGTGGAGTTAAAAAGGCTTCCATCCCAACAATAGAAGGCCTGGGAGGTTAGGAAGTGTCTCCCTGAGAGGGCAATAAGTACAGCTGTGTAGATGAAGTCAAAGGTGCAATAGCTACTAGAAGTTTGGAAAAGTTAGGAACATAGATCATCTAAGGAAAGCTGCAAAGAGAGAGCAAACAGGTTGTAGCTTGGGGGCTACAACCTCCAGAAGTGCCATGGGGTGGAGCCACTCAAGCCCTTTGAAGCTCACAATTTGCCACAGAGTGCTTCTGATGCTGCACAGGGAGCTACAGGACTTAATGTTTGCTCTGCTGGATTTAGACTTGCTTTGGTCCCATTCCTTTGTGTTCCCTGTTTATAACTTTTGGAATGGAAATGCCTATCTATCTTGCCCAATTGAATGTTGAAAGTGTTTAACTTTTCATTTGCACAGAAGCTCACTGCTATGAGCTAGCCTTAGATATCAGAGGAGACTTGGGACTTGGACTTTTCAGCTATGCAGAAACTCTTAGGACTTTGGCAACTTTTAGAGATGGACTAATTGACTTTTGCATAAAAAGATGCACATGAGTCTTTGGGGGGTCAGAGGCAAAAACCTTATGGTTCTAAAGCAATATATTATTGACAAACTTAATACTGGAATGTTAAACCTGTGTTATAATGTTGTGTCAAGTTAGAATAAATGTGTCTTTGTATTTGGAAAGCTGTTTTTAAAAATGTGTCTGGTTGCCAAGTTGACAAGGGGGTGGATTGTAATGGTTGATATGTTGTGTCAACTGGAGAAGTTTAGAAGTTGAACTAAGTTACTCAGCAGGGACCCAGAATGCTTACTTTGTAAACATCCTCATCCTGTGCAAGAGGTGGGCAGGGAGATGTTGAGTGCTACACTTGCCCTGGCTGGGAGCACAGGTTAGTCTTGCTTCTAATATAAGGAAGGAAAAGAAGCTTGCTCCCCCACCCTCCTTTTGCTCTTGAACAGTTACCCCTATGCCATGCCACTTTCCTTGGATCCAGCTGATTACAGACTGATATCTCCACAAACTGTGAGCTAAATAAACCTTTTCTTCCTTAATTCATGGTGTTGGGTATTTTGTCACAGCAATGAGAAAAAAAAAGCACGACGAATATAGATGCAAAAATCCTCAATAAGATACTGCAAACAGAATGCAGCAAAGCATCAAGAACACCATGACCCAGTAAGATTCATGCCAGAGATGGAGTAGGATTCATGCCAGTAGGATTCATGCCAGAGATGGAGTAGGATTCATGCCAGAGATGGAGGGATGGATCAACATATACAGATCAATAAGTCTAATACACCATATTAAAAAAGCCAAGGACAAAAGTCATATGATCATCTCAATAGATGCAGAAAAAATATTTGACAAAGTCCAACACACATTCACGATAAAAATTCTCAATCTAATAAAATCATGTATGACAAGCCTATAGCCAACATCATATAAATGGACAAAAACTGAAAGCTTTCAATCTAAAGTCAAGAACAAGGCCTCTCTTGTAAACTCTCTTATTCAATATAGTTCTGGAAACATTAACCAGAGCAATTAGACAAAAGAAAGAAATAAAAGAAATAAGGATAGGAAAAGAAGAAATTATATTATCATTATTTGCAGATGACATGTTACTCTACATGAAAGACCCCAAAAACTTCACCAAAAGTCATCTAGATTTAATAACCAAATTCAGTAGTGTAGCAGGATATAAAGTCAACACTTAAAAGTCGATAGCCTGTCTGTACATAAATAACAAATTTACTGAGAGAGAAATAAGGGAAATGATACCTTTTATAATAGCATACAAAAAATTAAATACCTAGGAATCAACCTAACAAAGGAGGTAAAAGACATCTATATTGAAAATTATAGTACTCTGAAAAAGTATATTGAAGAAGATATCAGAAAATGTTCCTATATAGGTAGAACAAATGTAGTGAAAATGGCCATACTCCCACAATTATTATACAGATTTAATGCAATACAAAGCAAAGTTCCAACAGCATGTCTCAGAATTAGAGAAAGCAATCCTAAAACTCATTTGAAAGCAGAAGGGGCCTAAAATAGCAAAGACAATTATGGAAAACAAAGGCAAGTCATAATCCCAGGCTTGAAATTATACTATAAAGCTACTGTGATAAAAACAGTATGGTTCTGGAAAAAAAAAAACCAAGTAACAGTAGAACAGATTAGAAGATGTGCTCAGTCTCTTTATATTTGACAAAGGAGGCAAATATCTTCTCTGGAAGAAAGATAGCCTCTTTAATAATTGCTTTTTACCCACCAAAGACTAAAACTACAACCATATCTCTCACCATGCACTAGACTAAAGTTGAAATAGATCAAAGATCTAAATATTAAAATGGAATCTCTAAATCTGGAAGCTAGAATATGTAGAACTCATGAAGACATCGATGTAGGCAAAAACTTTATAAATGAAATGGCAGTTGTAGAAGAACTTTCACAATGAATCAGCAACTGAGATCTCATCTTCTTAAAAAGTTTTGTACAGCACAGTAAACCAACAGAGTGAAAAAAAATTTTGCCAGCTGTTCCTCAGACAAAGGACTAATCTAGAATATATAAAGAACTAAAAAAATTAGACCCCCCCAAATTTAATCTCCAGTCCAAAATTTAATTCCCCAATCTAAAAATGGGCAGCTAAGATGACACTTCTCAGATGAAGAAAAGTGGCAAATAAATATATGAAAAAATGTTCATCTTTGGTTATTCAAGAGATGCAAATTAAAACAATGCTGAGACTGCATCTCACTCCAGAAAGCAAGGCTATTATCAAGATATCAACCAATAACAAATGCT
This sequence comes from Hydrochoerus hydrochaeris, assembly GCA_004027455.1. Taxonomy (NCBI): domain Eukaryota; kingdom Metazoa; phylum Chordata; class Mammalia; order Rodentia; family Hydrochaeridae; genus Hydrochoerus; species Hydrochoerus hydrochaeris. The sequence goes on along the minus strand of PVLA01001578.1, from coordinate 264,288 downwards.
GGCCATTGGGAAAAAAGAACCCTTCTCCACTGTTGCTGGGAAGGTAGACTTGTGCAATGACTGTGGAAATCAGCGTGGAGATTCCTCAAAAACACGGGACTGAAGATTCCATTTGACCCAGCTATTCCCCATCTTGATATCTTCCAAAATAATTAAAAGCATCATATCACAGTGATATATGTACAGCCATGTTTATAGTGGCATTGTTTATAATAGCTAAATCTTGCAAACATCTCAAATGGCCATCAACTGATAAATGAATAAAGAACCTGTGAGTTTTTATACAAGGAAGTACTACTCAGCCATAAAGAAGGACAAACTTGAGACATTTCTATGTAAATGGTTGCTATGAGAAAACATACTTTTTTTTTGAAACAGGATCTTGCTATGCAGTTTATGCTGGCCTTGAACTCACTATGTAGCTCAGGCCAACCTCAAACTCACAGTGATCATCCTACAATCCAGCATCACATACTCATGATCCAACTACCTCCTAAAAGCCTGATCTATGAGTTCATGAGGCTTTTGAGGGACATCCAAATATAAACCATAACAACATGAAGGAAGGAAGGAAGGAAGGAAGGAAGGAAGGAAGGAAGGAAGGAAGGAAATAAATAAATAAATCTGGGCATGGTGGTACATGCCTATAATCCCAGCACTTGGGAAACTGAGGCAGTAGTATCACCATGAATTCAAAAGCAGCTTGGACTACCTAGTGAGTTCAAGAGCAGCCTGAACTACAGAGTTAGAGAAAGGAAGGAAGGAAGGAAGGAAGGAAGGAAGGAAGGAAGGAAGGAAGGAAGAAAGAAAGAGAAAAGGAAAAGGAAAAGAAAAGAAAAGAAAGAAAGGGAAGGGAAGGGAAGGGAGAGAAAGGAGGAAAGAAGTAAGTAAACAAATAAATGTCATTCATTAATATCACAACCCCATCATAAAAGTGTTTAATACTGCAAAGCTGTCAAGCTCATGATGGAAAATACAAGTTTTCCAATGTTCTTATTTCATGTGAAAGCTTGGATTTTATTATTGGGAACAAATGGTTCCTTTTCTTGAAGAAATAGTCTTGCTTCATTCAAATTTGAGAAAAATTTCTGCCAAACACCCCAGTCTGTGTAACTGCAGTCTGCCAGTCACTCTTTCAAATATAAAGGGTGTTCTATGAATAAAAGCAGCTAGCTGTTTCCAAAACTAGATTCAATTCCACAAGGACATTTCCTTGAAAGAATCCTGGTAATTGGATATGCAGAAATACTGTAGGCCTATATCCCTTTTAGTCAACAGAGTACTAAAAGAACATGAGAGTTCAGATTTAACAAAATTAAGATTAATAATTTTACTGCTTCATTGGGAACATTGTTTTACTATGATGGGATGGCGGAAAGGAGCACAATGAGTATGGAATCATTATGTGGCCACTGTGGTCAGCTCAGCAGATTGATCCACCATTGATTTGCAGTATCAATGCAAACACCGACACAGCTCAAAAGGCAAAACTAATACAGCTGCTTATGAAAACAGTAAGATGGTTCCTTCAAAAAACTGAAAATAGGAGCTGTGTGCAGCTACTTAGGAGGCAGAAGGACAATTGAAGCCTATGAGTTTGTGACCAAATTGGGAAATATAACAAGACCCCATTTTAAAAATCAAAGACATAAATTAGAAATGCTAGTCAAGTGTAGTGTGTATAGCTGCAGTGCCAGATTCTAGTGGACTGAAGCAGGAGGATTTCAAGTTTGAGCCCAGACTGAGCAACTTAGCAAGACCCATCTCAAAAAATTAAAAGGGCTGGGGATGTAGCTCAGTGTGAAGGTCCTTAGTTCATTCTTCAGTATCACAAAAACAAAACAAACAAACAGATAAAAAAAATCATACGATTCAGCAAATTAACTGAAAGCAAGATCTCAAGATATTTGCACACCTGTGCCCACAGCTGCATAATTCACAATAGCTAAGAAGTGGAAACAGATCTCTGTCCAAAAATGAATGGATAAATAAAAATATAGTATGTACATAAAAATGGAAGCAAATTCTGACACACACCATCATATGGACAAAACTTGAGAACATTATGTTATGTGAAGTAAGTCATTCATGAAAAGACAAATACTGTAAAACAATCAAATTTGTAGAAAGAGGAAGTGGCATTGAGGTTGCCTGGAGCTTGGAAAGGAGGAAAATAAGGTATTGTTTAATGAGTATAGATTTTCAGTTTTATGAGATTAAAAAAATTCTAGAGACCTAACGCACAACGTTAACATTACTGAGTTGCACATTTCAACATGTACAAAGAGGTGGGACACAGTAGCGCACACCTATAATTCTAACTATTCAGGATTCTGAAGCAGGGAGATCACAGGTTCTAGCTCAGCTGGGAACTCGGCAAGATTCTATCTCAAAAGAAAACTTGTTAGGAATGCAGTGCAATGATAAAACACTCTGGGTTCAATTCCCATCACCAAAACAAAAGTATAAAGAAGCCAGGCATGGTGATACATGCCAACAAACTCAGCAACTCAGGAATGATCCAGGACAATTGCAAGTTTAAGGACAGCTGGACAATTTCAAGAGGCACTGCCTCACTAAACGGGCAGAAGATGTATATACCTCCATAGTAGAGAAGTTACCTCATATATACAAGACCCTAGGATGTTCAATGTCAGCACCACCAAAAACACCCCCAACAAAACAAAACTGTGATCATTAAACATATGTCAATTTGAATAAGTTTTTTAAAAAGATGCCCAGAAAATTAGTAAAGCATCATTCTGTGGATATGTATTAGTCACTTTCTCATTCATCTCTGGGATGAAATAACTCAACACCCACAATTTAAAGGAGGAAAGGTTTGATTTGGGCCCAAACTTCAAGGGATTAGTTAAATTCATTGTCAACTGCCTCTAGGCAGAAACAGAATGGCAGCTGGGTGTAGTGGCACACACTTGTAATCCAAGAATTCCAGAGGTTGAGACAGTAGGATCTCTGTAAGTTTAAGACCAACCTGGGTTACAAAGTGAACTCAAGACCAGCCTGAACTGCACAGTTAAACCCTGATTCAAAAAGATTAAATAAATAAGTAATAGGTGTCATTTAAAATATCCAGAAAAATTTCTCACCCTAAGCATATGTAAGACTGCTGGGCATGGTGGCGTACTCCTGTAATCCCAGCACTCCAGAGGTTGAGGCAGGAGGATCTTGCAAGTTTGAGACCAGCCTGGGCTACAAAGTGAGCCAAAGGCCAGCCTAGATCGCATAGTGAGATGCTGTCTCAAAAAAGATGAATAATACTAAGAATAATGTGTAAAACTGGAAAATTCTAAAATTCGGGGCTGGGGATTTAGCTCAATGGCTTAAACACCTGCCTTGCAAGCGCGAGGTCATGAGTTCGATCCCCAGTACGGGGGTGGGGGAAATTCTAAAATTCAAATAGTAAAAGGAAGCCATTAACATCTGCTTTATCAGATTTAATGGTTTTAATAATTAAGAAGACTTGGGAGCTGGGTGTGATGGCAGACCCCTGTAATTCCAGCACTCAGGAGGTTGAGGAAGGAGGATCACTGTGGGTTCCAAACCAGCCTGGGCTACTGAAAGTTTCCTGCCCTAGTATAAATTGCTGTACAATTATGGCGGTGGTCTAACATGGCAGAAGGCCAAAGTGAGAATGCTTACCACTTTCCACTTCTTCTTCAGCCCTAATTGCAACTCCCCTTCCTGTTTGCACACACAGAGAATTCCATTCCGTTCCTTACATGTCATCAGTCTCTGCCCCATGCACCACTTCAGATCAGAGGTCATATAACCCTCTGCCTCTCTGCATCTGGTCAAAGGAGACAGCCCAGCTACCATGATTGTTTGCTCCTTTCCACATCCTCAATAAATCTGTTCATCTGTATTTTTTGCTTCTCTATTGCACCAGGTAACTCAAACAGCTACAAAGTGAGCTCAAGGCCAGCCTGAACTGCAGAGTGAGACCCTGTCTCAAGAGACCAAAAGAAAAAAAAAAAACAAAAAAACCTGGATGTAGTGGTACACCCTATAATCCCGGTACTTAGGAGGTTAAGGCAGGAGGGTCTCATGTTCCAGGGCCAGCCTGGGCTATATAGCAAGACCCTGTTTTAAAAATAAATAAATAAATAATATGGATTTTTTTTTTTTTTCTACCAGGGATCAAACTCATGACCTCATGCTTGCCAGGCAGGCACTTAAGCCACTGAGCTAAATCCCCAGCCCTAATATGAAAAATTTTAAGGAAATCAAACCATATTTTAAATATTTTTGTGTTTAGAAATCTATGTACAGAGGTAGATAGAGAGGGAAGGGCCATATGCCAGCTTCCCATGATGAATGTAATCATTATGTACTGCAAATATATACTAATAAAAATTAAAAAAGAAAAGAGGAAAAAATGTTCAGTAGGTTCAGGGATGCAGATGAGTGGGAAGAATGACTTAATATTCAGCTCAGTGGGATAACTAGTTGACAATAATTGATTGTATATTTCTTTTCTTGCTTTGTTTTATACTGGGGATTGAATTTAAGGTTATGAACTGAGCTACATTCACAGCCTATCTATTTATCATCTATCTATCTACCTATCTATTATCATTTAAAATTTTTTTTATCAGTACCAGGGATTGAACTCACAACCACACACTTGCAAGGCAGGCACTTATACCGCTAAGCTAAATCCCTAGCCCCTATTATCATTTTTAAAACAGAGCCTCATTAAGTCACTAAATTGCCCAAACTGACCTCAAACTTGTGATACTTCTGCTTCAGTCTCCCAAGTAGCTGGGTGTCATGGTCTATGTCAGTGGCCCCCAAGCCTCATGCAATTATGCGTTTGTGATTGGTTCATCGTCTAGCACTTGGATTGGTGATGTGAGCGCTACACCCGCCTAGGGGTGGAGCCAGGATATGATGTAATGGTAGGGAGAAGATGTGTCTCTCTCTCTCTTGCCAGTTTGCACCTTGATTTTTGCAGCCACCATTAAGTGTGGTCCCGCCATGCCACCCTGTTTTGGAGCCAATTAAGTATGGACTGAAACCTCTAAGAACTGTAAGACGTAAACCTTTCCTTCCCTAACTTTGGGCGTCAGGTATTTTGCCACAGTGACGAGAAAAAAAGTAACTAAGACAATGGGATAGTAGGTCTATGCCACCATATGGGGCAGAACCCAGGATTTTGAACTGAAAATTTTTTCTGATCAAATAAGAAGCCTGAATAAGGAATTCTAATCTATCTGTTCTACTCTGCCGGTTACATGGTTTTAAACACATCTCTTTTCTTTGGTTTGACTATATGATTCTGAACACATCTCTTCCTTTCTCTTGTGTTTTGGCATCTCTAAAACAAGATGCTTGGGCTGGATCAGTACTTCTCAACATTTTTCCTATTCTGTCCTTGAATACTATGTTTTTAGCTACTAAATAAGTTGTGTTTGCTAAGAAATTATTTATTGTCCTCAGTATATATTACTAATATGATGCTCTTTGAGATTTCTGAGTAACTGGAGAGATACATCTTGCAACCTAACTAAATTAATAGGTTCAAGCCAAAAGAATTATTTTCTGGCTTGCACAGCCTGATTGTAATGAATACATTCGTTGTATATGCCTCTTTTTTGCTTGCAGGTTCCCCAGAGTAAATGGGGTAGGATAATTGTCTCAGAGCAGTGACGCCACTTCCTCTACCCATACCCCACCATTATCAGAATTTATTCTGGCCAGACTGTTTCTCATCTGAGTGTGGTGTAATTCCAGCACTCGGGAGGCAGAAGCAGGGGGATATTTTAGAGTTTAAGGTCAGCCTGAACTGCATAATGAGACCCTGTCTCAAAAAACAAAGACTATTTCCCAGCTGTTATGGTTTGCATCAAGATGTCCCACCCAAAGCCTCATGTAGTCATAGGTGGGACCTTTTTCAGAGGTCACTGAATCCAGAGTGTGTGATTGATACATAGTACAATGCTAGGATTAAAGGTGTTGGAACAAGGGTGGGTGATTACTAAATCAGACCACTGATTGGTGTGGCACTGCCCTAATCCCCAGTAGCCTAAATATGATATAAGGGATAGAAAGAGGCTTGCTTTTTCTCTTTCTTGCTTGTTTTTATTGTTTTCTGCCTGCCACAAACTGTTTTCCTTCTGTGATGCTTGTTTGCCACACCACTCTGCCTTGGAGCCAGCTGATTATGAACTCAAACCTCTACAAACTGTGAGATAAATAAGGCTTTCCTCCTTTAACTTTGGGTGTTAGGTATTTTGTCTCAGAGAAAGGTAACTAAGACACCAGCTAAGTCAGGGGAACTACTAGCCTTGAGCATACCAGCGGAAGCTAGCCCATAACAAAGGCCACTGAAACACTGTGCTTTGTTAGGTAAGGAAGAGGGAAAGAGGATTTATTGTAAAGTTAATGAAGCTTGAGTTCAGGATCTGGCTTCTACTCTGCAGGAGGTAGGAGCTGCTGGGAGTCATAGTCTGTTCTAGATAAGGGGAGGAAAAGGTTTGCAATCAAGAAGCATTTATTTCAGTGTAAGTATTTCTTGGAAAATTGCCTAAAGATCTCAGAAAAGAAAGAGGCATTTCTGTCTTCAGTAATTTGTCTTGATTTCTTTTCTCATTCTAAACAAGTATTCACATCCATACTTAATATCGTGCTCATCATTTTGTGTTATTTTTCTTGAAGAGGATCTCTCAGTGTCAGTCCCTACAAAATCTGGATCCACTGCATAGGTAGATTTGCATCCGTTCCCAGCAAGACGAGCAGTACACCTGGCTTATCCACTGATAGCAGAGAGGAAATGGTTCTCCATTCTATCTTTGAGCAGTATATCCAGGTAGATACAACTCTTGTCCTACAACAGAATAGTCCATGCATACCCAGCAAGTTCTGTGTGGTTCCAGATTATTATAGCTACCTCTCTGGGGAAACTCAGAGTCCAGGTGAGTGAGTGATCATTCAAACAGTTTCTCAAAGCTAACTTCTTCTTGACCATTGCTTTCAAGTCTTCTGTCCCCTAGTTTTTTGGTTTTCCTTCTAATACATTTCAAAAGCCATATGCTTGCTTTCTTTTGTCTGGCACATTTGAAAGCATCCAATAAATAGTTGTTAAATGAATAATTGAGAACAATGAATTTCTAGCCTTTCTAGTTCCCAGACTCTGACAAGAATGCTAACAAGCTATAAAAATTACAAAAACATGGGCATTCACAGGAAAGAGTTCTTTGCTGTTTATTAACTGAGCTAGTAGTTTGCAAAGTTAGTGCACTTTGTGAGGGTCGAGACGCCCGCCGCGTGTAGGAAGAAGACAACAAACGCCTTCTCATGCAATAGGCAAGGGGTTTTATTTATTGTCCAAGCATGCGGGGGGCCCACCGAACACGCAGGAACAGAGAGCCACGAGGTATGCCGGAGCATGGCTTTTAAACTACAGGACAAAGGAAGGCAGGGGTTTGGCAAGTGCGGTTACAGAAGCAGAAGGCATTGGTTAGTTTAAATGGCTTTCTACATTCATTGGAGGGGGCAACTATAGGGTGGTCTAGAGTTGGGCCGCGGAGGGTGTTTCCTAATATGGGCAGTAGATGCCCAGGGAAGGTACATTCCATAAATTCCTTAAACATGGGATGGGGCTGTTTCTACCTTGCAACCCAGGTTTTCTAGTCAGCTTAATCCTTGTCTGAATTTAACCTAGGCAGCTTTAACTATAATGGCTCAATTCTCAGAATATTGGGAAGAGACGAGCAGCATGGAGCAGCGCAGACCATGCACTGTTAATATAAGAGAAAATTTCTCTTACAACTTGAGAGAATCTTACTTAAAATGCAGATTCATAGGGCCAGGGATTTAGCTCAGCAGTATAAGTGCCTGCCTGGTGAGTACAACATTGTGAGTTTGATCCCCAGTACCAGAAAACAAAAAAAAAAAGAAAGAAAGAAAGAAAAGAAAAAAAAATCCAGATTCATGCACCATCTTCTGTGAAAGTCAGATTCAGTAGTCTGGGAAGAGATGCAGAAGGCTCCTTTTCTTTGGAAGCGGGTGCGTGCTAGGGGGATCAAACTAAGGGCTTCTAACACACAGATAGGCAAGTGCACTAACCACTGAACAAAAGCCCAAGCCTCTGAAATCCACATTTTTACTAAGAGCCTCTGATAGTTCTGACTGCAGGCTACTTCTTGAAAATCACAGCAAAAGGGACCAAGTTTAGCTGAGTATACAATTTAGTTTATCCTTGCAACCACATCTTAACTTTAGTCCACGATCTGTGCAGAGGTAGTTGCAGAGAAGGTTTGGCCTCTTGATATTGTGGCAATCCTTAATTTCTATTCTTCAGGCAAATATTCATAGTTTGATTCCCCCGGCCATTCTTTGGTGGAAACAATACAGATTTGCAAAATTAGACAAACCTGGTTTGGCAGTTAGATCTCTTGGAACTTCAATTTATACGTAAAATAGGGATCATAATATTAGCTGCTTATAATTTAAAGATTAATTATACTGCTTATGTGAAAGCAGTCTCTAAAAACAACAACAACAACAAAACCCAAAACAACTCAGTATTGACTCACAGATTACAACAAAACACCTTAATAGGAGGAATTAGGTTCATTTTTTTTCCTTGCTAAAGAAAGTTTTATGCATCCCAAGAATATAAAAATAAATGTTTTCCAAGACAAGTATGATGCACATGGTTATAACCCTAGCACTTAGGATACTGAGACAGGAAGTTTGAAAGTTCAAGGCCAGGCTGAGCTACATAGAATCTTCTCAAAAAAAAAAAATTAAAATTCAAACAAATTTGAAAAATTTTGAGATATCTCCTAATTCTTTCTTTCTTTCTTTCTTTCTTTCTTTCTTTCTTTCTTTCTTTCTCTATTTCTTTCTTTGTTTCTGTAATATACTGAACATTGAACCCAAGGCCATCACACTCAACTATCTCTCCAGCTGTTTTTTTCCCCCAATTTGTCTAGGTCTCTAAATTGCCCAGACTGAACTCAAAATCAGAGCCTTCTGCCTTAGCCTCCAGAGTGCTAAGATTATAGGCATGCACCACCACACACACTTTCTAGTTTATTTTCTATGTTAATATTTATACCAATTTAGGGCTGGGGATTTAGCTCAGTGGCATAAGTGCCTGCCTTGCAAGCGTGCAGTCGTGAGTTTGATCCCTGGTACCAAAAAAAAGAAAAAAAAATATTTATGCCAATTTGCTGGGCATATTATGTGTTGGGCACATTTTTACTATAGATTCAAAGATGAACAAGAAAGAAGGCTGGTTACTTGTTTTTCTGGAGCATACATTGTAAGAGGATTTAGTAGTCCATTTTTGTTGCAATAACAAAATATCTGAAGCTTTATAAAGAAAGGAGACGTATAGTAATTCCTTGGTTCATGAACATTTCTGTTCAAGAACAATTTGATTCACAAAGAGAAGTGTTCAGCAAAATTTTGCTTCTGTTTGTGAACTCTACATTGGGTGATGAATACGAATGTGTCCACTTTCCCCAGAATTGTGGAACAAATTAAGTATGTGAACTGAGGTATCACTGTATTTAGCTCACAATTCTGGCAATTCAAGAGCATGGTGTCAGCATCTGCTCAACTGTGGCAGACTTTATCTTACCACTTTTGCTGTTTTCTGGATGCCATGAACTGTTGCTCCTCTGCCATGCTACTCTGCTTTGGAGCCAGCTGATTATGGACTGAAACCTCCACAAACTGTGAGCTAAATAAACAAACCTTTCCTTCCTTCCTTTCAGGTGTCAGATATTTTGTTTCTGACTTTATTGTAAACACAAAGGATGGCATTACAATTGCAGGAGGATGTGTAGGTGAAATAATGGTAAGTCAGGAAGCCAGAGATATTCAGAGGCCATACTTTTCATGGGAACTACCTGGGGTTTCAGGAGAACTACATTATAACTACTTGAGTGTGTACCCCTAATAATCTAAGGATCTCTCACTAGACCCTAGCTTTTTTTTTTGTACTTTGAAATTTTTACACAAGGCCTTGCTAAATCACTGTTGCCCAAGCTGGGTTCATATTTTCTTTCTTTCTTTCTTTCTTTCTTTCTTTCTTTCTTTCTTTCTTTCTTTCTCTTTCTTTCTTTCTTTCTTTCTTTCCTTCTTTCTTTCTTTTTTCTTCTTAAAGCAGGATTTTCATATGCAGTTCAGGCTGGCCATTGGATTACTTTTCTCTCACTGCTGAGACAAAATACCTGACAGCTGAAAGGAAAAAAGGAAACATTTGTGTATTTAGCTCACAGTTTGTGGAAGTTTTCAGTCCATAATCAGCTGGATCCAAAGCAGAGTGGCATGGCAGAGGAACAACAGTTCATGGCATCCAGAAAACAGCAAAATTGGCAAGAGTAAAACGGGAGAGAAAGCATGAGAGAAGACTCTTTATGTCCCTTGCATCATATGTAAGCCATCCACCCTTGAGTGGGTGTAGCACTCAGACCCATAATCCTAGCATTACACAATGAATCAATCACAAACTCTGGATTCAGCTGCCTCTGAAAGCCCCCCCGCATGACTGCATGAGGCCTTGTAGGGATATCCAGATACAAATCATAACATTCTATCCCTGCCCCCTGCAAAGACTCATGCACATCTCCTTTTGAAAAAGACAATTAGTCTATCTGTAAGAATTGCCAAAGTCCTAACAGTTTAAACATTGCTGAAAAGTCTTAAGTCCCAAGTCTCCTCTGAGATCTAAGGCAAACTCACTTCCAACATTCAATGGCACAGGATAAACATTTCTACTCCAAAAGGTACAAAGAGGGCAATATAAAGGAATGGGCCCAAAGCAAGTCCAAAATCCAGCAAGGCAAATATTTAGTCCTAAAGTTCCATGTGGAACATCGGAGGCAATCTGTGGCAAGTTGTGAGCTCCAAACAGTTTGTGTGACTCTGCCCACATGGCACTTCTGGTGGTTGTAGCTCCTAGGGCTTCTCTCTTAGACCTGCTCTGCTCGAACCTTGTAGCTTTCTTTAGATGACCCATGTTCCTGGCTTTTCCAAACTTCTCTGGTCTCCACTGCACCTTTGGCTTCTCCTTTACACTTTCACACATTGCTTTCCCTGGGGCACACTGCCCAGCCTCCCAGGCCTTCTTTTGAAATCTGGGCAGAAGCCTTTTTAACCTCAGAACTCTTGCATTCTGCATACACCTAAAACCAGTGCCAAGAGGATGATGCCAAGGTCTGCTGCTATCTGGAGCAGAAGTCAGGCTTCTTTCTCTCTTGGCTGTAACGATGGATCAAGTGCCTAGATCAGTGGGCACTGTGAATCCAATTCTGAGAAAGAAATTCTCTATGCTGCCACCATTCTGGAAACTAGTGTTCTGTGGCTTTCTACTCCACACAAAGTCTTTCACTTTTGCAGTTTTGAGGCTGAAAAGGGAGAAGACTTGCTGCTTCTTGTGATGTACTCAGACCATCTTTTCTATTTTCCTGTTCCTTATCAGCAATAGATTTTTTTTTTTTTTGTACCAAGGATTGAACTCATGACCTTACACTTTCCAGGCTGGCACTTATGCTGCTGAGCTAAATCTCCAGTCCAGCAATGGATATTTTCCTCAGCTCTATCTTTGTGGTCCATGGTTTTACTGGAGCTTCCTTTCTGGTCAAACTCACAACATTTTTTAAATCATTCTTCTGGGCTCTGTGTTCTTGATTCTCAACATAAATCTGGCTAAAAGCCTCCAACAATAGCCATGCCACTGCCTGAACATTCTACTGCCTTGAAATTTACTCTGCCAGATTAGTTAGTCCACTGTGCCTAATCTTAGCCTTAGGCAAAATCTTAGCCTCAGGCAAAATGCAGACAAATTTTTTACCAAACCATAATATAAACTGGGCATGGTGGCTCACGCCTGTAATCCCAACACTCGGGAGGCTGAGGCAGGAGGATCACTGCAAGTTTGAGACCAGCCTGAGCTACAAAGTGTACTCAAGGCCTGCCTGAATTGCATAGAGAGACCCTGTCTCAAAAAGACAAAAAAAACCCCATATATATATATATATATATATATATATATATATTGTGGAGTCCAACATCCAATGAATTCTCCCCAGGCAAAAACCTCCCAAACCTGGTTTTTACCAGTTTTCTGGAGTTCTGACCAGAATCTCCCATACAGAAGAGCCTAAGGCATTCCAGCCCTACTCTTTCAGGTGACATCTCCAGACCTTTCCAAACTCTTCCCACAAGCTATTCCTAAAGGCTCTTGAATCACATGGTCAGATACAGTCACAGCAACAACCCTACTCTTCTTTTACCAAATTCTGTCTTGGTTACTTTTCTCTCATTGCCAAGATAAGATATCTGACACCCAAAGTAAAAGAATAAAGGTTTATTTTGCTAACAGTTTGTGGAGGTTTCAGTCCATACTAAGCTAGTATACAAGGTGAGGTAATGTGACAAAAGATAGTAAAAATAACAAGAGCCAAAAGGGGAGGGGTGAGAAAGCAAGTCTCTTTCCCTTCCTTATATTGTATGCAGGCTACCCACTCCAGGGTGGGTGTAGCATTCACATCCATAACCCCATTATTGGACCATGAATCAATCACAGACTCTAGAAACCTGCCACATGACTGCATGAGGCACTGGGGATACCTTTAGAAACAAACTATAACACTGGCCTTGAACTCAGTTTGTAGTCCAGGGTGGCACTGAACTCACATCAGTCCTCCTTCCTTAGCCTTCCAAATGCTGGGACTACAGACATGTACCACCACAACCAGCGGGGCGCACATTTTCAATCCTCCCACTTAGCCTCCCAGAGAGTTCTGGTGTTCCAGACGTGTACCCTCATGCCTGGCTTAGGCCTCTATCTCTTTAAGTTCACCCCCAACACACTGTCACACTGGAGACCAAGCTTCTAATACATAAATACTGGATAACAACGACTGTCTTAGTTACTTTTCTTGTTGCTAAGATGAAATACTGGACACTCAAAAGTATTTTAAAGGAGAGAAAGTTTATTTAGCTCACGGTTTGTAGAGATTTCAGCTCAGAGTTGGCGGGCTCCAAGGCAGAGTGGCATGGCAGAGGGCATAGCAGAGAAGAATTAGTCTATGGCTGGCAGAAGGCAGTGAAGTGGCAAAGAAGCAGCAGCAATGAGTGACATACAACAAGCAGCCACTATGTTGCTGTCCCTTGTATTTCAAACAGGCTACCTGCCCCTTGCACACTCTAGATCCAGCCATCTCTGAAAAGCCCCACCTATGACTGCATGAAGCTTTGGGGGAAGAAGAGATACAAGTCATAACCCTAACCATACTACAGAGTAACAGACAAAAAACAATCAACTAATGAATAAAATAATAAATCAGATAAATGCTTTGGAAACACAAATATTATTAACTTCTCTGCACATTTATAATCAGTTCCTCTTCCTGCCAAGAAAGATCTCTTTCTAACACAGTTGGCACTTAGCTTCAAGAAAAGCAATTGCAAAAGGAAAAGAGAAAAAGGTAATGAAATTGCTTCAGCAACTTTGATACATTTGTATCCTCTTCTCTATATTTTGTGTATTATTGTAATACACTCTGACATGTGTATTATTTCCACTGTTCTATTTTTTTTTTGTTTCTGTTTTTGCTTTTTTTTTTTGAGTCCTGAGGATCCAGCCTAAAATTTCAAGCTTAGAAGCCAGGCACTCTACCACTGTTATGGCATGTGTCTAGATGTCCCCTCAAAGCCTCAAGCAGTCATGGGGATAGGCTTCTAGAGTTTGTGATTGATTTTCAGTCTAGCATTGTCTAGTGTTGGGTTAGGGTTATGGGTGGGTGTGAGTTGTGGGTGTGAGTGCTATTCCCATCCTGGGGTGGGTAGCCTGCATACAAGATGAGGGAAAGATGCTTGCTCTCTTACACTCCATTTTTGCTCTTGTTGCCTTTGCTGTCTACTGCCACCATGAATGGTTGCCTCTCAGTCACACTACTCTGCTTTAGAGCCAGCTAAGTATTGACTGAAACTTCCACAAACTGAGCTAAATAAACCTTTCCTAACTTTAACCTTGAGTGTTGTATATTTTGTCTCAGCAACAAGAGAAAAGTAACAAGACAGCCAGTAAGCTAAATCTCCAACCTATCTATTCTTTTTTTTAGTGGAATTTCCTTGTAATAGTTCAATCGTGTCTTTGCTGCTGTTGGTATGGACTCTAGAGGATACAAAGAATTCAGTAATATAGGGGTAGTGGCATATGCTTGTAATCACAGCACTCGGGAAGCTGAGGCAGAAGGATTATTGTGAATTTGAGGCCAGTCTGGGCCACATAGCAAGACTCTGTCTCAAAAAAAAAAAAAAAAATTCAGTGAAGTTGAGGCCTGTAGTAATACCTGGGCTAGCTCAGAGGGGATACTGATGACCTTTTGCAGTATAACTGCAGCGACATGGTTGGGACAGGAGCTACATTTCAAGGCACTAAAACTCATCGTTCTTTTCTTTTTATCTTTTTGAGACAGGGTCTCACTATGCTGTTCAAGCTGGCCTTAAGCTCATTTTGTAGCCCAGGCTAGTCTCAAACTCTCAAGGATCCTCTTGCCTCAGCCTCCCAAGTGCTGTGATTACAGGCATGTGCCACCATGCTTGGTCTAAAACTTACCTTTACTTGTCTGTAATGAGGCCCCTTCAAATGTTGTAACCCATGGATGAGTCAGTCATTGGTCTACTTTTTTTTTTTAAGGCACTGAGCTACAACCCCAGCTACTCTGAGCTATGTCCCCAGCCTTTATTTATGTATTTTGAGAAACAGCTTTGCTAATTTGCTAAATTGCTCTGACTGAGCTTGAAGTTTCAGTTCTCTTGCCTATACTGGCCTGTGGGGATTACAGGTGTGCACCACTACATCTGGCTAACTTTTTAATAAGGGATGCTCTTCCTCTCTCTAACTCTAAAACAGTCTCATTTCTATGAGTTGAAATCACTTAGAAGTGGAACCATTATAGTTGCATCAAAGAAGTTTTGACCAGATGGATGAATTTCTATTTCAAGGATGGAAGATACTTTATTCTTATAAGGACAAGCATTCAGGTGGCCTGGTAGAAGAGCAGAACAAGTTGGAGCAGGGTCTGAATAGATTGGGAATGGTGACATGCAAGCATGGACCAGGGCAGCAGAGCAGTTAAAGACTCGTTTATGTAAGTCTCAGCTGCTCTCCTTACACTAGAGTTCAAAGCTTCTAGTGAAATAATAGCATATATTTTCATAGTACGTCTCATGTGCTAGGTGCTCTTCTGTGTGTGTGTGTGTGTGTGTGTGTGTGTGTGTGTGTTGTTGTTGTTGTTGTTTTGAGGCAGGGTCTTGCTATGTGGTTCAGGCTGGCCTTGGGCTCACTTTGTAGCCCAGGCTGGTCTCAAACTCACAATGATCCTCCTACCTCAGCCTCCCAAGTGCTAGGATTACAGGAGTACGCCACCATGCCCGGCTTCTTCTGTGTGTTTTAAACACGCAATTTAATCTTCCTGGTGCTAAAGGTAAGTACTATTATTATCCCCATATTATGTATTGAGGGAAATGAAGCTGAGAGAGATTAACAAAGTTCTTAAAATTGATACATGGCAAATCCAGGATTCCTGTGTAGACGATCTGGCTCTGAAGTTGATGTTCTGGGCACAGAACGCAGAGCCTTGCTTATCCCACTATACATGTCTATATTGCTTTTTCAAGACTGACTTTGTTTCTATTCTGAAAGATTTTTCGTTTTGTCATTTTATTTTTATGAAAGAGAAACTGGCTGGGTGTGATGATACACCTGTAATCTCAGCTCTGGGGAGGCTGAGGCAGGAGAAGCTACATGAGTTTGAGGGCATGCCACCTGGGCTACACAGTGAGTTCAAGGTCAACCTGAACTACATAGCGAGATCCAGCCAAAAAATAGAAAGACAGAAAGAGAGAGAGAAAAACAAAGAGAAACTGATTTCAGACAGTGCGTGGATTTGAGAATTTTGAGAGGACAAGAAACAAAGCGTAAGACAATTTTCTTATAGAATTGGATAGCAACATCCCAGAAAAAGAGGTTGGAGGTGCTAATGTCTTTGAATTAAGAATTTTTGAGCATTTTTAGAATCAAGGATTTCAGAGTTGTGAGGAGGCTGAGATAATTTTCTGGGGAAAAATTTTTTTCAACTATGGGTAGAAAAGGCTGTTTGCCACTGTGTAGGCACCAGGAGAAGGTAGTGAAGAAGGGAAAAGAGGTAGGGATGAGGTGGATGAGTGCAGAGATGTGACTCAAAGGGGCTAGTAGTTGGAGTGAATTTATTTAGCCTCGTTTTATAATCTGCTGTTCTGTTCCAGGTCTTCAACCCCTCTTAGAGGCATCTCCTGTGTGACTGTATCTTTTCCTACTGAATAACGGAAGCCAACATCCGTAGAAAAAAAGAACTGATTGTTGGATTGGGCTTGAATCGCAGATCACTGGCTGCTTCACAAGCATCAGATTCTCGCTCCCAAGAGGGCTCTGAAGAAGCAGCAGGCACGTGGTTCCCAGGCTAAATTCAGCAGGCAGAAGCCGGCAGTGGGGGAGGGATGCAGGTGGGGAAGGCAAGAGGGGGTGGGGCTGACTGGCAGCCTTGGAATCTGGCTTCCAGGAATGCTCTGAGGGAAATCTCCCACTTACCCTCTCATCATCTTTTACCCTCTGCCTAATCAGATTTGTGTTTGCTTAAAATCCAGTTTCTGAACCAGGTGTGGTGGCTCATGCCTGTAGTCCCAGCACTGGGGAGCTGAGGCAGGAGGATCGTTGAGATTTTGAGACCAGCCTAGGCTACAAAGTGAGCTCAAGGCCAGCCTGAACTGCATAGAGAGACCCTGTCTCAAAAAGACAAAAAAAAAAAAAAAGAATCCAGCTTCTGCTGTCAGACTCAGCCCCAGTTTTTAGCCATCCACTGGTCTAATGAACCCTGAGTCCTGTTTCCAGAATTGGTCTGTTTGGGGTGATTAACAAAGAAGCCCCACTGGAGAAGGAGACCACACTTTCTGGGGTCTGTGAGTGTGTGCTAAGAGGCCTGGAAGAAATCCTGCTGCCGAGATGGGGCCCTGAAGCAGGGCCCCTGCCCGGACCCACTCTCCTGTGAGTAGTGTGCCTGGAATTAACCCTAGAAGATGTTTATTGAATCATGATGGTGGGCTTAATTAAGCTCAGTAATAACAATTCTCCTTTGGCTAACACAGCCGTTGCTTTAGCCAGAGATAGCATAGTACTTTGCATTGACTGCATGTGTTCCTACTGCATGAGAATTTTATAAACGAAGGAAACTGATTCCAGACTTGCTTTTTATTTCTTTAGCTTATTGCTATAAGCTCCCAGAAAAGGAAGGGTACTCATCTACTGAGCTCCTAAAATTGTCCAAGTCCTGCTTCTCCATCTTTTCCTCTATTGTACTATTTATTCCTCATAACAACTCCATGAGGAAGTTACTGTCACCCCATTTATAGATAAGGAAACTTAAACTTTAAGTGAAGTAACATAATGGGGCTACACAATTATTATTGGAGAGGTTACAATTCAAATCCGGCCTTATAAAGATTCTAAAATGCAAATTTTTTCACATACTTTGCCTTATTTAAAAATCATGAAACAGCTGGACATGGTAGAAGACACCTATAATCCCAGCAGTCTGGGAAACTGAGGTAGGAGGATTACAAGTTTGAGCTCAACTTGGGCAGAGCAGTGACTTAATGAGAGAGACCCTGTTTCAAAATGAAAAGTAAAAAAGGTTTAAGGATGTAGCTTAGTGTGAAGACCCTGGGTTCAATCCACAGTACCACACACACACATACACAGACAAAAAGTCATTGATTAGACAGCTAAGATATGAATTTACAGACTGAATTCAAAGATGAAAAACATGATCCCTACTTTCAAAGAATTCACAGCCTTGTAGAGGAAATGCATAAGTTAGCAGACAATCGAAATATAATGTAGAGTGATAAGTACAATGCTGCACTGGGGACATTTAGGAAATTTGCACAAGTATGGGTCCTGCCTGCAGAGTCTATAGGGGTGGCCATGAACAAATTGATGCCCACCACATTCCCAGTCAAGTGAAACACAGTGGTACAGAAGAGTAACAGCTAACATTTTGGGTGGGTACTGCACTTGATATGCATTATCACACTGAATCCTCACAACCTTGCTCTTGAGCTATGAAAGGGATTTCCTGGCTTGGTGCCTCCTTTGCTGTATCTACCTGAGTAGGATTATGTTCATGGAGCCACAGGCATGTTACACAGTGATAGTAAGAACCCCAAGAGTAGTACTAAGCCTGGAGTCAAGGCTCTGGCCCTATTCTGGGGCCCAGTGAGGAGAGGCAGCAAGGTCAAGCTGACCTGGCACAAACCCAGTGGCCAGTGGCCAGCATGCTTTTCACTGAAGGAAGCAGCACAGCAAACCTCACCAACTTTTTTCCCTTTATGTGCTGAAGGATATTCAATGTCAATCTTGCTTGCCCCCCAACTTAGCTGCAGTGCACAGGATCCATGCCCAAAACAACCAGCCTCAATGATCTTGCCTGCTTTGCCTGGCCCTTCCAGATGGTTTCCTCACGTTCTTTCAGTAAGCATTAGTCAAGTGCCATCTCCACCATGTCCTTCCCTGCTCAAGCCAGCAAGATTATTTTCAAACCTGACCCTGCAGGACCAGCATCACTGCTGAACTATCCTCAGTTAGAATCCCCAGAACTTGGATGTCATGATGATAACAATAAACAACTTTAATTGAGAATTTAGTAAAGGTCAGATCCTATGTTAGGTTAGGTGACTTAATCCTCAAGCCAACACAGGAGATACTGTTACTCTTATCATTTTATAAATGAAGGAAATAAAGCTCAGAGAGTTTCAGAGACTTGCCCAGGGACAAATGGCCAGAAGTAGCTGGGATGGAACCTGAATGTTTTATTCCAAAGTCATCCTATGTAGATTTGACGTCTGAGAATGAAACTAGCAAATATTAACACTTAATGGATGAGATATTTTCTGTCTACTTTCGACATAATTTGTGGATCTACAGTTGGGCAGGCTTGAGAACACTCAATCTCCTTAAAGGGAATTTAATTAGTACTTGCAAAATACAACACAAGTGAGTTGATACTTGGTTGTGCCAGGGGCCTAATTAATGAGATGATGTAAATTTTTGTCTGTCTTTTGTAGTTATTTTAGGTTGAAATAAATTATTTTAAATTAACATGATTAAAGGCAGGATTATACAGTTAAGTTTATCTTCAGTACAGCATTACACAGTTAAACTCACAAATCTTCAGTAATATGTGAAATACCAATTTTTAAAATGTCTTCATGTAAGTAATGATACATATTATTTAATTTACATTAATTTAACAATGTAAGAAAAATATTATTGGCCAGATGTGGTGGTACACACTTGTAATCCCAGTACTCAGGAAGTTGAGGCAGGAGGATCACCAGGAATTTGGGGTCGGCATGGCCTCAAGGCTAGCCTGAACCACACAGCAAGACCCTTATCAAAAAAAAAAAAAAAAGAAAGAAAAAGAAAAAAAAAAGAAAAATATTTGTCCAGCTGGGTACAGTGCTACATACTGGTAATTCTAGCATGTTGGCATGCCAAAGCAGGAATATTGCAACTTTGAGGACAGCTTGGACAATTTAAAGACACTGTCTATAAAAAAAAAAAAATAGGACAATGTAACTGAGTGCTCTGAGAGTTCAATTCCCAGTGCTTCAAGAAAATTCTTAAATTGAATTTGGTGTCCTTACATTTTATTTGTTTATGAATTATTCCATTGTATTTTTTTAGTCAACTATGTTTATAGTGTTTCTAATTAGTGAACATAGATTTGGTTGCTAAGAGCTAAGGTCTTTTGAGCTATTATTTGTATTCATTTTTCAGATGATACTCATAGGTATAGGTAATCTTTACTACCCCCTAGCTGAAGAAAGAAATCAATTATATATAGTTGTCCTTATGGGCAGAAGAACAGTGCTGCATGGATACAACCTACATACAAATCCTGTTGCCACTTCTTAATAACTGTTTCCCTCTGGGTGACTTATTCTCCCACTATTTTTCAATTTCTTTATCTTAAAGGGGAAAGAGGTAAAGTAAAAAAAAAAAAAAAAGTTATGAAGCTAGGCATGGTGGCACTTGCCTGCCCTTCCAGCACTTGGACACTGAGGAGGCTTAAACAAAAGGATCACTGAGAGTTTAAGGCTAGCCTGAATTACATAGTGAACTCCTGTTTCAAAAAGCCAAAAACAAAAACAAAAAAAAAAAGAAAGAAAAAAACATGTAAGGTGTTACATGAGTTAACAAAACAAAAGGAAAATTAGGTAAGTTAATGTATGTAAAATCTACTTTAGAAAATCTGGAAATTACTACAGAATTAGAGATAAAACCAAAGTCACCCAACATTAGTAACTCAGTGGACTATGGCCGATCCCAATGGTGCTTTTCTACAAATTAGAAAGGCTTGTCTTCTCAGAATGCTTATCTACTACCAGCCAAAAATTGTGAGAAGCATCAGTTCTGAAATATACTGCAACATCAGGCCAAAGCCAAGATTGTCCTGAGCAAGACAGGACATTTGGTTACCTTGCCTTTGGAGGATGTTTTCAATTCGAGGCTACTACTGATCATGTTGAGACAACAGATTTATACTTAAATATTTTTCTCTATTTAAAATTGGGCTGGATTCCAACACCTACCAGGCACACAGAGGGTATTTGTTGAATAATGAATGAATGGGGTGGGGTGGTTAGCTAAAGAGTGTGTTAAATTATTTTCCAAAAAGATTATGTCAGTAGTAGCTAATTCTTATTTATTTATTTTTTATTAAAAAATTTTTTTTTATTGGTACCAGGGATTGAACTCATGACCACATGTTTCCAAAGCAGGTGCTTATGCCGCTGAGCTAAATCCCCAGCCCTTAGTAGTAGCTAATTCAATTTGTGTTCACTTAGATGAAAAATGATACCTTGTGTTAGTGAAGCTGAATATTATCCTTATGTTTGTTCATATATTTTGACTATTGGGATCTTTCTTATGAACTTGCATAAATTCTTTATATAGTAAAGATATTAATCACTTATAATTTTTTACAACTGTATTTTCAGTTTGATTTGTTATTCTTTTTTTTTCATATGTGAGTTTTAACCTTCATGTAGGAAAATTTATTGATATTTTGTTTTGTAATTTGCTTTATCATGTTAAATCTTAGAAATTCCCATTCTGACAATAATCTGATATTCATTTCTATTTTTCTTGCTCTCTCATTCTGGATTTATTTTTAAAATATGTGTACTTCTTTAATTCCCTTGGAATTAGTTAGATTATTTAGAAATTAGTTTAATGCCATTTGTTGAACATTTCTTTCCTTCTTATTGATTTCTGATGTTCTCTTATAGTGAAAATTCATATACAAAGGATCTGTCTCTGAGCTATCTTCTTCCATTCAGTAATGCTTTTTACTCTAGCTTTTTTGACTTTTAAAATCAGCCCAATGGCAAACACAAGGTCATGAGTTCAATCCCTGGTACAAAAAAAAAAAAAAAAAAAAAACAGCCCAAAATTTAGGAGTAGCTGGAGTGGTAAATGCCTTCCAGACTAAAGTACTGTGTGGAAAAAGCCTGGAAAGACATTTATTTCACCGTGGGGGTAAGAAATGATAATAATCAGATCCCTTATTGTGATCATCACAGGCTAAGACTAAGGAAGACTTCTTACTGCCCAACCCCCATGATAAAGAAATGCAGAGAGAGAAAATAAATGTCCTACAAACACAGCATGCTATACCTAAAGGAAAGCAGTAACAGAGTGAGATACTGCTGTTAATCCAGTGTGTCTGTTATTAATAGGGGCGATCTAGATACTGATTGATGTGCTGGAGGAATTTACCGGGCATTAGACCGAACCCTTCAGAAAGGTTATTTGCGTGGAGGTTCAGTAACAATGGAGTAATGGAGCGTGGGCAGCTAGTGCATTCCAAGGAGATGAAGGAAGAGGCATGGCCACTGAGACACCTAGTGGTGAGGATCTTCACTGCATCAGAGAGTATGCCAGTTGGGCCCAACCAAGAACCAGCCACTTGGAGTTGAAAGTTTAGATGCCCTCCTTCAGTCTTTTTCTTTTCTGTTGCCAAACAAAATAACTTCAGGTCTCTATTGAGTGAGTAGAGCTTCCAAGTCAAGTGCTGAGAGATCCAGAAAGCAAATAGCCTTAGCAAAATTGGAAAAGCGAACTATGAAGCAAATTTAGCCCATGCTGACCAAGACAATTTCTCAAGCTCTGGGGTGCAGCTGAAGATGTAAATGTAGGTAATTCAATTAATATTCATTAGGGAGTGGCAGTGTGTTTCATCAAGCATGTCATGTCTACCCTCTACACTTCTAGGCCTCATAAAAACTCAAACCAGAAGATAATTATAACTTTCATTTATTGTAATTATAGTGTTTGAATTGTAAGTTCACCCACATTTGAAGGACTATAAGGTGAAGATTGTTCTACATTCCATTCAGTAATGATAATTTACCCCCATGTGAGCTACAGAATTGTGTATAATATCTGAAATTAACCATGTATATCTTCAGAGATTGGAAAAGAAAAGATGAATGGATTCATTCATTTAGTCACTCAAATACATATTGAGTATCTTAGCACTGGGCTATGGGAAGTTGGTGGTTAAAAGAGAATCTCAGTCATTGCCCTCATGATCTTACATTTTTGAGTATATAATTTAACAAGTCTCTACAATAAAGTGGGGTGAGTGTTGTAAGAATCTAAGTACAGGATGTTAACCAAATGAAGCCATTGGTCCCTGGGTGCACAGAAGGTCTCCAGACAGGTATAAGACAAGTTTTGAAAGATACTAAGAACAGAAAAAACTGGGGAGACAGCAGGAGATATTTCAGGTGAAAAGGAGTAAATTAAAAAATGAAAAGGCAGTCACTGTGATTTGAATATGAGAAACAACATAAGAGGGAGAGAGAAGATTGCATAGGAAGATTGTGGTCAGGGGTTGGAGTTCTTAGGAGTTTAGGATGTTGTATTTCCAAGGATGATGAGAAGAAAATGAGCAGTTTATGTAAACTTTTTTTTGTTTTGTCTTTTTTTTTTTTTTTGGTACCAGGGATTGAACTCACGACCTTGTGCTTGCCAGGCAGGCACTTAGGGCTAAATCCCCAGCCCTATGTAAACTTTTTTTTTAAAGAGGTGAGTCTCACTGTGTTGCCCAGTCTGGCCTTGAATTTCTGAGCTAAAATGATCCTCCTGCCTCAGTCTCCAAGTAGTTGCGGCTATGGTTACCTCCACCATCACATGTGGCCAGCCAATGAAGAGTTTAAAAATGGGAGTGGAAGCACCAGGTTTGTTTTTTTGAAATGAGAGGTTTGGTTGCTCCTGGGGGAAAAAAAGGAAGAGAACAGATGTGATGATCAGTTAGAAAACTTTTGCAGAAGTCATGGTAAGAAATTGTCACTAAGTTAGTTTAGATGACAGTGGTGCTCTTTTTTTCTTCTGTAAAATGAGAAAAACAGGGCCAGGGATTTAGCTCAGTGGCTTAAGTGCCCGCCTGGCAAGCGCAAAGTCGTGAGTTCAATCCCTGGTACTCCTCCCGAAAAAAGAAAAAAAATATGATGATGTAAAATGAGAAAAACAATACATCTTCAGAGTTGCAGCAAGAATTCAATATTAAGTAATCACTGTAGTGTCTGGTATAAAATAAATGATTAATTTGGCTATTTTTATGATCTTGGCTATTATTTGAGACAGATTTTCTTTCTCTTGCATTGCTGGGGAATGAACTCAGGGTGTTACACATGCTCCCTAAGTGCTCTGTCACTAAGTAATATCCACGAGCCCTGGAAGTTTCTTATCATATGAAAGAATCAACTTTTAGGTGCACACAGCAAATTTTAACAATAGGGCAGAACCAGGCATCATGGTGCATCCCAGTAATCCTAGCAATTGGAAGGCTGAGGCAGCAAAATTGCCATGAGTTTGAGGCCAGAAAACCAAATACAAAGAAACAAACAAATAATAGGTGGCCAGGCACAGTGCATAATCCTGTAATCTCAGCTGCTCTGGAAGCTGAGGCAGAAAGAGTTCAAATCCAGCTCAGGCAATTTAGTAAAACCTTATCACAGAAAAAAAATTAGTAACTAAACCTAACAACATAGAGAATGAAAGAGAAGAAAGCATGGCAGGATGGCAAAGAGCTAGAATTTTAGTCAGAGAGGTCTGGATTCCAATCCTAGTTCCATCACTTATTACCTGTGTAATGCTAGAAAAAGTACTCAGCTTCTGTAAGGCCCAGGTTTCTGATCTGTAAAATCAGATTGAAATAGTACACAGCTCATAAGATTGTTGAGAAGTTAAGATAAAGGAGTGCCTAATATAAAGCCCCACCCAATTCCTGCTGAGTGAAATCTGAGAAATCAGCACACATTTATTTCCAAATGTGTGGTTGGTATAATCTGAACATTTTTTTAATTGCTGGGAAAATTTCCATGGCTTTATTGTATTATGAAACATCAAAACATCTAAACAAGTTGTTACCTGGGTGGTGAGGCAGATGCTTTCTCCTTCCCTTCTTTGGGTTACCAGAGCAACTTGTCTGATTAAAAAAAAAAGGACAACTTTTTGCATTCCTTAAAGTCTTTCTAAAGCCTGTTCTGGTATAACTTACACTTCTGTCAGACACAACTTGTTGAGCAGCCAAACACCATCATGCACAACACTCTGGTGGCCTTGCTGCTTCTGTGTGACAGTTGGAGCAGCTGGAGGAGTGTGATAGGGTCAGGGAGAGGAGGGAGGTGGAAACGGCATGAGAATCTGGCCAGCAGATGATCTGCTGAAATTTCACTGGACAAGCTTGCACCTGTCATTGGTGTGGACCAAGCATCCTCAATGTTTTTTGTTTCTTTGTGTGTGACAGGGTCTGGCTATGCAGTTCAGGCTGGCCTTGAGCTCACTTTGTAGCCTAGGCTGGTCTTGAACTCTCAAAGATCCTCTTGCCTCAGCCTCCCTAGTGCTGGGATTACAGGCGTGAGCCACCACACCCAGCCAGTTGATGATGAATGTTCTTTAATAGGAATGTCTGGTGGAGGACTATGATGGGGTCATCACTGGCTCTGAGCTGGCTCCTGACATGCTTGTGATGCAGCTACTTCCTACAGGCTGTGGTCCTACACTGTGTTCCTGTGCTGGATTTTCTGGAAGAGAAGACTCATCAATTCTTGTACAATAGTAGCTTTCCCTCCAGAATATTTGCCCTCACTTAGGCCATGACTGGTAAATACACAATGTGCCTATTATCAAATTGGTAGCAAAGTTGAATGAAGCTGGATCCAACATGCTCCCATTATGGGGCCTCACCTAGCCTCTCTGATATCTGAGAGGCTAGTACAATCTAATGTGAATTTAAAAAGTTTTTTTCTTTTTGAGAGGGTCTTGTGTGTAGGTCAGCCTGGACTTGGACTTGTGATCTTCTGGTCTCAGTCTCCTAAGGGCTGGAAAATTACAAGTGTGCCCAGCTGTTTTCCAAAAATAATTAAAAGAAGGAAAGATTTAGGGGCTGGGGATTTCACTCAGTGGCATAAGTGCCTGCCTGGCAAGGATGAGGTTTTGAGTTCAATCCCTAGTACAAAAAAAAAAAAAAGGAAAGGAAAGATTTAGCCAGGCATGGTGGTGGCACATGCTTTTAATCCCAGCAATCTGAGAGGCTAGGGTAGAAAGATTAGGAGCTTGAATAGAGCTGGGGCAACTTAGTGAAGGCCTGTCTCAAAAACCAAACCAAGCCAGACATGGTGGTGCACACCTGTAATCCCTGTACTTGGGAGGCTAAGGCAGGAGGATTGTTGCAAATTCAATGCCACTCTGGGCTACACAGTGAGTTCAAAGCCAGCCTGAACTACAGTGAGACCCTGTCTCAAAAAACAAACAAACAAAACAAACCGAAAAAGCCCCAAACCAAACCAAACCAAACCAAAAAAGCTGGGGATATAGCTCAATGTGAAGGCCATGGATTCAACTCCCAGTACCAGAAAAAAAAATAACGCACTACAAACTTTTAAAAGTAAGCTAACTAGACTGTTATTCCACTTGTCGTTTGAGCTATAACACTCAAGTTCCTTTACAGATTGGTGAGGTATTTTTTAAAATTAACAATAGCTAGTATTTACTAAGCACTCAGTCCTGACAACTTCTTGGAAGAGGGTGTACTCTTACAGAATGTATCAGAAAAATGGAAGATCATGGAATGTGTTGAAGACCACTATGAAGTGGCTCTGAGCAGGATTTAAAATTAACTAATTGACTTTCTATGTTTATCTGTGAGTCCATCCTAGGCCTCGGCCCCTTGCCTGGTGATGGGAGCTGATTCATAGTAAGTGAACCTCTATGAATCACTTGTCCTGGCTGAGGCCTGTAGTGACCTGTGAGGCCAGAGATATCTCAAAGGGCAAGATAAGGCCACAGCTGACGACATCTTGGCTCCAACACTAATTAAGTAAATAGAGACTGCAGCTGAAGGAGTTTCACTCCTGCAGTCACACTCCTACCATAAATGTCATCCTGGGGCTGGGGATTTAGTTCAGTGGCTTAAGTGCCTGCCTGGCAAGCACAAGGTCATGAGTTCAATCCCTGGTACCAAAAAAAAAAAAAAATGTTAACCTGGAGATAAGATGGTTCCCCTAAATTGGCATAATTTATTACTTGGAGACGTTTTTGAAGTGACTCCCAAGGTCCTGCTCATTTCCTGTGTTTTCCTCAGTTTCCCTGCCCTTTGTTTTGGACCTAATAAATATGGGTGGTCCAGAGAAGTCTTTGTCTCAGCCCTCAGAGTCTTGAGCTCAGCTAAAGGGTTTTGACCCTCCTGGAGCCCTAAAATCATACCACTTGTCTCATTTTACTTAAACTTTCGCTGTACACTCATTTGGGAGATTGAAGATTTAGGTCAGGACCTGATACTGGTGCCTGAACAGGGACCTAAAATCCTTGGACTAGGAATTTTATCCTGAACAAGTAAATCCATCCAGAGTGGAAAGATTTGAATATGGAGGAGAACTTCACAGGATGAAAACTTCACCGGGGACTCCTGGAGAGAAGAGAGGGGAAAAAAAAGGGTGAGTTTTCCTGCTGTGAAAAGCCATTTGATCTAGGAGTAAAATAAGGGGCAAAAGGTTTCAGCCAAGGAGCAAAGTTATTTACAATTGCTCCAAAGCCTACTTAAATGCTCAGGGGTTCATGTGCCAAAGAAAGACTTAACATCTTTTTCCTCTGTGTGCCCAGCATGGGCGGAGAGAACCATGAGAAGATCCGCCTCTGCCTCCCAGGTGCCGCCACTGGAAGGCCCTTTCCTCCACATGCTCAGTGTGGGCCAAGGGAGACAGACAGATCCATTTCTGCCCGCTGTGCACTACCACCAAAAGGCCATGTCCTAGAGGCAGCCAGTGTGGGCAGAGAGAGCCAGCAGATCTACCTTCACCTTCAGGGAGCTGCCACAAAAGGCTCTTTCCTGCAGGTAGCCAGTAGGAGCAGGGACACTTAGCAGGTAAGCCCTGTGCATCTGTATACCACTATTTGAGGCCCTTGGTTCCCTCAGACAGCCATCATCCACTAGCAGAATCAGACAAACACACCCCTCTGTGTCTGCCACCATCGTGGGAGTCCTGGTGTAGACACAGAGGCTGAGAGAAGCAGCCCCACCTACATGCACCCCTGATCATCAGTGAAGCCCCAGTGTAGCTGCATAGCTCTGGAGAAGCCTACTCCACACCCTATTACCTCCCTGTAAATCTGGAATTAGAGGAACCCAGGTGCCTCTCCCATCCCCCTATACTGCTTAGGGGCAGCCAATGTGGGAAGTGCCTGGGACCCCACAACCAGCTTATTTGGAGGAACCCAGGAGAATGTCAAGATGAAGAAACAAAAGGCAAACTCAGACCTCTAACCCATACAGAATAAGTCTGGGAGATACAGTCATGGAAGTAAATGGAAGTCACACACCTGAAATCTCTGAGAAGATAGCAACTGAAGTAAGGAAACAACTTCATGAGATTGTAAAAGCAGTCAAATCAGAAATAATGTCTCAGGTAAAAGAAGAAATCATAAACACACTGAAAGACTTGTTCAGCAGGTCTAAAGAAGACATAAGACAATAAAGAGCATAGGAAAATGATGGATACCTTGAATGAATGTAGAAAGGAATTATAATGCATGAAACAGAGTCAAAGAGAGATGTGGGAAATTAAAAATTCAATCAAAAGCTGGCAAAACTGCTTGAAAGAGACTGAAGATAGACTTTCAGACCTTGAAGACAGGCCTATAACTAGTGATCGTGAAAGGAAAGATCTCTTAAAAGTAACACGGAATCAGGAAATAACAACTCAATGGCTGCAAGATGATGCAAAGAAACATAATTTAAGAGCGATGGATATCAAAGAAGAAACAGGGGTGAACACAAATGAAATTAAAAGGATATTCACAGAAGTAATAGAAGAAAACTTCCCAAACATGGGAAATGGATCTGGCATGCAGATAAGTGAGGCATATTGGACTCCAACTAGCCATAACCAAAGTAAATCTACACCCAGACATATACTAATCAAGATCCCAGAAATTCACCACAAGAACAGATTAAAAGCTGTTAGAGAAAAGAAACAGATCACCTATAAAGGAAAACCAATCAGAATCACAGCAGACTTGTTAATACAAACCATCAAGTCAAGAAGAGTTCGGAGTGAAGTGTTTCAAACCCTGAAAGAAAACATCTTCCAACCCAGATTGATCTACGTAGCAAAACTATCTTTCAAAATTGATGGAAAAATAAGATACTTCCATGATAAAGGACAACTGAAGGAATTCACAACTACCAAACCAACCCTACAGAGAGTGCTAAAGAATATTCTAGAGAGAGAGAAAGATGACCGACCATGGTTCCAGGAACAGCAGCAGAGGAGAATTGCCAAATGAGACAGGCAACTGAATGAAGGGGAAAGTGGAGGGCCAACAACAGGATAGCAGGGCAGAGACAAACCAATGTATGCTGGTTGTAACCATTAATGTAGATGGCCTCAGGTCAGCAATAAAAAGAAACACAGGGAGAGTGGATCAAGAAACAAGATCCATCAATATACAGTATACAATAAACACATCTAACTGGAAAGGAAATTCATAGACTGAAAATCAAAGGAGAGAAAACAATTGTTCTACATGACAGGAGACCAAATTAAAAAAAAAAGAGCAAGAGTAACTTGCCCATCAACTGCAGAATGGATAAGAAAGATATGGTATTGTCATGCAGTAGAAAGCTACCCACCTATAAAGTAGAATAATCTCAAGGTTCCTGTAGGTAAATGGATGTACCTGGAGATCATGTTCATGGCTGAAACAGTTTGAACTCATATGCATGAACCCTAGCATAAGAAACAGAAGGAGTTAATGGGATTCAAAAGCAAAATATTTAATGTAAGAGCAAAGGGGAGGAAATACTTGGGAGGGAAAGATGGAAACTACCAGTCAATTTCTTATTGTCTTATCTTAATCTCTTGCATTGTTTACACAATTTTGTTAAGTTTGGCTTTGTTCTGTCTTGTTTTTTTTTTTCTTTTCTTTTTGAGACAGGGACTCTATGCAGTTCAGGCTGGCCTTGAGCTCACTTTGTAGCCCAGGCTGGTCTTGAACTTGCAACAATCCTCCTGCCTCAGCCTCCCAAGTGCTGGGATTACAGGTGTGAGCCACCACACCTGGCTTGTTCCATTTTGTTTTGTTAGATTTTTATGCTGCCAGATGGAAGAGGCAGCTATTTTGAATATAATGTTTCAGAGCAGGCTCATAAAAACAGGATGGGTCCCAATCTACATCTAGTAATAATGAGGAAATGCTTTCTGGGACAGGAATACATGCACCACTTGAGGAACAGATTCAGTGTCCTGAAGAGCTATTTCCAAAATTAACAGAATTAGTAAAAAAAGCATGGACAACTATTCCAGAGGATGGGGCTCTGGTAATGTCCTTTTTACATATTCTGCAAGGACTCCAGAAATCCTTTACTCAATTTGTAGCAAAATTACAAGAAACCGTTTGCAGACAAGTATCAAACACAGGAGCTGCGAACATTTTAACTTTACAATTAGCATACGAAAATGCTAATCGGGATTGTGAACAGGCTTTAAGTCCTGTAAAGTCAACTAATGATTTAACAACATATATTCGAGCATGTCAGGACATTGGAACTGAGGCCTATAAGACAACTATGATGGCTCAGGTTATGGCTGGTCTTGCAAATGAAAAGAGGAGAAATGTGAAATGTTTTAACTGTGAAAAAATGGGATATACTAGAAAAAATTGCAGAGTTCTTGTTAGATATAACAAGCATGCAGCTGCAGCATGTCAAGAGAAAGTGCCTCTGGTGAGGAGGAGTTCTCAGGTTCCGCGCCTGGCCTCTGTCCGAAATGCCAAAAAGGGAGGCATTGGACTAAATATGGTCATTCTAAATTTCATAAAGATGGTACACCTTTGCCAAAAAGAAAAACGAGATGAGGGCCTTTCCTCAGGCCTGCAGAACAATAGAGGAGGCACGGCCTGTGAGTCAAATGCCAGTCAACTTTACCCAGTGCAAACTCGCCAGCAAATTCAAGAACAGAAATCAGAGGTGGTTCCTCAGAGAGATGTTAACTCACTCACCAGGGGAATTATTCAAAGTGCAGGATTAGATTTTACTGCAGCTTAAAGGGTCACTCTCACTGGAGGTGACAAGCCCACCTCAATTCCCACAGGAATTTGAGTTTCCCCACCTGATGGAACAGTTGGTTTTGTACTGGGAAAGGCTGATCTAAATTTAAAAGGAATAACTGTCGTGCCTAGTGTGATTGGTGGTGATTGTCAGGATGAGATACAAGTTCTTGCATGTTCTATGGATCTTTGGGTTTTTGAGCAGGGAGACTATGTGGCACAGTTGATTTTGTTACCTAAAGAGAAGCCTTCTTTTGTTAACTATAGACAGCTCAAGAGGGAGCAAGAGCCTCAGAGCAAGACTACAAAAAGAGAAATTTATTTTACACACGAAGTGACTAAAAACAGGCCTATGTGTTTTATAAAGATTAATAGAAAATACTTTGAAGGTCTAATAGACACTGGTGCAGATGTGTCTGTAATTGCATTAGAACAATGGCCTGCCATGTGGTCAACCCAAAGGGCTCCTACATCTCTTATGGGACTGGGACCCCCTCAGCATGTGTTACAGAGTGCCTCACCTTTGCCTTTTGAGGGACCAGACCAACAAAAAGGTTTCTTTTTACCTATGTGGCACCTATTCCAGTTAACTTGTGGGGAAGAGATTTGTTACAAAAGTGGAAATTAGTGCAGACTAGCGATTCTGATTTTAAAGTTAAAGAAACAAGTTCTAATTTGGAAACTGAACAAATAGATTCAAATCCTAAAATTAAGAAAATGATGATTTAAATG
Source organism: Hydrochoerus hydrochaeris (assembly GCA_004027455.1). Classification (NCBI taxonomy): domain Eukaryota; kingdom Metazoa; phylum Chordata; class Mammalia; order Rodentia; family Hydrochaeridae; genus Hydrochoerus; species Hydrochoerus hydrochaeris. The sequence continues at coordinate 232,853 of PVLA01001578.1, read as the reverse complement.
GGATATCAGAAAGACAAAGGACCAGGAAAAAATTTACAGGGAAACAAAGAGCCTGTTGATATATAAAATAAAAATGACAGGCAAGGTATTGGATATCAGCAGGTTTTTTGACAAGGGCCATTGATGCTTCTCCCCCCATAACAGCTCTGCCTTTACAGTGGAAAACTAAGGGGCCTGTTCGGGTAGATTAATGGCCTCTTTAAAAAGGAAAAGCTAACTCAATTGCATAAATTAGTTAAAGAGCAATTGCAGGACATTTAGAAAGCTCAGTTAGCCCTTGGAATACTCCGGTCTTTGTTATTCCAAAAAAGTCAGGCAAATGGAGATTGTTGCAAGATTTAAGAGCTGTAAATGCTTGCTTACTTCCTATGGGGGCACTGCAACCAGGACTGCCAGATCCAACTGCAGTTCCCAGAGACTGGCCTGTCACCATAATTGATTTAAAACATCGCTTTTTTTAACATTCTTCTTTTTCCCATAGATAGACCAAGTTTTGCTTTTTCCATGCTTAATCTAAACTTTAAAGGACTAATACAGCTAATAATGTGGAAGTGAGGTTATGCTTGTATCTTAACAGGTGAAAGATCCAGCATTGGTGAGAGACACAACCAGTGCTGAAGACAGCCTTATGTGATGATTCAGCCAACTTGTGCCCAGAGAGACCTGACTATCAGCCCCAGAGAATCCACCTCCAGCTCCCCTGAGAGACTGAGAGGAAGAATGATCCAATGGAACAATACCCAAGAAAACAATTCATGAGGCTAGAGATATAGTCACCAGAAGGGGAATTCCAGCAACCCCTGAAAATCTTTTGGTTGCCTTAATGGCTCTGCTGACAGTATCTGTATATATGACACCTGTATCAGGAGTGGAATAATTGACTTATGTCCCTAATCCACCACTACTTAGACCTATTACTTGGGCAGATTCTCTGCTTGAGATTTATCATGAACTAGACTTGACTTCCTAAATTGTCATTACAAGCCACTCATTTCTGCATGACTCCCTTGCCTTATAACAAGTCTATGCATCCTTAGGAGGATATAAAGAAGCATATACAAGAAGCTATCCATCAAAATGTTACCATGGATATTGATGTTCTCCAGAAGGAGGTGTTGTCAGTGTCCCAACAAACCAAAAAAAATTTGACAAACAAATTCAAGATTGGGGCAAATTTTCTGATGCTTTATCAATTAAACCCATTCAACTATCTGAAGGCACACTTCTGGCTTTATATTGGTATACTTGCAGTAATCTGTGTGTTTCTCCTTATTCTATTCATAGTCTGTTGAAGAGGAGCCAACATGGGCCAATTCCTTAACAACATTCAACCATGACTTACCCTGATCCAGCTTTTATTACAAAAACAAAAGGAAGGAGGAATGAAACTGGAGCCTGGGCGGGGGATTTAGCTCAGTGGCATAAGTGCCTGCCTGGCAAGTGCCAGGCTGTGAGTTCAATCTCTGGTACCAAAATAATAATAATAATAATAATAGAAAAAGAAACTGGAGCCTGTTCTTTACCAACATGTTTTCATTCACTCAACAAAATAATTATTAAGAATCTAAATTCTGGTTAAGTACTGGTAGTACAGCCCAGTCTAAATGAGAGAGACAACAGATGAATGTAGAAACATAGCAAAACTCAGTCTCAAAAATTAAATGAGCCGGGGATTTAGCTCAGCAGCATAAGTGCCTGCCTAGCAAGTGCAAAAAAAAAAAAATTAAATGAAACTATTCATGGTGGTACACATGTGCAATCCCAGCAGTCTAGGAGGCTGAGGCAGGAGGACCACAAATTTGAGCCCCAGTCTGGGAGATTTAATAAGACTCTGTCTCAAAATAAAAACATAAAAAAGGACTGAGGATGTAGCTTAATATGGAGGCCAATTCTTAGCACCACAGAGTGAAAAATGCACAGTGTCACAGGACAGAGGGCAAAGTGTTTCATGAAAGACAGGTAAAAAAGACAAGCATAGGGGCTGGGGATTTAGCTCAGTGGCATAAGTGCCTGCCTTGCAAGCATGCAGTCGTGACTTTGATCTCTGGTATGGATTTAAAAAAAAAAGACAAACATAGAGCCAGGTGTAGTGGCACATGCCTGTAATCCCAACACTCAGGAGGCTGAGGCAGGAGGATCACGGTAAATTCAAGGCCCAGTCATGAGTTCTACACCAGCCTGAACTACATAGAAAGACCCTGCCTCAAAAAATGAACACTAGAAGAGATAAGCACATTTCCTTGTCAACAGCTAAGGAAGAATAGGGTAGAAAGACTAGGGTGGATTGAAGAGGAAACAGAGGGGAAGAAATGGATATCATGAACATAGACCCCTTGTTTCAGGAGTTCAATGCAAAGAGAAGCTAAGAAGTAGGATGACAGGACAAAGGAAAAGATTTTATTTTTATTTTGTGCAAATCAAATCAACCCTGTCTTAAAAAGACAAAAAATAAAATACACAAGTTGAGTATGGTGACACACAGCTGTAATCCCAGCACCCAGGAGCCTGAGGCAGGAGAATCCCAGGACATTCAAGGCCAGTTTGAGCTCCATAGTGACTTCAAGATCAGCTTGAAATATATAGCAAGATCCTGTCTCAAAACAACATCAAAAAAAAATGGATGAGGCAAACTATGTCTATGAGAATGTAAGAAATAGTGAAAAAGTAATAGTCAATGGTTTGGAGGTTTTGATGAACTCAAAATATCATCAGGTCACTGTCATAAGCAAGTCAGAAGGAAAAGAAGTGATGATCAATGACAAGAATGTTTGAACTAGAAATTTTAGAGGTAGTGGTGGTGATTTGCAAGAGTGAATGTAGAGATGACCATAATGCAGGAGATGAGGGAGTGAAAAACTAAAATGGGATAGAAGAAAAGTGCTGATGTTGAGAGGATGCTGGGTGGCTTATATATGTGAAGACTGAATGATGAAAGGTGGAAAGGAAGACAATAAGCTAATACTGTGAAGTGATCTATCAGAAAGGGTAATTGAGAAATACAGGGCATGTTTTTTAAAAAAGTAAAACTTGGTGCAGTAAAAAGACACATTGCCAGCTGGGTGTGGTAGTGCATTCCTATAATCCTAACACTCAGGAGGCTGAGGCAGGAGTATTGTTGTGAGTTCAAGATCAGCCTGGGCTACAAAGTGAGCTTAAGGCCAGCCTGAATGGAATAGTGAAACCCTGTCTCAAAAAGACACACACACACAACACATTGCCGAGAAGATGAGTGCTGTTTGAGCTGGGGAAATATTTTCAGTATACATTTTGGGTGGGATTAATGGCAATGTGTCTTCTACTATGATAAATTTTATTTATTAATTTTAATTTTTTTTTTGAGATGGTCTCGCTGGGTAGCCCAGGCTGGCCGTGAACTCATGGCAATCCTCCTGCCTCAGCCTCCCAAGTGCCAGGTTTACAGGTATGCATCACAACACCACACTGTGCTAAATTCTTAAATTTAAACATTCACATATCTGTGATTACATCTCGATGATCAAATGTTTACACTAATCTATCAAAAATATTATTGTGTCCTCATCTACCTTATTCACTCTGTTACCACTCAATTTCTGGCTCTTTATCAAACTCAAGATGACTGTGAAATATAAACATTTAGAATAGATACAGCTGCCTGGCAAGCATGAGGTCCTGAGTTCGGTTCCCAGGACAAAAAAAAAAAAAAAAAAGTAAATTCAGGACACTGAAACAGCCATAACAGCATATAATAAAAACACAAAAGAGGATTTCCAGAACTGCTTGAGAAAGTGGCAATAACAATGGGATAAGTGTGTGTGGTGGTGGTGGGCCCTTTGAGTGGAATTAAAATATTTAGTGTATTTTTTTGACCACTCCTCATAGATGACACTAGAAGAGGTAATAATGAATATAGTTAATGGATTTCAAAGAAGCTAGAGAGGGGCCAGAAATGTAGCTCAATGCTAGTAGAGGACTTGCTTAGTATATGTGAGAACAAACATATATAAATATATATACAATTTTTTTTTTTTTTTTTGGTACAGAGGATCGAACTCATGACCTCGTGCTTGCTAGGTAAGCGCTTAGGCCGCTGAGTTAAATCCCCAGCCCACACTAGTTTATTTATTTATTTATTTTTGGTACCAGGGATCTAACTCATGACCTCATGCTTGCCAGATAGGTGCTCAGGCCACAGAGCTAAATCCCCAGCCCTATATACAATTTTTTTGAAACAAGGTCTCCCCATGTAGCCCAGGACAGCATCAAACCTTCCATGCAGCCAGGTTGGCCTTGAAATTGGGATCCTCTTGGCTCAGCCTCCCTAATGCTAGGATTACAGACGTGCATCAAGTTGAGCCTTTTCAAAATTATTTATTTATTTTTTTAGACAGTCTTGCAATGTAGTTCAGGTTTGCCTCAACTATATAGCCCAGTGCTGGAATTATAGGCGTGCAATGACATCCTCTGTGTAAACTGGGTTTAATGTTGTGTGTGTGTGTTGATAATGAGGACTGAACCCAGAGTTTTCACACTGAGCTACATCCTCCAGCCCCTATGTATAATTTTTTTTTTTAATTTTCAGATGAGGTCTTGCTAAATTCTCCAAACCACCCCGCTCCTGTGATTTGTATTTGTAAATCATTATGTACATAGACAATTAAAGGCCCTTTTCTTTTTTAATAGAGTGCACTCACCCACTCAATCCCAATATAAAGTTTACACCTCAGCAAATCTGTATTCTTATGGGGATACAAAACAGTAACATCGTGTGCGTTTGAAATTACTACAATTTTAATTTCATTGGCCTTGCACAGAATAGGAAAGATAGCAGGAATTCAGTTTATAACTTTAACCAGGGTAAAATCTGTTTTTCTGGGAAAAGGAAGTTTATAGAGGAAATCAAGAAAGAGACTTCCAATTCCTCTTCCCAAGAGCTGATACAGCCCTCCGTTATCCGCTTTCACCAAAAAATTGTCTTGGCATGCTCATTCAAATTTCTGTTAGCAAATCACAGTGACATTCAGCCTACGACTTCTCCGCTCATTTGCCAACTGGAAACCTCAGCCTCAGGGTGTCTCCCGCCTCTCATACCGCAGCCAATAGGAGAGATTTTCCGTTTGTAACTTTGTGTCATCAAGTACCACTCTTACAATTGGCTAATAGAGCTGTCGATCGAGGTATGGGTGGTGCCATACAAAGTTGGCCCATATAAGCAGAGGACAAAGGCGGCGCGCTGCCTGTGTCATCCGCCATTTTGTGCGAAGCAAGGTGGCCTCCACGTTCCCTGAACGTCTTCTTCGCTTCTGCCTCGACCGCCCCTTGACTACGGACATGTCTCGGGATCGGTTCCGGAGTCGTGGCGGTGGCGGTGGCGGCTTCCACCGACGCGGAGGAGGCGGTGGCCGAGGCGGCCTCCATGACTTCCGCTCTCCGCCGCCCGGCATGGGCCTCAATCAGAACCGCGGCCCTATGGGCCCGGGCCCTGGCGGCCCCAAACCTCCGATCCCGCCGCCGCCTCCACACCAGCAGCCACAGCAGCCTCCGCCGCAGCAGCCGCAGCAGCCCCCGCCGCAACAGCCCCCACCACACCAGCAACCGCCGCCGCACCAACAGCCGCCGCCGCACCAGCCGCCGCAGCCGCCGCAGGAATCGTCAAAGCCCGTCGTTCCTCAGGGGCCCGGCCCAGCTCCCGGAGTGGGCAGCGCGCCGCCGGCCGCCGGCCCAGCCCCTCCCGCCACCCCACCGACCTCCGGGGCACCACCGGGTCCGGTCCCCACGCCGACCCCACCGCCTGTTGTCACCTCGGCCCCACCCGGGGCGCCGCCGCCTACGCCGCCGAGCAGCGGGGTCCCGACCACTCCCCCCCAGACCGGGGGCCCGCCTCCTCCCCCTGCTGGCGTCCAGGTTCCTGGCCCCGGACCGAAGCCAGGTCCAGGTCCCGGCGGGCCTAAGGGCGGGAAGATGCCGGGCGGGCCAAAGCCTGGTGGCGGCCCGGGCCTTGGCGCTCCCGGTGGGCACCCGAAGCCACCACACCGAGGCGGTGGAGAGCCCCGCGGGGGCCGCCAACACCACCCACCCTACCACCAGCAGCATCACCAGGGACTGCCGCCTGGCGGCCCTGGCGGCCGCAGCGAGGAAAAGATCTCCGATTCAGAGGTGAGTCTCCGGGAGCGTCGCGTCGGCTTCCCTAAGATGGCGGCGTCCTCCGCCCGCGCTGCGGTGCGGCCTCCATTTTGTCGGCGGACGGAAGGGCGCCTGCGCGCCGCGGAGTAGGCGGAGGGGCGGGACCTCTGAGCCTGGAAACGTGTTCTGCAGACCTGAAACACGGGTTTAGGGGGAGCGGACAGTTGCGGTCTTTGTCTGGTAACACAGTTTTTTGTTGTTTTTGTGTTTACCTTTTTGGGGCAGGGCCACGCGCTTGCTAAGCTGCATTCCTTTTTCGGAGATTGTGTTTGTGAACGGTGTTTCAGCATAGCTTGTGTGGCTTACAATTCCTAATGAGTCGTAGTTTGTGGACGGGGAGATGTGTGTCTACTAGTAAGAGCATGCCGGCTTTAAACGGGGCAGAACAGCCATTGATAAATTTTTCCAGTTCGGGAAAAGCAAAAATTAGTTGTGAGATTTTTTTTTTTTAATTTTACTAATAGAAGTTACTGGTGTTTGAATTTTTACTAGTAGAAGTTACTGGTGTTTGAATTCCTTCTTTTTCTGTTAGGGGTTTAAAGCCAACTTATCTCTGTTGAGGAGGCCGGGAGAGAAAACGTACACTCAGCGTTGCCGGTTATTTGTTGGGAATCTACCTGCGGATATCACGGAGGATGAATTCAAAAGACTGTTTGCTAAATATGGAGAGCCGGGAGAGGTTTTTATCAATAAAGGCAAAGGATTCGGATTTATTAAGCTTGTAAGTGTAATTGTCAGATTTTTGAGTAGAATTTTTCGGGCTAAGAAAAAAAAAACTCCCGCTGGATTGTGTCATTATTCGTACGGGGTGGGGATAGGTAGGACATTTATTTATCCTTCGTGGTCGGCGTCAGTGAGGGACTGCCTGCACGTGATGCTAGAACTGGAGGGAGTAGGAATAAGGTTTATGACAATTTGGGGGAGTGATTCTTAGCCAATTTTGACAACATTAACGTATCTCATGTTTACAGGAGTCTAGAGCCTTGGCTGAAATTGCCAAAGCTGAACTTGATGACACACCCATGAGGGGTAGACAGCTTCGAGTTCGGTTCGCTACACATGCTGCTGCCCTGTCTGTTCGTAATCTTTCACCTTATGTTTCCAATGAACTGTTGGAAGAAGCCTTTAGCCAGTTTGGTCCTATTGAAAGGGCTGTTGTGATTGTGGATGATCGTGGAAGATCTACAGGCAAGGGCATAGTTGAATTTGCTTCTAAACCAGCAGCAAGGAAAGCATTTGAAAGATGCAGTGAAGGTGTTTTTCTGCTGACAACGTAAGTTGTCTTTGGTTTATTCTAATGCTGTTTTTGGTAACTTTTTATGAGGATATTGCAGTAAAGACTTGAATAGAGTTAAGATGAAAACATTTTTGTTCTCAGGACGCCTCGGCCAGTTATTGTGGAACCACTTGAACAATTGGATGATGAAGATGGTCTTCCTGAAAAACTTGCCCAGAAGAATCCAATGTATCAAAAGTAAGATTGATCGAACTTTTTTGGTAGTACTTAACTTGTACTAGTTCAATTGTTTAAATACAGGATGACCCAAAGTTGCATGTTTTTTGTTTATTTTTATAACATACCAGGAATACAGAGGACAATTTTATTTAAGACAGTAACTGGTTGAAATGACACCTGCCAAAGCAACGGTTCAGGTAGACTATTAGGTACTTAAGTGTGAAAGAGTCAGATATATTGATGCATTTCTGTGATCCCAGCCTTTGGGAGGCTGTGGCTACATAGTTCAAGGCCAGTCTCAACTAAGTATAACAAGGGTTTTTTTTTTTTTTAATGTAAAAGAGCTTGCTGAAAGTTAAATTTTGACTCTGTTGAGCTGTGTGTGTGTGTGTGTGTGTGTGTGTGTGTGTGTGTGTGTGTGAAGTGCATTTTCTAGGCAGTTAGCTAGAGGAAAAACAAGATGAGTTGAGCATAGTTGGCTCATGCCTGTAATCCTAGCACTAAGGAGGCTGAGGATCCCCGTGAGTGTGAGGCCAGCTTGGGCTACACAGTGAGTTCGAGGCCAGCTTGGGCTACACAGTGAGTTCGAGGCCAGCCTGAACTTACATAGTGAGAACTCAAAAACAAAAAATAGTGAGGGAGGTAGGATTTCTCTCTCCCCTGGTTCTTTTATCTTTTTCTAAAATAAAATGTGTAGTGATTTATTAGTCTATACTAAGTTGATGCAGTTTGGATAAGTAACTACTGTGTTTGAAACTTGTTAGAATGAGTAGGAAGAACAGGAGGGGAAAAAGGGGTACAGGAGAAGCATGCAGTGAGTTTTGAAGAGACAAATAAGCAGTATCCAGCAGCAATGTTGTCAGTGCTGTGTTTTGTTCTAAAAGAAAATCTGGGTACCGTATTGAAGATGTTTTTGTTACTGTTTTGTTGGTGGTTGTTATTTTTCATGTTCAAATGATAGGCAAGGGAAAACCTTGTTTGATGTTTTACAGTGTTGGGGATCAAACCCAGGCCTTGTGCCTGGAAGGTAATCCCTCATGCTGACCATTAGCCGCTATTGCTCTACCACTGAAACACATTCCTAGCTCAAGACCAAATTTTTAAAAAACAAATTAGATAGTATTGCTTAAAAGCAGCTACAAATTGAAATCGGTTCATGTTTAAATTTTGTGTTGTCAGGGAGAGGGAAACACCACCTCGATTTGCTCAGCATGGCACATTTGAGTATGAATATTCTCAGCGGTGGAAATCGTTGGATGAAATGGAGAAACAACAAAGGGAACAAGTTGAAAAAAACATGAAGGATGCAAAAGACAAATTGGAGAGCGAAATGGAAGATGCCTATCATGAGCATCAGGCAAATCTTTTACGCCAAGGTAAGTGATTCCATAAGTTTTACTGGTAGTATCAGTTACTTTTGAAGATCATCAGAACCTTAGTAATGTGAATGTGTAAAACATTTTGTGACAATCAGATTTGATGAGACGCCAGGAAGAATTAAGACGTATGGAAGAACTTCACAATCAAGAAATGCAGAAACGTAAAGAAATGCAATTGAGGTAACTAATGTTTTGACTTTTAGACAAGATTCAGTAACTTTCCCAGGTAAATCAGGTGAAGCTAGAGAGCTTAAATAATTGGTTAGCGTTGGCTTTGTACGTGCTCTAAAATTGATCTTGTATTTGTTAATAAAGCTGTTTTTTTTCTTTGCCAGAATGTCACTATTGCTGTGCTTCTAGACTCAGGCTAATTTAGGCCTTTGTGTTTTTTTCTGTAAAGTGGACTTTCTAACATTCTCAGGCAAACTGCTAGCTTTTTAAATTGATCCTTAAGAGATGTGGGTTGGTTTACATGCCTGATGAACATTTCCAGGCAAGAGGAGGAACGACGTAGAAGGGAGGAGGAGATGATGATTCGCCAGCGTGAGATGGAAGAGCAGATGAGACGCCAAAGAGAGGAGAGTTACAGCCGAATGGGCTACATGGACCCAGTAAGTCTAGTATTAACTGCAATCTATTTGGAGTTCTGCATAGACGTTTGTAGATACCAAAAATGAAAGTTTACTCAAGTTACATTAAAAAAAAAATCTCCTAGTATAGTGGTGTGTGTTTATGTTTGATTGCCATGAGTTCTAATTTTTGATGCTCCTTGTATGGGCCAAAGCTTTCATTGGATTATAGGTCCTTTTTTTTACCCTAGTACTGGGAAATGAACCCAGCACCTTTGCACTGAACTAGATCTTAAGCCTTTTATTTTGAGACAAGATCTCTTAATTGCCCAGGCTGAGCTCAAATTTGGGATCCTGATGTCCTCAGCCTTCCATGTGTTGAATTAAAGATGTCTACCATCACATCTAGGATATAGATCTTCTGATAGTCTCACTAGTTTTCAAAATACTAATTTTATTTCATGTGTTTATTACTATTATTATTATTATTATTGGTCTTTTTGAGACAGAGTCTTGCTATGCAGTTCGGGCTGGCCTTGAGCTCACTTAGTAGCCCAGGCTGGTCTCGAACTCGCAACGATCCTCCTGCCTCTGCCTCCCAAGTGCTGGGATTACAGGCGTGAGCCACCGCACCTGGCTGTGTTTATTGTTTTGAGACAGGATGTAGTTTTGCCATCCAGTTGAGGCTTGGACTTAAAATGTAGCCCACCCTGGCCATAAACTCTCAGGATCATCTTGCTTCATTGTCCCCAGTGCTGAGCTTGCAGGCCACTTTATATTATAGCCAGTAGAAAAAATACCTTTGCACCTCGCCTTTTCTTTGTTACTCAGGAAGGCTTGATTGTGGTGGACACACACCTGTAATCCCAGCACTCAGGAGAAGGAATGCTTGATGTGACTGTAGAGTAAGTGATGAATGAAATTTTTTTCTTTCAGAGAGAAAGAGACATGAGAATGGGTGGTGGAGGAGCAATGAACATGGGAGGTAAGTATGGATATAAATTAACAGTATCATTAGAGAGCAGTATTCTGCTGGAGTTGTAACCATCATCTTTGTTTCATAGATCCATATGGTTCAGGAGGCCAGAAATTTCCACCTCTAGGTGGTGGTGGTGGCATAGGTTATGAAGCTAATCCTGGAGTTCCACCAGCAACCATGAGTGGTTCCATGATGGGAAGTGACATGGTAATGTATCCTATGGGACGTAGTACAAAGGAAGCTCTCATTTTCATGACTTTACATGTGTGGTTTTTTTTTTTTTTCCTTCCCCATTTGTTTTAAAGTAGGTGACTGGACCTTTTAGTTCTGCTTATATATGTAAATACGTGATATTGAGGAAAACTTTGGCAACGTAGAAGAAATCAGTGTGGCAACCGAAACAGATAAGATTGCCAATGAGGAATTGATGCTGTTAATAAGTGGAGTTATCTTTGGCAATAAGTAGATTTAGGTGTTTTTCATTGTGTTGCTTGTGCACTTTTGAACTCTAGTGCATGGCAAATCCAAATTCTGGGTAGTAGATAATGCATATGATTATTCTATACCCAAGTGAGTAATCAAATGGCAAAGTCATTCATTAAGCTTTTATTTGCCATAAGTAGGAACCAGACTTGTAGTTTGTAGCTTTAGGCATGCTTTAGTGATATGTAGGACTGACCTATATTTGGTGTGGCTTCTGTCCCATGAAAAGGGAATTGTTTAGTGTTTTGACTCGTCGTTTTTCCACCTGTTGGGCCTGTCTGTAGGTATACCCGAAATAAACTGGCATCTCTCTTTTCTAGAGAAACAAGTCAATAATGTTAAGCATACTAATGGTGTGCATTTGATTTAAACCTTCTTGAGGTATAAATGTTTTAGCTGTATAGACAGCCTGTCAGGTGCTTTAGAACATCACAGTGAATTGGTATGAGTGGTGGCATCAGGGCTTTACAAATCCTTAGGACTGAATTTTGGTGGGTGTGTTTAGAAATTTTAGTGCGTTTTCGCAGCTGAATTGAATCGGATTAATTTACCTATAGGCTTTGACAAAGGAGCTTCCTGTGTAGCTCACAATATTTATTTTGTAACCAGAAACTTTAAGGACTTAGTATGAGACCTAACCAATTTAAAATCACCTTATGACTTTTTTGATAACTGAAATTAGACATCACTTCTTGCCTTTTGGCCAAGATCAAGTGAGAATTAAAATGGATGGGTTAAATGCACTATTAGCTTTCATGGAATTGAGTTATTAAAGTACTTGGGTAACATTTTGGCTTACATGCTTCATATAGATTGTTACGTATCAAGTTCATAAACACAAGTTTGACATGTTGCCATAGTTGAGGATCATATTTTCTCGATAACTGCTGAGTTGTCCATTAAAACTTCAGAAACCCTCAACTTTACCTTTTTAGTCTGAGATACACATAAAGTACAATGCATAAAGCCGTGTAATTCCTAAGATTTTTCATAAGGATTGAGCTTATCTTCTCAAGTAATCCCAATAGTGTCTTATGTTTTTTAAAAAGTACTGAGAAATTACGTATAGAAACAGTTAAACACTGCTGTCATTTTAGTATTTTTCCCGCTCTGGAGTAGTACTTTCGGTAATTGGGCTATTTTAAATGGAATTTAAGAAGAGCTTAGGCTGCTGTCTATATACCTTTAGGGATTTGTTTGGGTACATAATGTTTCTAATTTGAATCAAAGTACCTGAAACTACATGGAATAAGGAAGGCATGGACTGCTTTATTGCAGCCATTTTTGTTTGGTGTGAATGCTGTTTCAGGAGATGTATAAAACATGGGATCATAGCAAAGTGTCAGTTTCCTTTTCAAAGACTTAAGGGAAAAACTGGGCTGTTACACAGGTGGGCTGTTTGTTCAGTCATTGCAACAATATAGAATAGAGCTTTGAGCATAATTGTGTCTGGTTTTTATAGTGATGGCTCTGAAGGTAGTACACCTGTGAGAAAATGGCAACACAAGTTTTTGATGAAGCTATTGTGCCGCTTAAGTGACTAAATCTGTTAGTTTTTATTTAATGCTTTTTGTTTTTGTAGTCTGGTAGCATTCTATTAAAACTTTCAACCTTTTTAAGATTTCTGCAACTTAGCAGATGTGTCTTAAGATCTTGAAAAGCACAAGGTTTCTTACGCAGCACATGCCACTAACTGGTGAGTAGGTCTTTGTCATTTCATTTAGTGAACTGACTGTGGGTTAGGCTTGTTAGGCTTACTTGGAGTTTAAATTTTCTGTTCAGACCTTGAAAGAGAGTTTGCAAGGTTTCCACTGGATTAATCTGATGTGAAATTTTTTAGAACTCACTTTGGAATGGATTTTCACATCTGCACTAATTCTTAAATTTTTTAGCACTGCAGGGAAGATCTATTCTTTGAAACAGGTGTATGAGAATGGCTCAAGTGGGAACATACCAGAAGGCATGTATTATCGTAAACTAATTTTCAAATTACCCTTTTTTCCTTTCTATGTTCCCGGTACCTGTGGATCGACTCATTGGTGATTGTATCGACGAACGTTGACTACGGAACCTTCTAAAATATTTACTTAACACACATGGACATCAACTACATATAATGAACTGTTATTACTGTTCCAATAGCGTACTGAGCGCTTTGGGCAGGGAGGTGCGGGGCCTGTGGGTGGCCAAGGTCCTAGAGGAATGGGCCCTGGAACTCCAGCAGGATATGGTAGAGGGAGAGAAGAGTATGAAGGCCCAAACAAAAAACCCCGATTTTAGATGTGATATCTAGGCTTTCATTCCAGTTTGTTTTTGTCTTTTTGTTTAGATACCACTTTTAAATTCTTGCATTTTAGTAAGAAAGCTATCTTTTTATGGATGTTAGCAGTTTACTGACCTAATTATTTGTAAATGGTCTTGTTTGGGCAGGTAAAATTATGTAATGCAGTGTTCGAAACAGGAGAAGAAAGTTTTCCTTTTTATTTCCTTTTTTTTTTAAACTGTATAATGTCCTCAAGTTAATGGCAGTGTACCTTGTGCCACTGAATTCCCAGTGTACCAATTTTTTTTTTTTTTTTTTTTTTTACTGTGCTTCAAATAAATAGAAGAAATAGTTATAATACTGATCTTCAACTTTGCCATTCATGCTTCAATGCACATTAGGTTAGATATTCCACTTTGACAGCATGAGCGTGTTTAGGCCTTTGAATGGCATATGCCATTTCTGGGAAATGTATCTGGAGGCTAAGTATTGCTTTCTGTTGTTTTAAAAAGAAATACATATTGAAGTAGTTCATGATTTGTTTGGCATTATAGGAAGCAAGCCGGTGCTAAGTATTTTTTAAATGGTATGTAAGCAAAGCTGAACTGTAAATCATCTTCATTCAGGAATATGTATTAAGATTGTGGAATTGGGTGTAAGATTGGTAGGGGGAGAAAGTGGGTTTGGTTAAATGCATCCTTTATGGCACTATGATCTGTCCTTTCCTTGAAAGTTTTTCAACAGTGGAAAGACAATTTTGTTGCATTTCCCCATTCTTGTTTTTAAAAGAACAAAAATCCCAAGCCCTACAAATGGCTTGTATGGAACTTTTACATTTGAATTAAAGATTGTTAAACATAAAGCCTTTACATGTATTACTTCAAAGTAAATGATGGAATTCAGTCTGAAAAATTCAATTTGGAAGTAAGGTCTAGTTACTTTTTAAAAAGTAGACTTACCTTTATACTTCTATTAACTTTGTATCTCTGTGCTACTTATGTTGGGCAAAATCCATAGGACTATAAAAATCTATAGGTTCTTAGAGCTAGTGGTGACTGTTAACACACAGTTGCAGGATTATTATTCCTGTTTCTACTTTTTTTGGGTTGGGAGTAACCTAAATCTGAAGAGTTGCTTATGCTGCATAAGGCAAACACCATTTCTCAAACCATATAGCTTGGGATGTTTCGATGGTGTTGTCAGGTAATTGTCAACTTCATTGAATCTCCTTCCATTAGAACAAGAGACTTTCTGATTCAATATCAGAGTGTTACTGTTGTCTGTGTACAATGGGAGCTTGATTTCTCCTGTAAATGTTAGAGGGACAACTTCCTAACAGAAGCTAAAGAAATTGAATGGTTTGGCTTTGTTCTTAGTTACGTTTCCATTCAAGTCTGAACATTATAGATTGGACTATGGAATGTCTTCATGCTTTTCACCTTTGTTCTTGGTGCTAATTGGCAAAAGAAAAATTATAAATGAAACTTTTGTTAACATTCTGAAGTTTAGTATTGTGCCTTAGTACACAAGGAGACCTATTTAGTACTTTCTTAAGTTTTGAAACGAGAGTATTTTAAAGGGAAACATTAGCAGAATATAAAAGCATGTCACCAAATTCTGGTTGTGTGATAGGTAGGTACATGGTATGCTAATTAAGGAAGAGAATCTCCTTAGAAAATGGGCTCATTTCTATTCACATTTGGAAATGAGTTAAGTAGTTCTTCCATAACTGTTATCAATGAGGAAGTTTTGCCCCGAGTCATGTAAATTGGTAATACGAGATTTTTCTGTATGGAAACAAGGGTCTCAATTTGAAGGGAGTCTTACTACAATTTGGTTGAACTGTTCAGTAGGAACTCTTTAAGAATGATAAGAGAATTAGGGGTGTTCATGGGACACCCACCAAGGGTGAACTTGTGAATGTATGTGGGTGGGGGCTGGAGGGGAAATGGGAAAATCTGCCTATAAAATTAATGTTTCAGTTTATTTTTCAGATTACATGCCTTTCTTTATAAGGGATGCTGGCACAGACCCCTAAAATAAGCTTTTGGTAGTACTGTACCTTTGAAGAGTGGTGAAGGATGCTAATGGATAATCTCCTGAAAGTTGTGGCTTTGATAGCCTTCTGTGGGCTGTAGAGAGCTAAACTTTGTTTAGCAAATAATGTTGCTTAGTTTCAACTGACATTTGACTTTGATCACTAAAACAGCAGTATACCAAGGTTGTAAGCTACTTGTAGACTTGCAGTAAGTCTTACAATGCATATACGTAACAGTTTTTAGCCTATGGGAATTTAAATAATGTTTCCTAAAAGTTGACAATGAAACTTGGGGTGGGAGAGGGAAGGTAATATTGAAGTGTTTTAGCCATTTATTTTCCTCACTTAAGAGATCACCTGCCCGTTTCCTACTCTTCATTTTTCTCTGTTTCAGAGGAACACTCATTTTAAAAACTTTCCTAATCTTTAAAAACTGCATTCTCCTAAGATACCAGTGTGTTTAATAGGTATATTATAAGCTTAACCCATTGGCTCAGATTACTTAGTAAAACCATAATCCCTTTTGCCTAGAACATTAAGCTCCTTTAAGAGGTGTGATAAACCCCACCACTCTACAGATGTCTTTATATCACTAATATAAACATGTAATGATTTGGGAAATTGTAATGTTACGCCTGTGCAATTCTTACAAGTGGCATATTAATGGCAGGTAAAAACTTAGATACTTGGCTTGGGCAAGCCACCGAGTTGTGGCAGAATGTTTTGCGGTGTTCTTGGACTGCAATTATGCACTATTAAAGTAGTGGCCTGCTACATAACTGCATTTAGCCAGCATTTCTGCAGTGCGTAACTGTGAGGAACGTAGTACCGCAAATGGCAATGGACATTAGGACCCGGATGTAGTATTCCTGCTTGCTCCAAGATTCTCATTGCCGACTGCATACAGGTAGGTAACAAGCAATATAATCTAACTTGGTGACTTGCTATGTACTTTTATCCATGGGCATTCTGACATCACATTTCTGACAATGAAATTACAGTGCAGCACCTAACACTTGTATGGTAAAGTTAGCTTACATCAAAACTGCGTGGGTCTGGGGTTAGTGTTGTAATTCATTAGGCAGAATTCAGTGCTCTTGTTCTCAAGATAAAAAGTGCAAACTTCTGATTCTTTGGCATATCTGGCTCAGTTGTGTGGTTTTCTTTAGTTGCATTGTAACTGAGGATAACTTGGAATACCAGTGGCGTGGGGGTGAGGGAACCAAACCATACTTGGAAATGAGGGTGCTCCCAGCACCTTAGTACTGACTGTATAGCATGTGACAATTAGTCTCTGTGGTAGCAAACTGATCTGCCTACAGGTCAGCAGTATTAATAATAATTTCAGTATGCAATCTTGGTAACAATTCTGTAAGTTGAGTGAATAAAGACTAAAACTGCAGGAGTTTTTTTTTTTTTTTGTAATGTGATTGGAGATTTTTTTCAAACATGTGCTTTATGGGAATGGACACTTTTCTTACTAATGGGTTTAGATGGGAATCTGATGTGAATAGTTCAGGTTATATGACTTGTCTCAAAATGTTTATACTCTTAAACCTGGGGAAAATGGTATGAAACATTGACTTGCTTAGAGTTGATTACATGTTGGAATCATTCCCAGTTATAAGACTTCGTCGTATTCTGTAGAATGACTGCATTTGTTCAGAGCAGTTTTTTGAACTGTGTTCCCTTAGCTTTAGGGACGTGATGTTACAGTCCAAAATGTTTACTGTCAAGAAAACATAAGTCTTCTAAAAAGCACCTTCTCTGTTGCTTTAGAAAAAACTTTGCATCAACTTTCAGACCTCAATTCAACTTTGGTCTCTGAGCTGGTTTTTAGTTAGTGTGCATGAAGAAACAGCTTTTAGTTCTAATGCTTTCTGCTCTGTAATAAAAAGGTTGGTTTACCTTGTATAAATGCCAGTGAAATTTTCATGACTTGAGAATTTTCTTTCATTCTATCAAGAAATGGTTTGCTCTTTGATAAGCAGGTCACAAGG
Source organism: Hydrochoerus hydrochaeris (assembly GCA_004027455.1). Lineage (NCBI taxonomy): Eukaryota > Metazoa > Chordata > Mammalia > Rodentia > Hydrochaeridae > Hydrochoerus > Hydrochoerus hydrochaeris. The sequence continues at coordinate 215,524 of PVLA01001578.1, read as the reverse complement.
TGGGGACACATTTATATTCAAATATGTAATCCATTCAGGCGAATAACTTACTCTCCAAAAGAGTTAATGGTGATGAGTTTAACTTCTCCATATTAACATAATGCAGATCAAACAGTGATCACTGTCAGTGACATGAGTATCACTAAATTGCATAGAACCCTGATGGGAACTTTGCAGGATCATAATCTTAAATCGGCAGTCAGTGCTTGCTGCCGTGGTTTAGTGATTCAGAAATGAAAGCTCAGGTTTATTTCTTAACAGTCAATAGTAACAGTTTTTAGAGAATGTACTTGGTATAATGTATAAAGAACATCACTGGGGTGGGAATTTTGCTTTGTTCTGCTCTTACCTCAAGATTAGGTTATTGCATTTCAGAATGAGAAACCATTTGAATCAATAGCTAAAATTTATATGTAGCTATAAATTGTGACTTGTAGAGCAGTGACCTTAAAAAGCACTCAGAAAGCTGGGAATTAAGTGGGTTTCAGTAATCATGATATATACTGAGGTGCTTGCATTGTATTTCATAACCTTTCTACAAACCAAAATCATTCTTTTCAATGGGAAGAATCTGAGTTCAGAAGTGTGATGTCAGAATGTTTTTCGTACTGTTAGGCCCTTGGAACAGATACCGGTGCTTTCTGAAAGATGAAAGAAATGCAGTGGGTACTCTACATGCAAGGTTGCAAATCTGCAAAAAAAAAAAAAAAAGCATAATAGTCTCACTTTTCCTAATAGAGATGCGTGTGACTAGTTTTGGACTTTTTAACCTTAATGGGGGTTGCATGTTTCCTATTGTTAATCATTGTCAGCTGCAGTGACAAGATCCACAGTCCTGCAATTTACTGCCTTTTCCTCAATGATTTTTGGACAGGTTTTAGAGAGATGGGGTGTTTGTTCTGGGCCTTCACTTGGTTTTGGCTTTAGCTGATCATGTTTTAGTGCTCTCAGCTAGTGCAGTTTTCAAATGGCTGCCTATTAGGGAAAGAACTGAGGATTTGACTGTTCCTAATCATCTGTCATTGCTGCTAGATAATGATTGGCAATTTTTAAGACTGTGAACATCTCACAGTTGATACACCAAACAAAAGTTGCATTTGAACACCAGTGCTGAAACGTTTTTATTTTTTTACTTTTTGAGGGTGAAAAGGGGCTGGATGTAGAATAGAGGAAGAATAATATGGAGAATGGGGAAAAGAATGAAAAATGATATAGTATCCCTTATGGATGGTACATGTGCAACAGGGAATTCTATTTCATGTAGCGGTGGCAGTAATGTTTACAGGGAAGAAGAAATATGGGGAACTTGAATTAAGATTGACCTGAATTTTTTCTGTGCACTGTGGCCCTGCTAGGCATATAGTGAAGGTGAATGTCTTTCTCCCTCAGAAAGACTTGGGTTCCTTGCTGTTTCAGTAAGGTATAGCTTTCTTGCCCTAACTTAAAACTGAGGACTTGAAAGGGAAAGTGTGAGGCATTCAATACATTAGGATTGCAGGGCATTAGCTGCAGTGTGTGTACTGTGGGAAAAGGGTAAAAGGACTGGGAGGAACTCCTGCTGAAGCAGAAGGTGGTTAGCCCACCAAAAATGAAAGACATTCCTGAATGAGCAGGGTATGGACTTTGATACAAGGAGAACTGATAAAAACTCCTTTGGGTGAGGTAAACGTTGTCACATACCTTCACATAAGGGATAGTATATTTTGGGTTGCAGTCAAAACTTCATTGTGCTCAGACTGGTGAAAGTAGGAGTTAGGCTTTTGCATTTTAAGGAAGATAAAATTTTCATTCTAATTCTAGTGTCTACTTAGAATAATTTTAATTCCCCCCACCCATGAAGTTTCTTTCTATTTTTTTATGCTATAACTTATCCCAATCTTTTTGTCTCTGGAATTTTACTCTTTAAAGTTGACTAGCATTTTCAGACCTTTATCTTAAACCTTTGTCTTATATTAACTTTTTTATATTATCCTTTAGGTAAGAATGATCGATGTTGGCTGATGTTGGAGTGCTAATTCACTTGAAGTAAGTGTCCTTAGAAATTTTAACATCTTGTGGAGTTGGGACTTAGTATCTCTTATTGAGAGGCAAAAATAATTTGATTTAGCTATATGGGGTGAAACCTGCTCAGTCTTTAGATATTTTATTTGCCTTTCCTAAGATAATTTATATTCTTAAAAGTTGTGAGGGCCATTAGTGTGAGAAACTGAAAGAAACAGCATACGTGTTATATGTATATTATCAAAATAAAAAGTTGTGAGAAAGGGGGGACAGGGGTTTATTTAGTTCAGCAGCATAAGTGCCGCTTGACAAGTTTAAGGTCCTAAGTTCAATTCCTTGTACCAAAAAAAAAAAAAAAATTGTGTGAGGGGTTAGGGGTATGTATAGCTCAGTAGGGTAGGATAGAGTGCTTCCTAGCATGCAAGAGCCCCTGGGCTTGATTTCTAGTGGTGAAGGAAAAATAATTGTGAGGGAAAGTAAGACATTTATTATAGAAATAGCAGAATTCACAAAAGATGCATGCAGGAAAGAGAGCTTGAACTGATTAAGAAATAACTTTTTATTTAAATTTAGTTTTAGGCCCATTTAACAAAATCACCATCAGATTCTTAGGAGGTGAAAAAATTCCTTTAAGTGTATGTGAGGAAATGTAGAAGATAGATATTTTTGCTGTGGCATAACTCTTGCAGCAATAAATAAATTTTGATTGAAACCATGTGCAAAGTTTGGCTCTTGTTAATACCAGAATAAAATGAATACTACTTGATGTTGATTTTTGTTGTTGTCATTTTTGAGACAGGGTCTTGGCTATATGTAGTTCAGGATGGCCTGAAACTTGAAGTAATACTCTTTTTGCCTCAGCTTCCCAGGTCCTGGGATTACAGGTGTCCACTTCCATACTGGGTGGAATGTTATTTTTCATTTTGTTTTGTCCTTGAGACAGGATCTTGCTTATGTTGGTCATTCAGGCTGGCCTCAAGACACCCAGCAGACCTGCTTCAACTGCCTTACTGCTGAGATTTCAGATGTTTGATCACACCTGGCTGAAATGTTATTTTTAATAAAATATTTTTAATTATAGGTGGATATGATAGTTTGTTCTCAAGACATCAACTCAGCATGAGCAAAGAAGGAAAGCCACAAGTTGTTAAACTGACAGAAGTGTCTGGGTGAGTTGAATTATTCTTACTGTTACTTCCTTTGGGGGTTGCTTTAGACAGTTCCGTTGAGGTTAGTGCTGGCAATGTTACGTTTGAGAACTTGGTGTGGCGCTCTTTGATTTTTTTAGCTCATTGGGATTAATTTTATCCTTTATTTGGCAGGAGTTGGTGAGCTGTGTCTAGGAAACCAGAAAAGGAAGAATACAAAGAGAGTGGAGAGCTTATTTGCCATTAATAAAGACATTTAAAAATCTGGCTGTCTTTTGTTTTTAAGTAGGCCTCTTTTGTATCATTCCTGATAAGTCTTCAACTTGGTTCTAGGTAACAAAGATTGTTTATCTCTTCCCCACTCCCTAGATGGTGCCACAGATTGACACATAGGCTTGCACTTGCTAAACTGGCACTCTACTCTGAACATCATTCTCAGTGCTAGTTTTGCTACCAGTAATTTAAAATTGTCTTTATAATTCCTAAAAACTATATCATTAATTTAGCAGTTTTTAAGCACAAATCCCTCCTTGACTGGATTGCAAGCATGGTAGAATGCTGGGCATAGTGGCACACGCCTATAATCTCAGGCCTCAGAAGACTGAGACAGAAAGATCACTGAGTTTGAGGCCAGCCTAAACTACATAGGGAGAACTTTGCTCAAGCAGATGATGGTTGTTGGGTATTCATGCTGCTTCATAAATGAGTGTGATTACATCTTGGATGTTTTTGTTACCTATAGTTGAGGTGGTGATAAATTTCTCTAAAATGAAGTAAAATTGGGTATGTAGTATAATCTAGCTTTTGAGGGGTAGTACTGGGTATTGAACTCGGGGGGTGGGGTGGGTGGGGTCTTGCACTTGCCACACAAACATCACGCTACTGACCATCTCCAGCCCTGATCTGGAGTATCTAAGGGAAAGACCAGGTGTTACTTGTTTTAAGCTGTTACAGACTTAAATTTGCTTGAAATAGGAAGTCAGTGGATCTGCCATCTTGTTTTTGTCAGTGCTAGGGGTCAAACTTGGGCCTTGCACATACACTAAGCAAGTTTCTGCCACTGAGCTGCATCCTCAGGTTTCCTCTGCCTCATCTGTGCACTTTTGAGACAGCCTTGATAGCCAGGACTGGTCTAGAATGCATCCTGCTTTGGCCTCCCGAATGCCACCTTTCCTTTCCCAGCTTGCCTCTTTGAACAGTTAATGAATACAAAATTTGAAGCCCAGCATGATGGCACATACCTAATCTTAGCATTCAGGAGGTTGAGGTGGAAAAATTGATGTGAATTCGATGTTAGCATGGGCTAAACGGTTTTTTAAAAAAAATGGTTGAAACATTGGTTAAGGTTCCTCTAATGTGCAACAGTTAATATTATGTCTGGGCTTTTTATTTTGAGCCTTACCCCTAATGTTACAAAATTTCAGTGCCAGTTGCCTTGTATCAATTAAGTAAATTTGGAATTCAGGATAGATAGAGGTTATTTAAAAGCCACATAGAAAGAATTGAAAGCTAAAAACATTCACTTGGTCTGAAGTTTTTGAAAAGCTGTACCCTTAACCAGGAACGAGACCAGGGTGGGGGGGTGTGTGTGTACTCATAGTCACTTTTTCTAGACTGTCAAATAGCCAGAGGGCAGCTCTCCAAACCCCCAAGAATGGTAGGAAGATCACAAATTCAAGTCCATCCTTTGTGATCCTGAGACCCTCCAAAAATTTAGTGGAGTTTTTTTTTTTTTTTTTGCCAACTCAGGACCTTGTGTTTGCATATAACCGCTGAGCTAAACCCATGGCCCTGTTAGTGGACATTTTGATTGTTTGCTACTCCTTTCTAATTCCCAGCTTTGAGGCAAAAGTGTAGTAGGTTTCTCAACATGAAAGCAATTACAGAGCTTAGGCACATAAGGTTACATTACTGGAGTTGTGTGCATTACATGGCAAGTTTGTTACAGTTATAAATGACCTTCATAGAGTCATTAATATGTATATTAATATTAGTGCTATACCTGAGGGCACAAAAAGAACACTTTTTAATGGTTTGGCTGTGGCCCAGACTGGCCTGCAGTGCAGTGATTCTGCCTCTGGCTCCTCCCAAGTACTAGAATTACATACAGGTGTGTGCCACCACTCTCAGCTAAAGATCAAAGTTTGCTGTGAACAAATACTCCATATCATGTAGTTGGAAACTGTATACTTCTATATTTGATAGCTTTTTATTTTTTTTGGTAACATGGTGTCCATAAGGGAAAACAATAAAAGATCCTTAACAGTGGAGGCCTGAGGGCTGGGGATTTAGCTCAGTAGCACAAGCACCTGCCTGGTGACTGTAAGGTTGAGTTCTATCCCCGGTTCCAAAAAAAGAGACCTCAGGAGGGGCCATGCTAACCTCAAAATTTTAAGATTATGTATGAACCTCTGCCTACCACTGTTTCAGTGAAAAAATGCAGAGTTCAAATATTCTAATACAAAGTCCACAAATATAAAATGAGGTACATAATAGTAATTATCTTTCATCTGTAGCTTGAGAAACTAACAGCATATAAGGTATGTATTAGTATCCCAGGTGAGTTCTTGAAATAGTTTAAACTGTAAGAGTCAAAATTGTGAGAAATAATAAAATGTAAAAGTAGGACTCCTTGACTTCAAAATTATAAAAAACCAGTACTGATTCAAAGATTGATATAGATGAGTGAAACATCTAAAAGATCAAAAATAACCCATGTTTGTGGTCAACTAATTCACAGCAGACTAGAAGAATCAGCCTAGGAAAAGGAATAGTTTTTGACAGTGGTGGGACAACAGGGTAACCATATGTTGGGCCCTATGCTATACATAGAAAGAAAAACTGGAGGGGATGGCACATGTACTGGGAATTGAACTCTGGACCTTGTGCTTGCCAGGTTGGTGCTGTGCCACTGGGCTAAAACTACAGCCCTAAATGAAAAATTTAAAAAAAAAAATGACCTTGAGTCTGGCAGAGGATTCTTACCTGTGTTAACAAAGTACACACACAAAAAAAATAATTTGAGGCTTACCAGAATTAGGAGTGCTCCATAGAAGTACCTTTCAGAAAAAGAAGTCAGGTGTAGTGGCACATACCTGAAATACCAGCACTGATGGAGGCTGAAGCAGGAGGATTCTAACTCAAGCATGGGCAATATCCCTATACCCCATATACACACCCAAATGGCCCAATACCTGAAAACTAGCCAGAGTAATTGGATATGTAACAAGTGTATGAAAAGTTAAGCATTATTGGCCACCGGAGAAATACAAAGAAGGTATCTCACAATAGAACATCTAAAATCAAAAAGTCAAATGGTAGCAAGGACAAATCAGAAACTTCATGCACTGTTGGGAGGGTGTATGTGAAATATTGCAGACATCTTAGCACTGGCCTGCAAATGTAAACAGTGTCACCATATGACCCAGCAATTCCATTACCTAAGTGAAAAACACATGTAAAAACTTGTGTAACAGTGGTGTGGTGGAGCTTAAGTGATACAGCTGTTGCCCACAACTGCTAAATAAGTATATAGATGTTTACCACAGCATTCCAGTAGCCAAAAGTTTGAAGCAACCTAAATGTCCATCAGCTGATTGATGGGTTACAGTGCAGTATATCCATATAATAGAATATTATCCAGTCCCAGCTAGTTGGAAGGCTGAGGTGTGAGGATAACTAGAGTTTTGCAGTATGTGACCTCAGGCAGTATGAAAGATGAAAAGATTACCAGGAGACTGACACTTAGTTCAGTCATGTAGAGGTGAGAGGGGCTATTTTTCATCAGAGAACAGACAGTCATTAGGCAGCCTGGGAGAAGGAAAAAGCCACCAAGCTGAGAACTGATGTTTAGAGTATCAGTGCAGGAGAAAAAGCAGTTTGGCCCAGGAGCTATCTCAAGGCTAAGTAGTATTTCTTGGGGAAAGGGGAAGCACAAATGGCAGACAACATGCTTCACAATCTAAACTTGTTTAGCCAACCATTGGGTTCTCACAGGGCTTTTTGCCCTATGGTTTTTTCTCACAGAGCCTGCATGCCTTTTTCCTCACAATTTAATTATTTGTATGGTTTTGCCCATATTTTAACCATTCACTCCTTGTAGAACCTCTGTGCTTTTGTTCTGCAGTTTAATCATTTACTTCAGGCCATGGCTCCCACACTTGAGCCTCCTATAAGTAGTTTGGGCAACAACACAGTGAGACTGTCTCAAAAGACAAAACAAAATGCATTTATTTATACATAATACATATATTTCAGCTATAAACAGGAATGGAGCATTGATACATGCCATAATATGGATGGACTTTAAAAACATGCTAAATAAAAGAAATTGCATACATTAAAACACTGGTAGTGACAGTTGTGATGGCACACACCTATAATCCCAGCAATTGGGAGGCAGAGGCAGGAGGATAACCATGAATTTGAAGCTAGTTGGCTACGTAGTTCAAGGCCAGGCTGGGCTATATAGCAAAACCCTTTCTCAAGAAGAAAAAAAAAAACATGTTGAATAGACCAATACATCTCAAATAGGAATTGTTCTGGTGAATACTGACTGCCATCTCATTTCTCCAGCAGGTAAAGTGGCACAAACCTGTAGTCCACCACTAGAGAGGCCAAGGAAAGGAGGATCACAAGTTTAAGGCCAACCTGGACTACATAATCAGTTCTAGGCCAACATGAACTACATGGAGAGACCCTGTTTCAAATCCTCCCCCCAATAATAATAACTCCCATTTTATTTTTATTGCTTTTTTTTTTTTTTTTTGAAACAGGGTCTTGCTATGCAGTTTGGACTGGCCTTAGGCTCACTTTGTAGCCGAGGCTGGTCTTGAACTTACAAACGATTCTCCTGCCTGGAAAGCTCAGATGTAAAGAGCTTGCCTACCATGCAGGAGGCCCTGGGTTCAATCCATAGCACAATAAATAAATAATTAAGTCAGGCAAGGTGGTGCGCACCTGTAACCCCAGCACATAGGAGGATTACTGCGAGTTTGAGACCAGCCTGGGATACACAGTGAGACCCTGTCTCAAAAAAAAAAGCACCACTGAAAAAAGGAAGGAAATAGCAGCAGATATCACTATAGGTCCTGTAGACATCAAAAGGTTATTGAGGAAAAATAATAAAAATAAATCTCACAAATAAAATGAAACATAATCCTGAAAATTCACTGTTCTTGACATCTAAGATGGTTCGTTGATGTTGTTGGCAGATGCTTACTGTTGGCCAAGAGCTCCACCAGGACAGCTGTGTAGTGTCTGCACACCAGGCAGGCGCTTGTGCCACTGAGCTAAACCCCTGGCTGTGTCTGCCCACCATATCTGTTGTTGATGCAACAGGCTCAGGGTATTAAACTTTTCCCTTGGCAGCTAGACTCCCCAAGGAGTACCTCAAGGGGCCTGGCAGAAGCTGCATGATCTTTTCAGTAATGAATCATCACTACCCCTACTTCTATGAGTCGTGCAGTCACAATCCACCAGATTCAAGAGGAAAGGAAATAGATCCCTTGCTTCTCTTATTTCTCCTCTTTCTCCCCTTCCTTCTTTTCCTTTTTTTTCTCTTCTCCTCCCCTTCTTTTCCTTCTTTTTTTTTTTCTCTTCTTCTCCTCCTCCTTCCTTCTCTTCTTTTTTTCACTGGGGATTGAACCTAGAGCTTTCTCACTGAGCTACATCCCCAGCTTTTTAACATTTCATTTTCTTATTTTGAGACAAGGTCGCTAAGTCAGCAAGTTGCCCAGGCTGAGCTTGAATTTGCAATTCTGTTTCAGTCTCCTAGAGAGCTGAGGTTATAGTGTGTGCCACCACGCCTGGCTGACTCCCACTTCTTAATGAGAAAAGTGTAAGAGTTTGTGGGTGTGTTTTAAAAGCACCGTCATGAAATTCATAGGTTAATCCGTTACTTTTTCAACTTATTCAGCAACTGATTTTATTGTTTCCTTTGTGCCAGATACATCACTGAATGGCAGTGCAGATAGAGAGAAAAGATGTGGTTCCTGTCCTCAAGATGCTCAAATCTAGTGGGAAGGTTGATTTGGGAGTAAGAGAAGAAACATTAAATTTTTATTTTTATTTATTAATGCTTGGGATTGAAGCTAAGACCTTAATACTGAGATACATCCCCCAATCCTTTTTTGACTTTATGTTTGAGACAGGGTCTTTCTAAGTCATGAAGTTGCCCTGGCTGGGCTTGAACCCTCCTTTGTAAGGCTTATAGAGTGCTAGGATTATCAGCACATGCTGCCATGTCTGGCTGAAAAACTAACATTTTTATGTGTTCCAAATATGTGCAAAATTTAAACCATGTGAAGTATTCTTCACAGCCTGTCGCTAGTGCTAGACCTATGCCAAGATGCAGAGACAAGAGAGTATGATCTATATGGTGTGGGCAGTTGGATGTTTTAATTGGAGATCTGTTGGGGAGGGTTCTCAAGAATAACATCTGTAAAAGATAAAGAGAGAGCAGGACTGGACAGAGGGGGATGTTGACCTGTGATGTGGTTATGACAGAGGTCTCAAGTAATCCCTGGAGAGCTCCAGAGTTGGGATGGCCCTTGGGAGTTTTGCAAATGAAGATAAGGGGACCAGCTCTTTCTTATTTTTTATATTTGCTGTGCTTGAGATTGACCTCAAGGTTACACATGCTCAGCACATGCTCTACCACTGAGTCACATTCACAGCCGTGGCAGGTGCTTTTCATTTCACTCATCCACAAGGCACCTTATCCGGGTTTCCCTGGGCGAGATGAGGAAGGCCAGAAGAAGCCTGTGAGGCGGCTGCTGTGGGGTAAGGACATTCCCAGAGAGGAGTGGAGTGGACTGCTGGGGGGACAGCGCCTTCCTCTGGAAGGGGAGGCCTGCTGGGGACAGTGGTGTCTGAAACACATATGCTGACGGGCAGTGCAGGTGCTGCCACAGGGCTGACATACACACTTGGGACTCAGTGTGTAGCGAATAACCGAAGCCATACATAAAGGCATAAATAGGATAGTTTAGGGAGCAAGTATAAAGTGAGGAGTCTGAGACTGGGCCTTTCAGAGCCCTAGGATGTAGGAGTGAGTGTAAGAAGAGTTCATTGAAGAGACTAAGAAACAGGATGCAGAGAAACAGCTCCAGGAGAGAAGATAATCCGTAGAAGTGTTTTGGAGACAGAACAGTTTTGGAGTCTGGAGTGTGAAGAACTGGCTTGGCACAGAAGGGTTTCGTAAGGTTCTAATTGGACCTGACTCCCCCAGGCCCCAGCCTGCTTGACAGGAAAGACACTGCTCTCTGCAGGAAACTCAGTTATCAGCAGGAAACTTAGGTCAGTTCCCTGTCATGGCAAGCACAGGAAAGGAAGACAAGGAATGTTGCAGCTCCTGGGACATCTGGAGACACCCCAAAATTCATATGGGACTCCTTATGGACTCTCCCCACTGAGATGCAAGATTACCAGAGAAGTTTGACCACAGATGCATATTGGGATCTTCCTGCCTAATGTTCCCTGCCTTTTCTCCATCCTTATAAAAGACGTTTTTACCACACTCTCTGCTGGAACCCAGGCACAGTAAATTCCATGCCATGTTGCCTTTACACAAGCCTGGTGGTCTCTGTTGGTTTCCTCCTTCACTCTGTATATTACATGTTATCGGTTTTCTACAGCTGATACCAGAGGCAGAAGCAGGGCACCTGGTCTTACCAGGCTCATCATTCTGCTGTTTGGTGTGCTATGAGTAAAAACACCCATCTTGCTGAGCCTTCGAGTTTTACCAGTACACATGGGATTATGGTAATCCACCCAGTTTGCTTGCAGAGTCCTCTTTCTCAGAGTCTTACTATACCTGTGAGATTACAGTTCTTTGACCCTATTTAAAGTTCGTTTCTTATAGACAACAGACAGTTGGGTCATATAGTGCCCAACAAGTCTTGTTTTATTCTCAAGTCTGACAATCCCAATTTTTCAGTGGGTAACTTTAGACCATATATTACCCAGTGTGGTGTCTCATGCCCATAATGCCAGCACCTAAGAGGCTGAAGCAGGAGAATTATTGCAAATTCAAGGCTACCCTGGGGCTACATAGTGAGTTAAAGACCAGTCTGAACTAAATAGCAATACCTTGTCTCAAAAAAACAAAAACAAAAAACAAGTAGATCATATATTTGATGTAATTATTAATATGTTTAGACTTAAGCCTTGTTTTCTCTTTGTTCTGCCCTATGTTCCTTTTCCCTTTCTCTCCCTATTTTTTGGCCTAACTGCATCTGATTAGTATTTGGCTTTATCCTTTCTATTGACTTGTTATCCTTTTCCATTTAATTATTTTAGTAGTTGCTATAGAGCTACCATGTGCTTCTTTAACTTATCACTGTTTACTTTAAATATGTCTCAAGTAAGGGCTTTACCTGGCTGTGGTTGTGCAGGCTCATGAACCCAGCACTCTTGGAGCCTGAGATTGGAGGATCACAAGTTTGAGCTCAGTCTGGACAATTTAGCAACTTAGTGAGACTGTGTATCAAAATTTAAAAAATAAAAAGGGCTGGGGATGTAGTTCACTGTGAAGGTCCTAGATTGGTTACTGTGTGACAGATCCACAAGTATAATCCAGGCTGTGTGTATGACCAGCATGAATTGTAAGAGCACACCTGGTGGCAAGTGGGAAGCGGCTACATTTATTGAAGACTACAGAAAGTTGTGCTCAGGGCAAAACTGTGCTGATATAAAGGGCATGAACAGAAAGTGGTGCCAGTGTGACAGGAAATGAAAATACTGCACACAGGACACAGCTCACAGCACACAGCATGCATCAACCTCCCAGATATCTCGAGATATGGTTGACAGGGGCTATGTCATCTCAGGGGCTCTCAACATGGATGCCCATCCCAGCATCCATAAGATCAGATCCAATCTGATCTTAATTACATGCATGAGGTATAATAAGGTTGGAGTAGGGTGAAGGTGACTGAAGGTCAGACCAGGAGATCCAATGAGCATGTGCTCCTGCCTAGAGCATCAGACATTACCTGGGTGTTAGTTGTGATTCTCTACCTTTATGAGTACAATGGAAGAAGTAATGGCCTCACGTTGCTGTTTAAAATTAAAAGTGTGGAAGGGAATGACTTTCTCAACTCCATTGTTTCTGACTATACTAAATTAAATCCCCAGGACTGGGAAAAAGAGAAATAAAAGAGAAAGACGGAAAGGAAAGTAAAGGAAGGGAAGGGAAAGGAAAGAGAAAAGTTAAAAATCTTACATTGTTAAATTACCCAGGCTGGTTTTGAACTTGGGATCCTCCTGCTTCAGCCTTCCAGTGTTAGGATTGCAGAAATGCATCAATTTAGTGAGACACTGTCTCAAAAAATAAAAAAAGGGATGGGGATATAGTGTGAAAGCCTAGGGTTCAATACCCGAAAAAACAGCCATTTTTTTGAACTGGGGATTGAACTCAGGACTTTGCACTTGCCAGGCAGGCACTGTGATGCTGAGCTATACCTCCAGCACCCCCCTCAAAGCTATATATTTATAGTTCCCTTTCGCATATTTTGTATTATTTTGTTTGGGCACAATTATAATGTAAGAACACATTTGTAAAATAGCAAACTTTTAGGTATTTCCTGATATGAATTAGAAAGCAATTAGAGGTCTCTAATCAAGTTTCTGTTGCTTCTGCTAAATTCAGTTGACCTTGAGGTGCCTAAGGCCCAGCTGCAGACCTCGGATAAGCTCTGAGTCAGAGTAATTGTCTATACCTAAAGACACCCGGGGCTAGTCAAGGACACCATTAACTGTGCTCACCCTGTAAGGACCCCCTCTCCTTGTTCTTGGAATGTTTCTATATTATGATAAATTCCTTTGTTTCAAGAAATGTATGCAACACTAGCCTGCCTGTTAATATATGACTCAATGCATGTAACCAATTATGTAACCCTTTGTTACTTGTTTTGTACTTCTCACTTCTAAATGCTATCTAAATTAAACTCTTTGTAAACCCAGTGTTGTTAGGGCTGGGGATTGTGGGTGGTCATGAATTCAATCCCTGGTACCAATTAAAAAAAAAAAAAGAGAGAAAAAGAAAAAGAAAAACCCAGTGTTGTGCCTTTGGGAATGATTCTGCAATAGTTCGCAACAGTTCACAGGTGTAAAGATTAAATGCTGCCTTATCTCCTTTGTGCAAAGAGTCTTCCTTTCCATTTGACTTAGGAATTTTCCTGCAACATTATTAATGCCATTCTTTACTTCTACTTACAACCCCCTCCATAAGTTATTTTTGCTTAGACATTCAAGTACCTTGTTTCTAAAACTTTTTTTTGTTTTTGTTTTTTTGAGACAGGGTCTCGCTATGTTGTTCAGACTGGCCTTGAACTCACTATGTAACCTAAACTGGAGCTCAGGATGACACTCGTGCCTCAGCCTCTCAAGGGCTGGTATTATAGATAGCTAAGTTATTTAGAAATATTGTAGACAATCAGACAGTGCTACGCCCTCCAGAGGTCAGTGCAGAAGATAGCTGTGGCTGGAGGTGCATTCATGGAAGTTCAGGCCTCAGGACAAATGAACAGCAGTAACTGATTTTTTTTTTTTTTTTGTCTTTTTTGAGACAAGGTCTCATTATACAGTTCAGACTGGTCTTGAGCTCACTTTGTAACCCAAGCTAGTCTCAAACTTGCATCAATCCTCCTGCCTCAGCTTCTTGAGTGCTGGGATTACAGGCTGGAGAACCAAAACCTCCCTAACCCACCCATTCCAGGAAGGTTCTTGTCCCCGCCATGTGTGCTTGCTATAGGACTTGCTTCCCCATTGGATTCCAGTTTAATCAATATTACCAAAGCCCCAATATTACCCAATGTTTGTTGTAACCTTATTGGTTGGCCATAGTTTTGTCCCACTTCACAACCAGCTGTGATTTTCCATTAGCTCAATACTACCCGAGCAACTATACTTGTAACCATATTAGTTAACTACAGTTTTATCCCACTGTATACTCACCTCACTTCATGGTTTTACTCTATAAAACTCCCTTGAGAAGCAGGTTCTGGGCTGGGGATTTAGCTCAGTGGCATAAGCGCCTGCCTTACAAGCGCGCGGTCGTGAGTTTGATCCCCCGTACCGATTAAAAAAAAAAAGAGAGAGAGAGAAGCAGGTTCCCTAGAGAACATCTCAGAGCTCCCTTCTGATCTTCTTACACAGAAACTTCTTTCTCTCAATAAATACTTCTTACTCTTAACCTCCGTTGTTCCTAGAATTCATTCTTCAGTTCTATAGAGCACAAACTTGGCATATCAAACATCTAGCAGGCTGGTAGTTATAGTTCCCTTATGTTATTTGGAGGTCCTATATTATCCCTTATCATATGCCATATATGTACTCTGTATATACATATGCCATATATATATACATATATATGTACTCTGTATATATATATATATATACATACACACTGTGTATGTATATATATATATATATATATATACACACATATAAGTACAGAGTAGCCACTGAACAAGAGTAGCCACTAAACAACAAAAGACAAGAAAAAAAATATATGTTTTTTTTCCTTATCTTTTTGAAACAGGGTCTCATTACGCAGTTTAAGCTGGGCTTAAGTTCACTTTGTATCCCAGGTTGGCCTCCAGCTCATGGTGATCCTCCTGCCTCAGCCTCCTCAGTGCTTAAATATCTTTTAAATGAATTTTACAAGTAGGGAAATAGAAAGGTAGAGATAGACATATACCATATTTCCCTCAAAATAAGATAATAAAAATAGAAAATAAGCTTGAGTCATTAACGTAATGATGTCCAGTATCAAGCTGAAGATTATACCTCATTATTCTCTTGTTCAGTGGCTACTTTGTACAGGCAGGTAAAGCAAGGTGATTGGGGTGGCGTTTTTTATTTCTAATTTTTAAGACTGACTTGGTTACTTTTCTTATTGGTGAGACAAAACACCTGACACCCAAAGTTAAAGGAGGAAAGGCTTATTTAGAGGTTTCAGTTCATAGTCAGGCAGGATGGCTCCAAGGCAGGGCAGTGTAGCAGAGAGGCCTCACAGAGGCGAAGCAGCTCCTGATGGGCAGAAGATAGGAAGACGGCAAAGCAGTGAAGCAGTGAGGAAGTAAGCAGCAAGTGACAAACAGCCAGCAGGGACTCTCTTTCTGTCCTTTATATTTTATCCAGACTACCCATCCGTAGGGCAGGTAGCACTCACACCCAGAGAGGGGCAGCCTTAATCCCAGCATCACACCATGAATCAACCCCAGCATCACACACCCCAGATCCAGCCACCTCTGAGGAGCCCCACCTATGACCGCAGGAGGCTTTGAAGAGACAAGCCGTAACATTGATTATTTTCCAGTTAGGCTTATTTTCAGGGAAACAAGGTAGATCTCGACATACAGGTATAGATTTTTTTCACTCCTCACTTAGATGGATCTGAATTTCCACTTGGTACTTTTATTACGTAGTTTCTTCTAAAAGTCGCTGCCCAGCTAAATGTTACTGACTTTTGGATTGCTCGCCTCTCCTTTGGAGTTGGATTCTAGGTAATTCCCATCTCAAACAAAACATGGAGTGAAATGAGCAAAAAGTAGTGGCAAAGTTTATTTGAAATAGTAAAAGTGAAGAGAGAGAAGCTGCTCTTTGGAATAAGCTTGGGCCAAGGAAAAGAGGAAAAAGCAAGATAATACCCTTAAACATAACAGGGTGGGCTAGCATGAAGAAAGTCACCATAGCAAGAGCTCCTGGGGTTTGTGTCCTTTTATTCTGTTCAAATTTTAAGGAGCCAGGGGTTTAGCTCCGCAGCATAAGCACCTGCCTGGCAAGTGCAAGGTTGTAAATTTGATCCCCAATACAAAAAAAAAAAAAAAATCTTAAGCAAACCCATAAGACCTTCTACATACAGGCCCTGAGAGGAAGTGCCAAGATCTCACAGCTCAGGTTGGTGTAAGATCTAGGCTGCCTTCTGAGAAGTCCACATGCAGCACTCTGAGAACTGCTCTGTAAGTATCAGGGATCTGGAAATTAACAAGTCACACCTTCTTCCCCAGCCAGTTTTACCAGGCCCTAATCTCCTAGTTTAATATTACTTCAGTTTGAAGAACTTTCTTTAACATTTCTTGTCCTGCAGGACTGGTGATGAATTCTTTCACCTCTTGTTTGAGCACATCTTTGTTTTGCCTTTATTCTGAAGGATATATTAACTGCATATGTATAGGGTGTATGTTAGATTAATGGATCTTCTTTCAGCATTTAAAAGATGTTAGAGCTGGGGATATAGCTCAGAGGCACAGTGCATGCCCGGCAAGCTTGAGGTCCTGCATTCGATTCCCAGTACAAAAAAAAAAAAAAAAAAGTTATATTATTGTATCCTGGCTTGGATTATTTCTGATTTTTAATCTGAATCATTTTAATCATTCTATTACAATGTGTCTATTCTCTGTAACTGCTTTTTTTTTTTTGGTTTTTTGAGACAGAGTCTCACTATCTAGTACAGGCTGGCCTTGAATTCATGGCAATTCTCCTGCCTCAGCTTCCCAAGTGCTGAGGTTATAGATGTGGGCAACCTGGCTCTGTTTTTAAAATTTTTCCTTTATCTCTGTCTTTCAGCATCTTGAATATGAGGAGGTGGTTTGCTATGCATTATACTGCTTTGGACTTTTTGAAATGCTTGAACTTACAGATTTATTGTTTCATCAATATTTCTCTGCCCTCTTATTTTCTTAGACTCCTATTATGTATAAGTTAGATAGCTGGACATTGTCCCACAAGTCACTGGGGCTCTATGGTCCTTGTTAATTTAGTTTCCTTTAGGGCTCTGGTAAACTTGAAGGTATGGCAGCATGATCTGCTGTGTCTTCATTTATCTTTTCTTCTGTAATTCTAATCTTCTATATCCTCAGTGAATAAAATTTTCATTTCAGGTACTCTATTTTTATCTGTAGAAGTTTCACTTTAATATTTCTCCCTGTTATGTTCATAGTTTCCTTTATATACAGGTACATAGTCATAATTGCTGTTTTTAGTTTTCTTGTCTGCTAGTTCTGTCATGTTTATCATTCTGTTTTTTTCTCCTTTATAAGACAATCTTTTTTTTGCCTTTTTTTCCTCATACAGATCACATTTTCTTTTTCTTTTTTTTTCAAGACAAAAAAATAGACCAGTTTGGTCTGCAAGTGGTAATTTGCTGACCCCTGATCTTAAGTCATTTTATTTCACTTCAGCTCAGTTTACTCATTTACAAAATGGAGGCAAAAAGTATCTACACTTTATCACAACATAGTCACATCCATGTATTTGGGGATTGCCTCTAGCTGCTTTTACCTGATACTGCACAGTTAAATAGCCATGACAGAGACTAAATGGCCTGGAATCTTTACTGTTTCTTCATAGAAAAAAATTTCCAGCCTCTACTTAATATAATTATTTTCTATATCTTGTGTTTAATGTTATCAGTGTTCTACTGAACATAGCACGGGATCTTTGGAAAATTGCTAAACAAATAATAATGTAGTAAAGTGATGAGAGATGGGGAATTAGATAAATGAGGGTCATATCATTGAAGGTTTAGTGTCATGCTGTAAAGGAAATCTTTTTTTTTTTGAAGGTAGTAAAATACAATAGAATAAGACAGAACAAAGCCAATCAAGACAATGCAGTGAAATTGGTATAGAGCTCACAGCAGGTTACCGGGATAACAGTAATAGGTACCATAGTATATCTTGTTATCTTCACAATAGTTGTCCATTCAATCAGATATAGCAAAATCAAACCAAACACAGGACACTATAAACCCTATCAAAACAGAATATTGAACAGAGCAAAACAATTAATCAGAACAAAGCAAAACAGCGAAAACAATATTTTCCTTCAAAGAGAAGATAGAAGGAACCCCCTCCCCCCATATTTACTGTATTGTATATGGTCATCCTCCCGAGAGATGCTCAGACCACTGGCCCCAGTTGCTAACAGGGTAGGGGTGGGATGTTTGATTCTCAGCCCGAGTGCCGGTAGGCTCACAGGAGACGCTGACGGATTCTCTTCCTGACTTGCCCACTGCTCGCTCGTACCATGGCTGCATACCAGGAAGGAGGGCACACTGCTTTCTTACTCAGCCGCGTAAGTTCCAACGCGGCTGGATCTCGGGAGATGCTGACTAATTCTCTTTCTCTCTTGCCCACTGCTACAGGTCACATTTTCATCTTTCTTTACATTACTACTCGATTTTCTTCTTTTTTTGGTACCTGGGATCGAACTTACAACTGCATGCTTGCAAGGCAGATGCTTATGCCACTGAGCTGAATCTTCTTTTCTTTCTTTCTTTTTTTGTTTTTTATTTTTTTATTTTTGACACAGTCTCACTATGTAGCCCAGGCTGGCCTTGAATTTGGGGCCATCCTCCAGCCTCAGCCTAGTATTTTGTCCCATAAATTCCATGAACTGTTTTAGCCTCATCCAACTCCCCTAGCACTTGAGAGGCTGAGGCAGGAGGATTGCCATGAGCTTAGGGTGAATTCAAGGCCAGCCAGGAATACATAGTCGGGCAAGTTGTTGTTATATAGGGTTTGTAGTGGGAAAGGGTGAGTTAAACAAAGGCAGTTCCTTAAAGGTGACAGGTCTACAACTTTGAACATGTGGTTGGCCTAGGGAGGCCACCCACACAGGGAACCAGGTAACGAGGGAGTTCGAAGCAGCTCACATGAGATGGCAGGAGGGCAGCAAGGTAAGTATAAGGAGTGAGGTCTCACATGGGAAAGGGAGCTGGGGGAGTGAGAGAACAGAGGCTGTGGCCTGGAAAGGTCGGAGTGGAGGCGCAGCACGATACAGAAACTGTTGTAAGGCGGTGAGAATGAAGCTTCACCCGACCGCCAGCACTCAGGGTGGAGCCCTTGGAGTGGGGGTCCCAGGGTGGCTTATTTTTTTTTGTCTCAGAGGAGGACAGTAGTAGTAGTCACCACGGATGAGTGTACCATATGATGACACAGCGAGAAGGTGGCCTTCTTCAAGCCAAGGAAAGAAGCCTCAGGAGAAATCAAACCTACAGACTCCTTGGTGTTGGCCTCCTCACCCACAGAACCATGAATAACAAATTTCTGTGTTTTTAAGCTACCCTGTCTTTGGTGTTTTGTGATGGTGGTGAAATCATGTGCAGTATGAACAGCAGTTGTTTCATATACTACTTATTCAGTTTTCTTTGTGTGTGTGTGTGAGAGAGAGAGAGAGAGAGAGAGAGACAAAGAGTTTGTGGTTTTTGAGACAGAGTCTCACTAAACAATACAAGACAGCCTTAAGCTCACTTTGTAGCCCAATTCTGGTCTCAAACTTGCTTAGCCTCTCAAGTACTGAGATTACGGGTGTGTGCCATCATGCCTGGCTCACTTTTTCAATTTTTTAAGTTGCAGCATTAGGGAAAATTTGACACCAGTCCTCTATGTGAGTGGGAAGCTGAATCCAACAACTTGTTTTAACAGAGGACAGAACAAGTTGGAAAAAATTATGAATAGTCACATGAATCTTCATTTTACACAGAACATGAACTGCTTTTTTTTTTTTTTTTTTGAAACAGGGTCTCAGTGTATTGTTCAAGCTATCGCTGAACTCACTATGTAACCCAGGCTGACCTCAAACTGGCAGCAGTCCTCTTTCCTCTGCCTCCTGAGTGCTGGGATTACAGGCTGGTGCCACTACGCCTGGGCTTCATAATGAACATTTAAAAAAAACAGCTGTGAGCTGGGGATTTAGCTCAGTGATGTAAGCGCCTGCCTGGCAAGCATAAGGTTGTGAGTTCGATCCCTGGTACCAAAAATAAATAAATAAAAAAAAATAAAATAAAAAACAGCTGTGCTGAGATATAGTTGATAAACACAAACACAACAAACTGCACATATTTAAAATATAAATTTGATGAGTATTGATATGTGTACACTCATGACCTCCTTACCACAATCAAAATACTGAAATTCCTATGTGCTCCTTAGAACCCCTGACCCCTTTCCTGTGCCCCACCTGCCTGCTTTTCCCTGCTGTCTACTAGTTTGTACTTCACAGGGCAACCATTTGGCTGCACTCTTTCTTTCTTTCTTTCTTTCTTTCTTTCTTTCTTTCTTCTTTTTTTTTGGAGGGGGGGGGTCTGGTTTCTTTCACTCAACATAAGTTATTCTTAGACTCTTCTGTTGTTAAGTGTATTTATCAGTAGTTTTTGTTTTGTTTTTAGGTTCTCTCCCTTTCTCTCTCTCTTTCCTACTCTTTCTCTTCCTCCTTTTTTTCAGGATTGAATCCAGGGCTTTCCCCAGTCCTATATCCCCAGAACTCTTTTTTCTTTTCTTTTCCCTCCTCTCTTCTCTCCTCTCCTCTCTTCCTCTTTTCTGCTTCTCTTCTTTCTTTCCTGCTCCTGCTCCTCCTCCTCCCCTCCTCCTCCTTCTTCTTCTTTCTTCCTCTTCTTTTTTTTGGTGGGGAGGGTACCGGGGATCAAACTCATGACCACATGCTTGTAAGGCAGGCGCTTATGCTGCTGAGCTAAATCCCTGGGCCCCTCTTCCTCTTCCTCTTCCCCTCCCCTTTTCCTTCCCCTCCCTCTCCCTCTCCCCCTTCCCCTTCCCCTTCCTTCTTCTGTCTTTTTGCAGTAGGGTCTCCCTATGCAGTTCAGGATGGCCTTGAGCTCACTTTGTAGCTCAGACCTGGTCTTGAACTTGCAACAATCTTTCTGCCTCAGCCTTCCCCACTCCTTTTTAAAACTTATTATTTGGAGACCTGGTCTGACAAAGTCTGACTAAATCACTAAATTGCCTAACTGGGCTCAGATTTGTGATCCTCCTACCTCAGCCTCCCAGAGTGGTGGGATTACCGGAGTGCACCACCATGCCTGACTGGGGTACTTAAACTAAACATCAGGTACAAGGCTTTGTGAGAATATATGTGCCAAGGACCATTCTATACAATTTTAGGGGAGAAGTAATTTCATAATTAAATTGTGATTAGGGCTTGTCTGAGGCCTAGTGCCTTGCCATGCAGGCCGGCTAAGGTACACAGGAAAATAACTCCGTGTGCCTTGGGTCACAGTTAAGGACTCAAATTCCTGAGATGTTGTGAGACCCCAGGGCAAGATTATATCTGCTGAAAACATCCTGGTTCCTTGAGAACTGAGTAGTCATAAAAATAGGTTTTCATCTTGGGGAAAAGGCAAAATCCTTCAACCTGCCATCTTTCCCCACCGTCCTCATCAACAGAAGGTCCTCATTAGCATAATGTCACTGCTACCCTCTGAGTCATCGAACAGTCCTGCTGATTACTGTGCACACCCAGTACAAAGTGGTAAGCTCGGAGTGTCACTGTCTTTGCCCATCCTGGGGACCTCCCGGCCCCCATCATGCATTACTAAATTTGTCTTTATCTCTTAGTTTATCCTTTCCCTGCACCCCTCATCTAGGCAGCTGGGGATCTTGGCCAAGTCCCTGATGCATATGCTCTCGGCTTCCTTGGATAGGTACCAAAGGGTGGGCTGGGTCCACGGTACTCCCTACT
Organism: Hydrochoerus hydrochaeris; assembly: GCA_004027455.1. Taxonomy (NCBI): domain Eukaryota; kingdom Metazoa; phylum Chordata; class Mammalia; order Rodentia; family Hydrochaeridae; genus Hydrochoerus; species Hydrochoerus hydrochaeris. The sequence continues at coordinate 193,889 of PVLA01001578.1, read as the reverse complement.
TTCCCCCCTGCTTTCTTTCCAAAGCATCCATCATACTCTAATGCATGAGATAATTGACTTTTTAATTTTTTTATTGTGAGTCTCCCCTCACCAGAAGAGTCACTTCTGGTGAAGTTAGGGAATCTCGTCTGTCTGGTTTATTGAAGTTTTTGTACATAGTGATCCTATTAGTCATTAAGTAGGAATGGAAAATTTTTAGGGCTGGGGATTTAGCTCAGTGGCTTAAGCACCTGCCTAGCAAGCACAAGGTCATGAGTTCAATCCCTGGTACCCTAGATTATTATATTTAAACAATTTTAAAATTATTTTCATTTTTTGTGGTACTGGACATTGAATCTGGGTCCATGTATGTTAGGTAAGTGCTCTGCCACTTAGCTATGTTCTCTTAGCCTAGACTGTTATATTTTTAATTGAATTTAAAAAATTTAAATTCTAAATTTTTCTTTCTAGTTACACAATGGAATTATTTGCAGTAATACTTTTTCCTTTATATATCTGATTTTCAATTTTATTTCTTTAGTTTTTTAACTTTTTAAAACATTAGTATTTCTCATTGTTATACAATGTGCAATAAGCAAGTATTTCCTCCCTAGATTTATCCATTATTTAAGAAATAATTAGAAGAAACCCAGAAAACTTTAATCATTCCCCTTTCCATCTAATTGGTTCATCTTCCTCCAACAGCATATCTTTCTATGCTATGAATTTGGAGGTTGTTAAAATCACCATTTGTGGTGGCACATGTTTGTAATCTCAGCATTTGGGAGACAGAGGCAGGAGGGTTGTGAGGAGTTAGAGGCCAGCCTGGCTACATAGTGAGTCAAGACCAGCCAGAATCACAGAGTAAGACCCTATCTCAAAAAACCTAAAGGAAAAAGAGAGAGAAAGAGAGAGAGACAGAGAGAGAGAGAGAGAAAGAGAGAGAAAAAACCTGGTTTTATCTATCTGCAACACTGAATATTAATCTTATGTTTGATCTGATCTGATTCTATTATCACTTTTTTTGCATTTCACTTCCAGGATCTGCCATCTTCCTATCCTATGTTTCTCCCCCTGGCATGTCCTCCTGGCTGCTTGGTCTCTTCACATGATATCCTGGCCATTCATCGACTACTAGTCTTGTTTTCCCCTTTGAGTTCCACATGGGATGATGTCACTGCCATAATTCCATAGGCTGTGTGTAGCCTCCCTCTTCTTTTTCCTTTCTTCCCTGGATAACAAACCTGTTTATCCTTTTTAAAATTAGCCACTTTGGCTGGGAGTGGTGATAAACACCTGTAATCCCAGGACTCAGTAGGCTGAGACAGGAGGACTGCTGTGAGTTCAAGGTCAACCTGGACTACATAGTGAGCTCAAGGCCAGTCTGGACTACATAGCAAGACCTTATCTCTAAAAAAAAAAAAATAAATAAATAAATAAATTACCCACTTTGGTAAGACATCTCTCCTTTTCTCTGTTGTGGCCTTTCATTTTCATTTCATACTTTTTTTCTTTCTTTTTTCTCTTACTATGTTTTGTTTGGTGAAGACATTACTTGAGCCAGTTTCTTTATTAGATGTACTGAATCACAAAATAGGAGGAGAATCACAGGGGTCACTGTTCCAAACCTTTCCTTTGGTTATGAGGGTCCTGAGATCCAGAGTTGATATCTAATTCCAAATTGCTATGAATCCTGTTCAGACAAACTGAATAGACATGAAAGGAAACAACTGATTCCCAGTGTTGACTGCATCACAATCACCTCTAGAGCTTTTCAAAGTAGTTTCATGAGCTCTACCCCAGATGAACTGACTCACAATCTCCACGAATAGAATATGGAAGTCTACTCAAAAAGCTAATGTCTCCTTGCCAGGTTTGATAACTAATGCTCAAAAGCAATAAAAGAAGGAACACAGAAAAAAATTATTTTTTTTCTGAAGTATCTCCTTGCAAAAAAAAATTTAACTCAACAAGCCTGTAGAAAGACAATGGCAAAACACAGGTTTTGAGAAAAACAGCTATCATTTAGGGTTATAATGTGTTTAATAAATGCTTTTTGTGGCTTAAATCTATTGAATCCTCTGAATAACACCATGAGGTTGGTTCTTCTATTTTATAGATAGGGAAACAGAAATGTGGAAAATTAAGTAAATCACTCAAGTTCTCATAGTAGAAAAGTGAAGAAACAGAAAAAAGCGAAGCAGGATGTCCTGGAGCTAGTCAGAGTTAACTGTTGGGAATTTTTCCTACAGCTTCTGTACCACAACTAGAAGCCTTTAGAATGTAATTCATTCTTTCTAGTATGTATTAGTTGATATTAGTATGCATTGCTATCTCATTTATAGTGGTGCTTTAAAATGCAGAATTTAAACTGAATGCGGTGGCACATGCCTATAATTCAAGCACTTGGGAGGCTAAAGCAGGAGGATGCTGCAAGTTTGAGGCCAGCCTGAACTACATAGTGAGACCCTGTCTTATTTAGTAGAAAGGAAAAAAAAATCCAGAACTTGTTATGGAGCATATACCCTTTAAATATGTAGAATATATTTAAAATATGGCCTAAAGGTATGATTTGTTTTCCTTCATTTATTTATTTACTTTGGTACCAGGGATTGAACTCACAATCTTCCACTTGTCAGGCAGGCACTTATGCCACTGAGCCATATCCCCAGCCCCCTTTTTTTCTTTCTTTTTTCTTTTCTTAATGAGTTTAAGTAATACCTCTTTTTTTGTTGTTGTTTTTTTGGAACTCAGGATCCATGCGCGCTTGCAAGGCAGGCGCTTATGCCGCTGAGCTAAGTCCCCAGCCCCTAAATAATACCTTTAGTATGTGGTCTACCATGAACATACTTTTCGCAATTTCAAAACACAAGCTTTTTGATTTATGATGGGACTGTATCCTAACAAACCTGTTGTAAACTGAAAATATCCTAAGTTGCATTAACGTGACTAACCTATGAAAAATCATAGCTCGGCAGCCCTATAGGTTGCAGTCTTTGTTATTTGCTGTCCAGCATTGTGAGAATCATCACACCACACATCGCTGGCTTTGGGAAAGATAAAAATTCACAATTTGAAAGGACTGAGTGCTGTCACTTTTGCAGCATCATAAACCTTAAAAATGTTACATTTGAACCATTGAAAGTCAGGTACCATCTGTATACTTAGATCCAAGAAAATGATCAGTTAATTCCAAAACAGGTGTTACTAGGTTATACATTGAAACTCTTGGATTTGTTGTTTTATTTAATAGGAAGTTCCATCAAACATGCTCTCTGGACTCTTCAGAAATAATATAAGGTAGTTTTAGCAAGCTTGGTAGTTGGTTGTAAGCCCACAACATATGAGAAGAAGCCAAGTAGCAGAAAGTGTTGCTTTGGTGGGTGTGGTCATCGAGAGAATGCCTGCCACATCTGCTTATGCCAAGAAGATGCTGCTGCTGCAGGGAGCTTTTCTTCCCTGTCACTCTAACTACTCTGCTCTTTAAGGTGTGTCAAGTGTCACCATTCCTGCATAACATTCTCCAAGTCCTTATTTATTAACCCCAACCCTCTTCTAGTACTTTGTTTTGTTGTTTGTTTGTTTATGGTACTGGGGATTGAACTCATGACCTTGTGCTTGCCAGGCAGGCTCTTATGCCACCGAGCTCAATCTCTGGCCTGTCCAGTACTTTGAATCAATTGGTTGCTCCTCACAATTCCCATGATGCTTCTACATAGTTTTATTAATCAAGCATATCAAATTTGTTTTATGAATATGTATATGAAAATGTGAAAATTTTCAGTGGAACCAGGTTCTGCTCATTTTTTTATCCACATGGCCTAGTACCATGGCAGGTACTTAGAAGCCTTAAAATTAAAAAAAATTTTTTTTAATGGAGTGCAGAGCCAGTTAGAACACAAAACTAGAAAGATCAACTAATTGAAATCCTATGGTAGTTTGGGGCCATTTATATAGAGGAGAATGTCATCTATCTTTTTCTCATCCTTGAAGAAAGGACTTTCTGCATATGGTGGTCCTGCTATGTTTAGTATCAGCTATTGGACATGGAGCAAGTACACTTTGAAAGAATCTATTCCAAATGTCAAAATGAAAAAAGACTTCCAATTCTGCCCAGATGGACTGACAAAAATCACTTTTACTCTCCAGACTAAAACAAACAGACAAACTGAAAGCCCAAGCAAAACATGAAATAATGTCTTTCCAGGGACTGGGTGTAAAACAACAAAAGATAATCCCTGAGAGATAAAAACAAATGAGGGAAGCCTCAGATTGCTCCAGCAATCCTCAAGACTGGACTGCTCCAGTCTAGGCTGGGAGAAAGAAGAGGGAAACCAGGTGGAGCCAATGGATTCTGAGTTGAGGGGATGCATGTGGGAGATGGGGACAGGAAGGTGGGTAGAATTCATGATAAAAAAGAGATTTATACAGGGAAAACCATAGCACTGGCAAAAGAAATAGGTAGATAGGCCTCAGTTTGAGGCCAGTATGAGGCTTAATTTTTTTTAATAACAGTTTTAAAGAGGAAACAATCAGTATTTCTAAACTATAGACAATGAGGAACTGAAGTGTTAAAAGAAATACCCTGGGACTCTTACACTGTCTTATTGCCTTCAACAATCTATGCATAATACTAAGGCAAAAGTGAATCTGGAGAACTGGGGATTTAGCTCAACGGCATAAGTGCCTGCCTTGCAAGCATGCAGTCATGAGTTCAATCCCCAGTACCAAAAAAAAAAAAAAGTGAATCTGGGCCAGGCACGGTGGCGCACACCTGTAATTCTAGCATTTGGGAGGCTGAGGCAGAAGAATCACCAAAAGTTCAAAGCCAACCTAGACTACACAGTGAGTCCCTATCTCAAACAAAAAAAGAGAAAAAAAAAAGCGAATCCATATTAAGGAAGCATTTTTGCATACACTGTCTTCCCTTTATGTTTCCACGCCTTTATCTTTTCATTTTCAGTGGTTCTGCCTTAATAGCTTTATCTTCTGGTGCTCTCTCTTGAGCTTTCTTAAGATCAGTCAATGCTTGATTACATTCTTTTAATCCTTTCCGTCCTTGAGCTTCAGTATTTGAAGGACCTATTTCAAGAGCCTCCAAACAACTGTTGAGTGCTCCTACCAATTTGACATCTTCTGTGTACAAGCCCCAATATTCCGTACACAGTTTAAGGCCATAGGCTGCAGCCTGCATCTATCTGCTTCCTTAATAACAGCCTTTGAAAACTTTTGTGTATTTTTTTAATGGCCATCTCCCAGTTTTGAGACTTGAAAAAAGTATTTACAATGATTTTTAAAATTTGTTATTAATAGAATTTTATTCACATCTTTGAAATCCACATCTCTGTCTTCAGGGAAATCTGGACGGCTGTCACCAGAGTCATCTTTTGGGAATATCTCCCAACTGTCACCTTCTTTCAATTCTCCACATTCTTTTGGCACCATTTGCTCCTACATTTTCCAGTATCCTCGCCACATCTATTGCTTTAATTGCTTGGCCAAACACTGAGCATGTTTCCCTTCCAAATGAGGGACTGGAACTGTTGTGATACAGAACTGAGAACTATTTGCATTGTGGCCTGTATTTGTCATGCTCAATAAACTTTTCTGAATGTGCTTATAATGAAAATTTTCATCTTCACATTTTCAGGGGCCAGGGATATAGCTCAGCAGTGCAGCCCCTGCTTGGCAAGCATGAGGTCCTGAGTTTGAGTTCTAGTACAAAAAAAAATTCATATGGCTGGGTGTGATGCCCATTTGGGAGGCTGAGGCAGGAGGATCGTTGCAAATTCAAAACCAGCCTGGGCTACAACAAAAGCTCAACACCAGCCTGAACTCTATAGCAAGACCCTATCTCAAAAAGACAAAAAAACCCCCCAAAACCCTTTTCACCATAACTTTCTCCACCTCTTCTATTCTGATTTGAGAAATCTCCACCCTGAATCATATCATTTCTTAATAATTTGATGGAAAGGATATCCTTTGAAATGCAAAGGTTTCTCAGTCATGGGTTCAATGCCACTTTTCCCCCCTGTACATAATGCCTGAAAATTTTCTGCATTTTTGCAGCATCTGCAAACTACTCTAAAACAATTTGAACAACTCACTCCCCACTGATGTCCACATCAAATAAGACTCAGGAGGTTACTAGGGTTGGAGAATTTAGCTTGTGGCAATGGGTGTGACACCTCCATTTGCAGTCATATGGAAGCATGACCTGGACACCTCTTCCATGACTGGCCACTCAAACTGCAGTGCACCCTTCTTGAGATTTTATGTTTATTATCTGTGTAGCTGTGGTGCCTAGTGTCCTTGTTGTGTCTCTTCTTGTTGTCTTGGGTGTCCCTAGAACTCCTTAGTTCTGTTTTTTTTTTTTTTTCTAGCAGGGTCTTAGTATGTAGTCCAGGCTGACCTTGAACTTGTGATCCTCCTGCCTCAGCCTCTCAAGTGCTGGGATTGCAGGTATGCACCACCACGCCTGGCTGCCTTGCAGTTTTTAGTTATAATTTCTTGTTATTACACAGGAGCCTTGATTTGGGAGTGAAAGGGAGGGTAGGTCCTATGATTAGGTCTATCTTTAGTGAGCCAGGTTGAAAGGGAGGTGGGCAGGAGTCGGGTATTTCCCTTCCCTCAGGTCTGTTAGGATTCAGTAAAACCTCAGTTGGCTTCATTCTGGTGAACAGTTTCTTTTGAGCTCAGGCGTTGTTAAGGAAAACAGGGACACCTGGAAATATTTTAGTTGGTTGCTTTTGCTCTCCTCCTGAGGATTTTCCAACTTCATGGTGAAAACCTGGTAGTGACACAGGAGGTAAGACTCAAAGTCTAGATAGTTCCCACCCCAGTTTTTAACTCCCAAGACTGCCACACCAAGGGCTCCAGCAATTTGTTAATTAAATTTCAGTGGTTCCCACTAGTAATGGCTTCAGCTGTAGGATTCTTCTCTTGGGCTTCCCCTCCCATTAAGCTGTGATCTTCTGTGTGTCTGTTTCTCTAGATTTGGGGACAAAAGTTTTTGCCTTGTGACTTCAAATTTCTAATAGATATAAGAGTAGTTGATTTTCAATTTGTTCAGTTTTTTTCTTGGAGTGAGAAGTGATGACTGTTAAGTTCTTTATGCTTAAATTGTAAACCTGCACATCTCAAACATTTAGAAGAGTAGTCAAGTCATATGTGAGAAACTTCCTGAGGCCAAGACAAAACCATCAGAATGGATTAGGGAACAGTATCTAACATTCCCAGAAGGTTTGTGCATTAGCTTTCAATCACTGTAACAAAATAGCTGAGATATTTAAAGAAGGGATTTATTCTGTTTCACAGTTCCAGAGAGTTTAGTTCATGTCATTGCTTTTAGGCTGATGGCGAGGCAGAACATCACAGTGGGAAATATGTAGTGAAGCAAAGCTGCTTGCCTCATGTCATTCAGAAAGGGGCAGGGGAGAGAAAGAACGAACTATACTGCCGGAGTCCAGCTGCGGCAGGGCTAGGGTTTCCCAAAGGTGGACAGGGAGTCGGCGAGTGAGAGACAGAAAACACTGCACACCAGTCTGTGAGTGAATCTGAATCCGCTTTATTTTTTAGAAGCTGGAATATATATTTGCTAACCTTTGGCAGCCACCCCCAGCCCCAAGCAGGAAGCGCCCCAGGCTCAGGGCAATAGGTATCAACATCTCAATCTTGTTACTTAGTTAGCTTGGGAAATGTAAGCTGATGCACTTGAATGCCTTCCAGAGGGAGAGATGTGTGAGGCTATTGTGCCGCTCCCTATATTGTTTCCCTTATCACTTATGGGAGCATGACAGTCCCTGTGAGGACAGCGCCTGTCTTAGGTCAAGGACTCTTCATATGAACCCAACCAGGCCTTACCCGTCATGGGCCTGCAGGACAGCAATTGGTCCTGTGCCTGTCTTAGGCGGCCGGTGGTGTAACATATGTGTCCTAGTTGCCCGTCTTTGGCTGCCTGTCCAGTGTCTCAGAGCAGTTGTCTCACAGGAACCCCGCAAATCCTCCTCCATGAGCTCTCCCACCCAAAGCTCCCGCATAAACTCTCTCACACTACTCACAGAAGGCAAAACCCCACAATCAGTCCTCACAAAGGGGTTATCTAGAGGGCCTCCAGCAACCCCCCTGGAGTCTCCACCTTCGACTCCAATATTGAGCATTACATGAAAATATATATATGTGAATTACACAAATTACAATTATCAGTACAAAACATTCCAAGATCCCCGCGCCCAATTCCCACATGCGGTGTCCTTTTCCTGGAGAAGCGATTGTCACAAGGCGTGGATGGACTAGGACGTGGCATGGACAGAAAAGGGCGCCGCACTATACCCTTCAAATTCACTCGCCCAAGGACCTACTTCCTAAATTTTCCACCACCTCCCAGTAGCCTATTACATTATGAATTAATACATGGATTAATACACTGATGAGATCAGAGCCCCCTTGTGCTTGTTACCTCTCAAATGCTGACCTTGGAACACTGTTGAATTGGGAACCAAGGTTTCAACACATGGGAGGTGGATTTCAGATCCAAACCATTATGGCTAAGAATAATTGCTGTTTCTGTTAGCCAGACTATAAAAACTTACCCTGGAAGACTACTCAGCAAGCTCTTCCCTCACTAGTAAGCCACAGATTAAGCAGTTTTAGAGTTGCCAAGTTATGAAAGCAAGAACCAGAAGGATCAAGCAAGCTATTTCCCAGAAACTTAACTGGATTCCAGAATAAAAAGATTTAAAATTATCCAAAAATATTCAGTAGTAAACAGGGTGAAATTCACAATTTCTACCACTCAATAATTAGCAGGCATGCAAAGGAGGAAAACTGACTCATTTTGAAGAAAATAATTCATCAAAATGAATCCTAAATTGACCCACATGTTAACATTAGCAGACAAGGAAAATCTATACAAAAGAATTGAAAATAAGGAGTCAAACATACATTTTTTTGTGTGTGTTTTGAGACCGGGTCTTATAATAATGGTACACAAGGAACCACCTTGAGACTGAAGCTGTGGGAAAGATCAGATTTATTCCACCCACAGGCAGGCCGATATCAGAGTGAATATCAGCAAACATCTAAAGTGGGGACTAAGTATATGCAGGTTTTAAGGTTGGGGGTACAACTTTAAGGAATCTCAAAAAATCTGGATAAAATGTTTTGAGTTTAAGGCTGTATGGGCAATTGGCCCAGTTAGTACACAGAGCTGGCATCAAGGGACTGCGGGGTGACCTTAGCCCCACATTAAACTTTTTATTACCCTTGCTACTTGTTTACCATGGGTAAGCTACTGTCAGTAATGGATAGTCCTTCGTTTATAGTGGGCACCCCAAGTCTCTCTCAGGTCATTCTCAGGCCAGTCTTGACAGTCTCACTATGTGATTCAGGCTGGTCTTGGATTCACTTTGTAGCCCAGGTTGGCCTGAAACTTCCTGCCTCAGCCTTCCAAGTGCTGGGAGTACAGGCATCCACCACCATGTCCAGTTCAAAATACATTTACAACCCACATTCATCGCTGAATTAGTCACAATAGCCAAATAGTCAGAATAACCCAAGTGCCCATCAACTGATCGATGCATAAATATAATGTGATACAGCTACATAATGGAATAATATTCAGCAATAAAAAGAAGTAAAGTTCTGATGTTTGGAACAAACTTTGAAAACATTATACAAAGTGAAATAAACCTGGCATCAAGGACAAGTACCACATGATTCTATTTACATGAAATAGCTAGAATAGGTAAATTCATAGAGATAAAAAGTAAGTGAGGATTAGTAGGGGTAGAGGAACAAGGGAGAATAAGGAATTTCATTTGGAGAGATTAAAAAATAGTAGTGATTGTTATACAACACTGTGAATGTAACTATTACAATATACTTGAAAATTATTAAAATGGCAATTAAAAATAACATGACAACAATAAAAAGACTCTTGTTGTATTATCCAGCTTTCCCACTGCTGGACAATACTTGACACTTACAATTTAAAAGTGGAGAAGTTTAATTTAGCTCTAGTTCTAGGGTGATTCAGTCGAGGGGTCAGCAGGTTCCAAGGGAGAAACATCACCGTTGAGCAAAGTCACTTAGTTCATTGTGGCCAAGAAGCAGACAGGGGAACAACGCAGGCACAGGGACCTGAGAGAAAGGTCTCGCCTCCATGACCCACCCACATATACCTTAACCCCAACCTCAACCCCACTAATCCCCTAAATGCCTCCAAGTCAGTCAAATTGAAACAATTCAGCTTAACCGGCACCCCATGACCAAACCAGGCAAACAATTTAAGGGGTTTATAATGGAAGCAGCATGCAAACAATTATACAATTATAACAAAAAAATTCTCTTATAATTGAGAAATACGTAGTGTGAAGAGAGTATTGGAGAGCTTCCACCCACCTTTGGGGGGCGTTCAGGAATTCGGAATAATCGCAGTGAGTGCCGGAAACGTCTCTCAGCTCAGCACTGCAGGAGCACCGGAAGCAGGAACTTGCAGTGGGGCTGCAGGAGCGGGCAGAATCCAGAATGAAAATATCTTGTGATCAAATGAAAAGGGGTTTTGATTTTATCCTTTTGGAAGATGGGTAGCGGTTATAGAAATTTCAGCAGTGGAGTGACCTGTTCAGATTTTATTTGACATTTAGAGTATAGCTGTGGCAGGAATGTGAGTAGGTTAACAGGGGCAAGGGTGGAGTAGGAAAACTCAAAAAGATCTAGATGAGGGAAGGCAGATAGCTGACCTGGGGCAAAGGGGAAGAACTGAAGAAAAGGGAATGAGTTTAAGACATGGAATAAGCTCTGTACGTATATGGAGACCACACACAAATCCTGCTTCCGCTGTTCTATACTTCCTTAATAGTGGCAGCCTCTGCACCCTCAGGACTCAGAGATGGCAGCCCGCAGGATGGATCCAGAGAGGGCGTTTCCTGCCTGTCTCCTCTCAGGTCCGGCTCCTTAGCAAAGCAGTGCAGAACCCAGAAACCATCCTTGGCCACTCTACTCCCAAGTCTCCCATTATTTCATGCTTTTCCTGATTCAGGTATTCTCATTGTTTTTGAGCTGTACAGCTTGCTGCTTCCCTAGCTTGCCTCTCCTATTCTCATCTGGAAAGCTTCAATGAAACCATCAGATGAGTAGCTTAGATTTATATCCTGTGCTTTCGTTCCAGGGCATGCGCAGCAGTTGCTGACACAGAAGCATCATGGCACAGCACACTTTCACAGTCTTCCTATTCAGAATGGATGTGAAAGTGGAACCTGAGGGCATCCCTTCTTCTCACTTGATGCTGTCAGATAACCCACAAGGTAGGTAACCATGAGAATATAAACCTTCTGAAGACAACCTGCTTTTTATTTCAAGACTGAGCTGTGGTCAATGTCTGCATTCAGAGGAGCCATTCGACATTCATAACCAGAGGGGAAATGTTTGTGCACAGGAATCCAGAGAGGCTTATGAAGTAGTGAGCAGGAAGTGGGGTTGTCGTTTTATATCTAAAGGGCTACTATATTACAAAGCAAAGGGGCTACAGAGTCATTTTACAGCCTCCTTGGAGGAATGAATAAGAAATGTCATGGCTGGTAGGAAGAACTTAGAATGGAGCAAAGACTTTCCTCAGGCCCTGGAAACAGGTTTGTAGCAGTTGCTCCAACAAAGATCCTTCTTTTACAAACTGAGTGGAAGGTTGGAACTTGGGGCGCTGGGAAAACAGGCAACCAGCACGCCGCTCTGATAAGTGGCTGTGGCCTCCCAAGCCACAGCTGCCCCAGGGTGAGAACCGTATCAGCGTTTCCTGAGATCTGCGCCATGTTGGAATTTGGGGTGCTGGTAAAACAGGCAGCCAGCTCACGGCTCTGGTGGGCAATTGTGAACCCAGTGGCTCGTGGGCTGAGAATCAAACATCCATCCCATCCCCCCAACCCCTGCAGCAAGTGAGAGCCAGAGATCTGAGCATCTCTTGCGAGTTTGACTATATGCAATATAGCAAATAAGGGAGATTTTCTCTACCATCTCTTTGAAGGCAAATATTTTTATCTCTGTTTTGCTCTGTTCTGATCAATGGTATTGCTGTATTCAATATTCTGTTTTTATAATTTTGGTATTTCCTTCAATATTGCTCTACCTGATTGAAGGAGCAACTATTGTGAAGAAAACCAGATATACTATTGTACCTATTGCTGTTATCCCGGTAACCTGCTGTGAGGTTTACTGCACTGCCTCAATTGGCTTTGTCCTGTCTTGTTCTGCTGTATTTTACTACCTTCAAAATAAAATTTAAAAAAATAAATAAATAAAAGAAAAAATAATAAATAAGAAAAAATTAAAAAAGTAAATAGCAACAACAAAACAGACCAGTAAGGTACTGAGCAACCTGAAACATGATATAACTAAACAGATAATGGAGTTAAAAAGCAAAAGGAGGAAAAGAAAGTGCTCTAAGGGATATAACTGTATATTTAAGTGTGTAGGATTGATAACCATGTTGCTAAGTTTTTGTTGGATCAGTGAACAGAACTGTTTGCAGCCTCACTGTTTGAATGTCCACTTTGTATGCTTTCATTTTGTAACTTGAACAACTATATCCAAGAAGACATAATGTAATGTATCAACTAGTGATTTGTTACTGTTTATTTTTTTTGAAATTCTGTATGGTTTCTACCCTTTTTTCTGTTTTGCTTTTTCCCCCTTCTCTTAAAACAAAACAAAACAAAACAAAACAAAACAGTGGAAGTAGTTAAAAGAAAAAAAGCAGCCAGAGAAAAAGGACACATTAAATAGAGACTAAAGACAAAAATGACAGCTTTTTTTTTTTTTTTTTAATGTTTTGAGACAGGGTTCTGCTATGTAGTTCAAGCTGCCCCTTAATTCACTAGGTTGCCTAGGCTGGCCTCAAATTTGTGGTGAACCTCCTGCCTCAGGCTCCCTGGTGCTATGGTTACAGGCATGTTCCACCACACCTGGTGATAACTAACTTCTTGAAGAAAACAATCAAAACACAGGTGGATCAACATATTTTAAATACTAAAAGAAAGCTTTAAAAAAAGAAACCTGTAAACTATAATTGTATACTTGAGAAATATCTTTCAAAACTAAAAGCAGATGGCTTTGTTTTTCTAAATCCATTTTATTTCAAGGATAAAAATCTTAAAAAAGAAGAAGAAAAGAAGAAAACAACTACAATAAAATTTCAAAACACATCAATCAGGGTGTTTTGAATCAAACAATGGTACATACACTGCACATTGTCACCCTCAAACATTCACCCAGAGCACAAGACATCTGCATTCAGTTGTCTGAACAATACCAGCATGAATCTCTCTTCAGTGAACTTAGAGAAATCAGTAGTGTAATTATCTTAACTATTTTTGTATATATACACATATAAATATACATATACATAATGTTTCTTTCAGGTTCTTACACTGAGACAATACGATGTTTACATATGTGTGTCATATATATTTCACTAATGAGTATGTTCTCAAATTGCATCCATTTGCCTATAAAAGTCTCCAGTTTATCCTTCTTTGTGGCTGAGTAGTATTCCATTGTATAAAAATACTATATCTTTTTTATCCATTCCTCAGTCAATAGGCATTTAGGTTGTTTCCAAAATCTGGGTATTACAAATTGTGCAGCTATAAACATGGGTGCACATATATCACTGTGGTATGATGTTTTTAATTCTTCTGGGAAGATACCCAGACAGAAAATAACTAGGTTGAATGGGACCTCTAGTCCTAGATTTTGAGGATTCTCCACACTGATTTCCACAGTGGTTGCACCAGTCTACACTCCCATAACAATGAAGAATGGTTTCTTTTTCCCCACTTCCCTGCCAGCATTTGTTAACTGCTTTATTTGTTGATGGTAGCCATTCTTTCTGGGATGAGGTGGAATCTCAGTGTTGCTTTAGTTTGCATCTCTTGGATGACCAGTGATGTTGAACATTTTTGTTTGTTTTTTTGAGTACTGGGGATCCAACTCAAAACCTTGTGCTTGCAAGGCAAGCACTTGTGCCACTGAGCTAAATCCTTGGCCAATGTTGAACATTCTTTTCACACATTTATTTGCTGTTTGTATTTCTTCATCTGAGAAGTATGTGTTCATCTCAGATGCCCATTTTCATATTGGGTCTTTAAATCTGGGAGGACTGATTTTTTTTTTTTTTGAGTTCTTTAAATGTTCTCAATAGTAATCCTTTGTCTGAGGAACAGCTGGCAAACGTTTTCTCCCACATTGTAGGTTGTCTCTCCACTCTTTTAGTGGTTTCTCTTGCTGTACAAAAGCTTTTCAGTAGGGTGAAATCCCAGTTGTTGATTCTTTGTGAGAGTTCCTGTGCAATCTGGGTTTTGTTCATAAAGTCTTTGCCTACACCAATGTCTTCAAGAGTTTTACCTACTCCATCTTCCAGCAGATTTAATGTTTCTGTTTTAATATTAAGATCTTTGATCCATTCTGGTTTTAGCTTAGTACGTGGTGAAAGATATGGGTCCAATTTTAGTCTTCATCATGTGTAGAGCCAGTTTTTCCAGCTCCATTTATTAAAGAAGCTATCTTTCTTCCGTGAACATATTTGGCAGCTTTGTAAAGGGTGTGAAAGGTGGCTTAGTGTTTCTCGAGTTGTTTCTGCATCTTCTAATCTGTTCCATTGATCCTTGGGTCTTTTTTTTTTTTGTCAGTACCACACTGTTTATTATAGTAGTTATACAGCACAATTTCAAGTGAATCATTGGGATGCCCCCTGTCTTGTCTTTGTTGCCCAGGATTGCCTTTGCTAATCTAGGATTGTTTTCCCTAATTCTGTGAGATATTCAATGGAATTTTGATTGGGATTGCATTCAATCTGTACAATCTGTACAACAATACTTTCATTGTATTGGTTGTTCCTACCCAAGATCACAGGATATCTCTCCATTTTCTTTTTCTTTTATTTATTTTCTTTTTAAATTTTTGGTCTTTTTGAGACAGGGTCTCACTATGCAGTTCAGACTGGACTTGAGTTCACTTTGTAACCCAGGCTGGTCTCGAACTCACTATGAACCTCCTGCCTCAGCCTCCCAATGCTGAAATTTACAGGCATATGTCATCACATCTGGTGTCTCCATTTTCTAATATCCTCTTCAATCTCCTTTTTCAGAGTTCTGTAGTTTTCAATGTAGAGATCTTTTACATCCTTTGTTAGATTGATTCCCAGGTATTTCATTTTTTTTTGGCTGTTACTGTGAAAGGTATTGTTACTTTGATTTCTCTCTTAGTGAGTTTATTTGTATATAGGAAGGCTGTTGGTTTTTGAGTGTTGATTTTGTAACCAGCTATGTTACTGCATTTGCTTATTAAAACTAGTAGTCTTTTTGGGATCTTCTAAGTAGAGTATCATGTTATCTGCAAATAACAACAGTTTAACTTTTTCCTTTCCTATCTTTATTCCTTTTATTTCTTTTTTCTTGTCTAATTGCTCCAGCTAACGTTGCTAGGACTATGTTGAATAAGAGTGGAAACAGTGGACGTCCTTGTCTTGTTCCTAGTTTTAGAGAAAAAGCTTTCAGTTTTTGTCCTATTAATATGATGTTGACTGTTGGTTTGTCATAGATGACTTTTATTAGATTGAGATAAAGACCATCTATTCCAATTTTTTGTGGGTTTTTAAAAATCATGAATGGATGCTGCACTTTGTCAAAAGCTTTTTCTGCATCTATTGAGATAATTATATGATTTTTGCCCTTGGCTCTGTTAATATGGTGTATTACATTTATGGATTTATGTACATTGATCATGTGTATAATCTTCTTGATTATTTGCTGCAGTTTGTTTGCCAGTATCTTATTGAGGATTTTTGCATCAATTTTTATTAGGGAAATTGGATCAAAATTCTCTTTCTTAGTTGGGTCCTTCTCTGATTTTGGCATAAGGGTAATGCTTGCTTCCAGGAATGAATTTGGAAGTATTGCTTCCCTTTCAATTTCATTAAAGAATTTGAAAAGAGGTGGTGTTAGGTCTTCTCTGAATTTCTTACAGAACTCAGCAGTGAATCCATCAGGGCCTGGGCTTTTCTTTGTTGATAGGGTTTTGATTACAACTTTGATTTCACTGATTGATTTTAGTTTATTTGGGATTTTATATCTTCTTGAGTCAGCTTCAGTATTTCGTATGTATCTAGGAATCTGTCCATTTCTTCTGTATTTTCTGTCTTATCAGAAAACAAGTAGGTACAGATGATTTTCTGGATTTCTGCAGGGTCTGTTGTGATTGCCCCCTTTTCATTCCTATTTGTTTAGATTTGAGTCTTTTCTTTCCTTTTTTTGATCAGGTTGACTAAAGTTGTCAATTTTATTTAATTTTTCAAAGAACCAACTCTTCAATTCATTATTTGTATTGTGGTTTTAGTTTGCAGTGTGTTAATTTCTGCTTTGATCTTCATAATTTCCTTACTTGTATGAGCTTTTGGCTTAGTCTGCTCTTCTTTTTCTAGAAGTTTGAGGTTCATCATTAAGTTGATTACATGTGCTTGCTCTGTTTTCCTGATATGAGTATTTATTGCTATAAATTTCCTTCTTAAGACTGCTTTCATTGTCTTCCACAAGTTCCAGTATGTTGCACTGTTGTTATGATTCAACTGTAAAAACTGTCTAATTTCTTCTTTAATTTCACTTGTGACCCACTGGTTATTCAGTAGGTTGCTATTTAATTTCCATGTGTTTATGAAGTTCTTGTGGTTTCCTTTTTCATTCATTCCCAATTTCATTGCACTGTGGTCTGATCATATGCATGAGATAATTTCAATTCCTTTGCATTTACTTATGCATGTTCTATGAGCCAGTATATGGTTTGGAGAACATCCCATGTGAAACTGAGAAGAATGTGTATTCTGATGCTGTGAGTTGGAACACTCTATAAAAATCTACTAAGTCCATTTGTTCAAGAGTTTGATTTAGTTCTAATATTTCATTATTGATTTTTTTGTCTAGTTGATCTGTCATTTTGTGACAGTGGGGTATTGAGGTCTCCCAATACAATTGTATTAGGGCTTATTTGATTTTTCATGTCTGTTAGTAATTGTTTTATATAGTTGGGTGCACTGATATTTGTTGAACATATATTTATGATTGTTTTCTCTTCCTCCAGGATTGTTCCCTTTATGATGATATCTTCTTTATCTCTCTTAATCTTGGCTTGAAATTCACTTTGTCTGCAAATAGAATAGCTACCCCTACTTTTTTTTGGGCTCCTGTTGCATGGAGTATTGTTTTCTATCCTTTGACTTTCAGTCTATGAATTTCTTTTTGAACTAAATGTGTTTCTTGTATGCAGCATATTGTTGGATCTTGCTTCTTGATCCATTCTGCCAGTCTGTGTCTTTTGACTGGTGAATTAAGATGATTAACATTGATGTTTATAACTGAGATGTATTGACTGGTCCTTGTCATGTTATTTTCCTGTTGCTGACTCTCCCCACTTTTTCCCCCTTCTTCTAATTGTTTGCCTTCCTTGGTGGAGTCCTTCTGTTGGTGTTCATGGAACTGTACTCCTTTTTATCTTCTTCTAGAATGTCCTTGAGAACATTTTGGAGTGCCATCTTGAAGGTCATAAATTTCCTCAGATGTTCTTTGTTATGGAAGTATCTTATTTCTCTATCAATTTTGAAAGATAGTTTTATGGGGTGCATCAATCTGGGTTGAAAGTTAGCTTACTTTAGAACTTATACCTCACTCCAAGTTCTCCTTGATTTGAGAGCTTGTGCTGAGAAGTCAGTTGTAATTCTGATGGGCTTTCCTTTATAGATGATTTGTTTCTTTTCTCTAACAGCTTTTAGGATTTTATTCTTCTGTTGAATATCTGGAAACTTTTTTTTAAAATTTTTTTTATTTTGAAGGTAGTAGAAATACAACAGAATAAGACAGAACAAAGCCAATTGAGACAGTGCAGTGAATTTGGTATAGAACTTCACAGCAGGTTACCGGGATAACAGTAATAAGTACTATAGTATATCTTATTATCTTCACAGTAGTTGTCTAGTCAATTACATATAGCAAAATCAAACCAAAGACAGAACATTATAAAACCAATTGAAAGAGAATATTGAATAAAGTAAAGCAATTAATCATAATGAAACAAAACTGTAAACAACATTTGCTTTCAAACAGAAGATAGAGGAGACCCCCCATATTTGCTATATTGCATACAGTCATCCTCTCAAGAGATGCTCAGACCTCTGTCCTCAGTTGCTAATGGGGGGTGGTGTTGTTGAGATGTTTGATCCCAAGCCCATGCACCACAAGAGACAGCAATGGGTCTCCTCCTGGGTCACACTGGAGGAAGGCATTTACCAAGAGAGTGAGCAAATTGCTTTTTTTGTGCAGCCACCTGGGTTCCACCATGGCCGTGGCCAGATTTCTAGGGTTGCTCACTATTTCTCCTTCTGGCTCATGCCGGAGGGAGGCACTTACCAATATCTGGAATCTCGACTATGATATGCCTGGCTGTAAATTTTTTTTTTGATCATTGCTAATTGGAGTTCTGTATGCCTCACTTATTTGTATGTCAAATTCTTTTTCTCTACCAGGAAAGTTTTCTGTCATGATGTCTGTGAACATTTTTAAAATGTCATTTGTGGTATCTCCTGCTTGTTCATTCACTCCAATTAATCTTAAGTTATTCTTCTTTGTCTCATCTAGCAGCTTCTGGATTGATTTCTCATGGTCCCTGAGTATTTTTGAGAAATTTTTCTTTTCCTGGTCACTAACTGCAAGCCTGTCTTCAATATCTGAGATCCTGTCCTCCCATTGGCCTAATCTGCTTCAAATATTTTCAGTGGAGTTTTTATTTTCCTGAATGTCTTCTTGAATCTGCTTTATGGATTCCATTTCTTTCTTATCCTGAGCTTCCATAATCTTCTAAAGCTTGCCTATTTTTTGTCTGTGTCTGCTCTAACATCACCAAATGTGCTGTGTATTTTGGTAATCTCTGTAGTTATCTGAGAGATTATTTCTGATTTCATTTTTTCCAGAGCCTCGTTCAATTGCTTTGTTGTTACCACTTCAGAGAGACCTGGTGGGAGACTTTCAGATTGTCTCACCTCATTGCCCCCTGAATTTGCCTTTGGAGGACTGGATGTCTGGGATTGCATTTTGCTTAAGTGTTTTCTCATTTAAACTAAAATACTCTTTTTTTTTTTTTAGATGCTTGTAAATTGCCAATGGTGCACTGCTTTATTGGTAGTATTGATAGCATTTAGGACCCTTAGCTGATGATTAATTCTCTGAGGTATCTTCCAGTTATAGCTGGTTTTTGGGTTTTGAGTCTGTTGGAAGATCTTACCTCTTCTGTTTGTTGGAGATGAGAAATTATTGCTTGTTTGGCCTATCCCTGGTTCTTTGGCATTATGCCACCATATTTTCTGTTATCCTTAGTTATACTCAGCATGTAATACCAGGACCAACAGCTGTTTAGAACAATTATGTCAATTTTGGCTATAGTGATACCAATAGCATCAAACAGCCTAGAAAACAGCAAACTGAGCTAACCCTTAATTTACAACTTTTAACCATATGAACTAGATTTGCAATAATATAACAAAATGTAAAACAAACCAGATTAATTATATGTAATATATAATGTGTCGATTTTGCCCTTGAGGGTTAAAATTTAAAATGAATTAAGGAGAATATAGAGAACTGGAAGAAGAGAAAGAGATTAGAAGTAAGGTTGGAGGACAAAGGGGGATCACACCAACTTGGGAAAACTGGTACAGAAGACTGAAGGAAAAGAGAGATGGAAGAGAGAAAAGGAAGAACAGGACAGAACCAGACCCACAAAGAGATTAGGTACCACTTTCACACTCATAAAAACAATGAAGGAGATAGAGTTAAAAAAAAAAAAGAAAAAGAAAAAAAGAAAAACTAACAGTCCACTTCCAGGATTCTCTCTGGTTTCACTAGTAGACAACCTGTGGAGACAGAGTCCCAAATCATGCCAATCTATCCCAGCAAGTCAGCAGCTGCTTTAGGGCAGAGCAGTGGATAATCTCAGCAGGCCTGCCCTGAGACCAGACTCATTGAGCCTGCCACAGTCCAAGCAATTTCAATGAGTTTGCTCCCAGGTGGGAGTTGCTAGGGAAAGCCTGCAGCAGTTCTGGGTTCTGAGCTCAGCCAACCCATCTCCAAAATGGGAGAGTCTAATCACTCTCTCCCTGTGGGAGGGCTAAGTCCTCTGCACTCACCACCAACCAGTGCAGTCCTCCACATCTGCTGCTACCCTCCACTGCTGTGTCTCTTTGCAGAGGCCTCCAGGGTCTCCAGCTGTCACCGTCACCAGAACCATACTTCCCCAAGTTGGAACAGCTCCTCTTACCCTGTGAGTATTATCTCAGGGCGAAGGTGCCACCAGCTACTGCCTTCTTCTTCATTGAAGTTTTTCTTTTCACTCTCTCTGTGGGCTTCAATTTGCATTTCAGATTCTTCCTTGGTCTAGGGGACCCACTTGTTTCCTTACAGTCTCCCTCACAATGCTACATGCCAGCATCTGGATGGTGACTCTCAGAGAGGTTGTTTTCTCTGCTGTTTACTGCTCTGCCATCTTCCTGGAAGCCTGAGCTCACTTTGTAGCCTTGGCCCATCTCAAACTTGTAACGATCCTCTTGCCTCTGCCTCCCAAGTGCTGGGGATTACAGGTGTGTGCCACCATGCCTGGCTAAGACTTTTTTACTGGACATTGAACCCAGGGCCTCTGCACTGAGATACATCCCCAGCACCTTTTTTATATTTTGAGACATGTCTTTTCTAGGTTGCTAAACAATCCTTCTGTGTCAGCCTTTCAGAGTTCTGGGGTTACAGGAGTGCACCAACCATGTGTAGCTGGGGCTTTTTCATATATATTTCTTTAAGAGAAAATTGCTTAGAGTAAAAAGACTAAAACTGCATTATGAGAGTTATAACATGGTCACACATTTCAGCCAATAAAAAGGACATAGCAATTCTAAATATTTTGTATTTGCTAATAAAGATTCAAAACTCAAGCAAAAATTTAGAGCTGTAAGTAGAAATAGAGAAGTCCATAATTATAGTTGGAGATTTCAATATTCCTTTATAGTTAATAGAGCAACTACTTAAAAAAAATCAGTAAAGAATATGAAAGTTGAATACTGTCAACTTGCTAATCAACTTAATTGATGTTAATAGACTACTCCACTCAACAACAGCAGAATATATATTGTTTTGTTTTTATACATATTTTTTATATATTGCTTTTAAGAGCTACGTGAAAATTACACTAAAACAGACTGAGGCAATAAGTCTGGGTGATAAATATAAATTTAAAAGGATTCAAATTATACAATGAATTTTTTTTTTTGGTATCAGGAATTGAACTCAGGACCTTGCACTTGCCAGACAGGTGCAGTGCCATTGAGTCATATCTCTGGTCCATAGTGAATGTTTTTTGACCACAATTATTCCAAGAGGCTCATTCACATCTTATCAGTGATCCTCCAAGCTTATTTCTTCTAAGTAGTGGCTGACAGTGGGGTATGGGCTGATTTATAGAATTTTTCCAATTTCCATGGAAATATTCTCACCACAAACAATTTGAATTCAAATTTGGGGAGAGGTGTTTCCTGTCAGTGTGCAAGGTGAAATCAACTGACTCTACCATATCCCTGCCTCCACATTCATGAGCATATAGGCAAATCATCAGCTATTGCCTATGAGACAGTATAGAACAGTGTGTTAGGCCATATTACTCCAAGCATAGTGAACTATCAAGTGTACTCCTTAAAAAATTTTGATTTCTTGAGTGATATCTCCCAATCTCATTACAGGTTACTTTCTTCAGCTGAGAAATTGTTGTGGCCCACAAATTATAAATTGAGCCTAGGAGACATCCAGGCTTGTCATTGTCCTGCCCTTTGAGCCAGGCTGAAACTTGGAAACTCTTTACTGGTCAGAGCTGGAAGCTGTAGGGTAAGATAAGATTTGCTGAAATCGATAAGATAATTGGGGAAAGTATAGTTTCCTCATTACTTCCGTCTTGTCCTTATCTTTGTAAGAAGGCTATGTTCTTTTTGCTAGTCACCTTACTGTTGTCATTACTGTTCCTAGAAACACCTACTGCCCTTCACCCATTGACCTTGACTCATATAATGAATACATACCAAGGTTCTGGGTGTCTTATGGCTTTTTATTCCCTGAGAACAACTGGTCATCCTTGATTCTTGCTGCACATCTATTTTGTCTCTTGCTCTTTCTTCCCACCATGCACTGTAACACTTGGCAGAAGATGGGGACTCAATGCAGGGGTCTCTAATAACTGGCACCATGGAAAGGGTCTCCAATAAAAAATGGACAGGTAGGTTCCATTGTTAGAATGCAGAATTTGCTAAATTTCTTTGTTTGAGCTTACCTCTTCTCTTCCAAGATAGCTAAAATAGAGTCATGTAGCACATAACAATGTTTTAGTCCAAGATAGACCACATATACAACAGTGGTCCTTGATTATAATGGAGCTGAAGATTTTCTATGACCTACTAATGTTAAAAGCTTTGTCTCCATTTTTCCTTCTTTTCTCATTTTTTTCTTTTTCATACTTCCCTCCTCCCTGTTCCCTTTCCTATTTGAACATTTCTCCCTATTTCACAATATATATTACATAATGTTATAGTCATTCTAATGTCATAATATCCATCTCTATGGGTCTGGCAGAATCTCAGACTGTATTGATGTCATGATACTAGTTGGTAGCACTAGGAGAACAGGCAATGCTCTAAGCCTGGTTATAGAGGGAAACATTCAGTAAACATTTATAAACAAGCTCTTATCCATTATTCTCAACTTGAAGCCAAGCATTGAGACCATATCTTAGGCCTAACTCAATCAGTAAGAGGGCATTGGGACGGTTATACTTCTATCCTATGTAAAATTGTGTAAAACTTCAGGAACAACAAGTGAGCAAACTAATCAGTGTCAAGAATAACCTAGTGAAATAATCAGCTTTATTCTTTTTTAAAAATATTCTTGAAACAGTGGGGAAGTGGAGAAAAAAAAATCAAGTTGTGTCAAGTACAGATACAAGTTTTAAAAATTCTTTAAGAAAATTTATTCATTATATTTTTTGAGACAGGCCATATAGTTCAGACTGCCCTTGAGCTCACTGTACAGTTCAAGCTGATCTTGAACTCACAGTGATCTTCCTGCCTCAGCCTCCCAAGTGCTGGGATTACAGGTGTGCACCACACCTGCTCGCCTTTGTTCTTAAGATTGGTAGAAAAGTACCTCATGATAAGGTGATTCAGATCATTGTGCATCATCTGGCCCACCCACTCTAAGAAGGCTCCCACCAGCCTGTGACTACCCATCTCCCATTGTGAGAAGACACCCTAGTCTAGGAATACCCATCAACTCTGGCTGTGTAAACCAGCCCTAGATTCTGAGTCAACTTCCTGGCAAGATGGACTTTGTGACAACAGTCCTCCATTCTCTCATCTGGTCAGCTTTTTCAATAGGTCCCTTGCTTGCATTAACACCTTGTCTTCTGACTTAATTGGCTTGTCATTTGGCAAGCGGCTGCATTTGGGTTTGGTAACAAAATCTTCTAAGCCTATGTACTTTACCTTTTATTATAATAACAATCTTTATTCTACTATGAGAAGCCAGAGTCATCAACAAAAAAATGGCAGCTTTTAGTGGTTTGGTATTTAATGATTTTATGTTCTTTTTGATTTACATTATTGAATTCACATCTCACTTTTCCTTTTTATAGCTCATGTGATGTAGCTCATTTCAAATTCATGGGTAGCCTCACTATATATATCTATATTTCTATATCTATTTATTTATATATATGTATATATGAAGATATAAATAAATAAAGGTGGGATGTAGCTCAATGGTAGACTACATGTCTAGCATGCTTTATACCCTGGATTTGATCTCTAGTACAACCAAATCAATCAGTCAGTCAATCAATTAATGTACCTACCTATCATCTATCTATCCAGTAAAATATCAGTAATACAAAAGGAACAAATTATACATGCAATATGAATCCCCTAACCCTCTACTAAGGGGAAGAAACCAAACACAAGATATACTACATACTGTGTTTTTAAAATATGAAATTGCAAAAGTGATATATACTGAATTTAAGTAGGTTAGTGATTGGGGCCAGAACAGTATGGGAGCAGGGAAGAAAGTAGAAAAGGGTTCATTTACGAGCAAACAATAAATTCTATATTTTGATATAAGTGAGAGTTATACACATATACATGAGCACATATTTATCAATACTTGTGAATTATACACTTCAAAATGTGTATTTTTTGCTGGGTATAGTAGTGCATGCCTGTTATCCCAGAATTTGGGAGGCTGAAGCAGGATTGTTGTGAGTTCAAGGCCAGCCTGTGCTACATAGTGAGTTCAAGGCCACATTGAACTATGTACTGAGTCTCTGTCACAAAAAATCAAACAAAAATGGTTTGTGTTTACATTGTTAGATCAATTATGCATTCCTATATCTTATAATTTGAGCAACAACTTTGAAGATAACAATATGCAACCAATATATTAATTATTAATTCTCTGTTATCTTGTTTTGAAATTCTGTATCAGTTTTTTTTTTTAATCAGTACCAGGGATCGAACTCATGACTGCGTGCTTGCTCATGACTGTGTGCTTGCAAGGTAGGTGCTTATGCCGCTGAGCTAAATCCCCAGCCTGTATCATTGTTTTTATTTTTTCTCTTTAAAAAAAAAAAAACTAAACCAAACTAAACAAAAATTTTTTAATTTTTGTTTATTTTCGGAGATAGGATGTTGCTATGCAGTGCAGACTGGATTTAAACTCATTTATGTAGCCCACCGTGGCCCCAAACTCACAGCAACCCTCCTGTTTCAGCCTCTTGAGTGCTGGGATCACAGATGTGTGCCATCACACCCAGCAAGTTTTTTTTTTTTTTTTGTGGTACCGGAAATTGAACTCATGACCTCATGCTTGTCAGGCAGGCACTTATGCCACTGAGCTAAATCCCCAGCCAGTGTTTTCTAGAATAAGTAAATTATACTTCTATTAGTTAATTTTTTTTGCAGGGGAAAATACAGTTGTTCCCTATTCTTTGCTGATGTTTTGGTCTATAAAGTCTTAAAGGATACACACATATACCTCATAAGAAAGCTGCAGGCTGTGAGTGAACTCAGTCCAGGAGAGGCCACATGGGCTGCAACCTGTAAGGACAGAGGTGAGGTGAGGTGAAGTGACTCAAGTCCTCTGAACTCACATCTCACAGCCATGTGCTCTGGATGTTGGATCCACAGCTATAGGATTTAATGTTTGTGCTGCTGGGTTTTGGTTCTGTTTTTTTCTAACCAGATTCTTCCCCTTTGGAATGGGAATGTTTACCTGCACCATTATACCTCAGGATTGTGTTTTTGATTTTTACAGAGGTTCACAGTTGAGTTTGCCTTGCATCTCAGAAGAGATTTAGACTTTTGAAAAATTCTGAAATTGTGAATTTTGGAGAATGATATCGTATTTATGGTTATATCCAAGAGAGTTGTACAGTTAGGTTTAGGGTTATGTTTGAGTAAGATGCCTAGGTGTATGCTACCACACCCAGCTCATTTATTTTAATGCATTTAAAAACATACATAGGCTTTCAAACCTATTCTCTAACCTTAAAAATGCAGAGGTAGCCAGGCATAATGGCACATACCTGTAATCCCAGATCTCTTGGTGGTTGAGGCAGGAGGATCTGAAATTTGAAGACTGCCTGGGAAACTTAGTGAGATCTTGTCTCAAAACAAAAAAATTACAGGGGTTGGGGATGCAACTCAGTGTCAAGGTCCTGGGTTTAATCCCTAGTACAGGAAAAGAAGGATAGAGGGAGAGAGAAAAAAAGGGGAGCTGTCTATCTTGTGTAGTTTACCAGTATTTAGATTTTGGTGTTATATCCTAATGCTGGTGTTTAGTGGTTCTGTCTCCTTATACTCCCAGTGAGTCAACAATTATACATGGGCTCTTGGTATTTTGCTAAGAGTACTTTTGGCTGGCTTTATCAGTAAGAGTCTAGTCAGAAGACTAAAAATCAAGTTATTTGAACAGGGAGAACTATTAACAAGGTACTGTGGAACTAAAAAGCACAAAGAGAACACTAAGGTATCATAGCAGTAGCAACTGCAGGAAGTGATCCGAGACTGAGAAGAAATTTTTTCCCCCCTTGAGGAAAAAATGTTAAGAGGTTGGAGTCTATACAATTTAAGAGACCTGTAAGAATGGATTCCTGTAGAACTGAAATTCAGAAATGTCTGAGCATGTACACTGCTTAGTTGGTATTGATGTCCTTTAGGAAGTGCGCAAAGTCTTACAATATGATGAAGGAGTGATATTTTATCATTTCTTCAGTTAATTGTTGCAATTCTTTATCATTTCTTATGTTAACACTTCTCTGGTCAGTTATCTGATTCTCAGACTTTGCAGATATTGGTCATAGCAACAATGTCCCATGAGTTACTGATGATAGTTTATGGCTTTTGTAACAGAAAATCAGAACTGGATATGAAATTCTAAGTAACTTCATCTCAGTAACTCAATGAAAACAAAATGGTAAAATTGAAATAGCACCCTTTTGAATGATGAATCTAAGCAATGATCCACTTCCAGTGTCTGGAAGTGAACCAGACACTGTTCACTTCCTAATGGACATCAGCACCAGCGAGCAATGCACCTTTCTTGGAGAGATCTAAATTTTAGTTTGACAATAGTATTCATCCTTTTCAGAATAAACTGACATAGAGTAGCATCATGAAAAAGTACAAAGATAATCATAGCTAGACATGGTGACACACACCTATATCCCAGTACTATGGATGCTCAGGCAGGATCACAGTTAAAAAGTGAGCTTGGGCTAGTGAAACCCTGTTAACAAAAGAAAGAAAAGAAAAAAAGGAAAGAAAAGAGAAGAAAAGAAAAAAGAAAAGAAAAGAAAAAAAGAAAAGAAAAGAAAAGAGAACAACAGGATGGAGAGAGCAGCGGTCCCCTAGTCAGTACACTTCAGAAAAACTAAGCAATACAAAACGGTCCTGAGACATCCACCATTCGCCTGTCTGAAAGAAACCAGAAACATGACAAGACAAAGAAACAGCAAAAAGGGTCCAACTGCTGACCCAGGGAGTATAACTCAAGGAAAGTTAAATCTGAAATTCTAACTCAGGTGAAGCAAGATATAAAAAGATTAATAAAAGAAATGCTGGGCACTCCTCAAGAAGACACAAATGGAAGAATGGAGGGACCCAGAGAAAGGAGAGAAGCCTTTGATGAAGAATATAAACAAAATCTAGACTACATGAAACAGATCCAAAGAGAGTATCAGGAAATTAAAAACTCCACTGAAAGCTGGCAAAACTTCTTAACAGAAAATACAGACTTTCAAAACTTGAAGATAGACTTGCAATGTATGACTGTGAAAGGAAGGAACTCTTAAAAATAACAAGGAACCAGGAAGCAACAATATAAAGGCTAGAAGATGACAAGAGGATTCATAACTTAAGAATAAAAAATGTGAATGAAGAAGCAGGGACAAATACAAATGAAATAAAAAGGCTATTCACAGAAATAATTAAGGAAAACTTCCCAAGCATAGGAAATGGAAGTGATGTTCAGATATATGAGACATACAGAACTCCAGCCAGCTACAACCCAAACAGATCTACAACCAGACATATAATAATCAGAATCCCAGAAATCCATCACAAGAACAGAATATTAAAAGCAGTCAGAGAAAAGAAACAGATCACCTATAAAGGAAAACTCATCAAAATCACAGTGGACTTCTTGATACAAACTATCAAATCAAGAAGAGCTTGGAGCAAAATATTCCAAGCCCTGAAAGAAAATAACCTCCAACCCAGATTGATGTACCCTGCAAAACTGTCTCTCAAAATTAATGGAGAGACAAGATATTTCCACGACAAAGAGGAACTGGGGGAGTTCGTGACCACCAATCCAAACCTGCAAAGAATACTGACGGACATTCTAGAGAGAGAGAAAAAAATCACCAGGATTCCAGGAACAATGGTAGAAAGGCCTCAATGAAAGGGGCAGACAGTGAAATGAAGGGGAAAAATAAACAACAAGGATAGAATAATAGCATAGCAGAGATGAGGTAAAGAAAATTGGCTATATCACTGTTTTGTCTTGACTGATTTTATTTGAATCTGGTATGCTTGATAGTATCAAGTCTGAGAGTAGAGGCAACTACTCTGAAGATGACAAGATTCAATAGGATACCCATTCTGGTTTGATTATTAACTGCCTTTGAAGTCCTATGTCTCCAATATTTGGTTTTTATTAATAGTGAAATGTATTGCTGTGTTTAATTATACTATACCTGATGATATAGACAATTTTATTGAAAATAACAAGAGACATCATAGTAACTACCATAGATCACCTAGTATTGTGGTTTTAGATGTCCTTTTTGTTTCTCTAGGAATTTGTATTGTTGACTTGTTTTGATTTGTTTTTCCCTCTAATACAGAAAGGCTAGGTATACATGTAGAGACTTATACATGTGGAGGACTTCTAAACAGTTTACAAGGATTATTGTTAAAAAAAAAGAGAAAAAGAAAGTATTCTAAAGGATATAACGGCATGTATGTTTGGGTGTGTAGGATTGATGGTCATATTACTAAGTTTTTGTTGGATAGATGAACAGAACTGATTGTAGTCCCACTGTTTGAATGCTTTACTTTTGTAACTTGAGCAACTACTTCTAGGAGGAAAATGTGTAATTTCAACTAGTGATTTCTTACTGGTTTTGTTTTTTATTTTGAAATTATGTATTATTTCTACCCTCTTTCTGTTTATTTTTTCTTTAAAAAAAAGAGAGAAATCAGATTTACCTGTCGTTAGGTTACTTGGGGATATTGCTTGGGTTCCAAAAGAATTTTTCTCATCATCAAAAATGTTTTGTTTAGTAATGGGGACTGAACCCAAGGCCTTCCCACTAAGCTATGTTCCCAGCAGTTTCAAATTTTGAGACAAGGTTTTGTGAAGTCACTGAGTTACCCAGGTTGGGTTCAAACTTCCTACCTCAGCTTCTCAGACTGCTGGGATTGTGGGAATGCACCAACATTCTCAGTTACCACCTACTCTTATATTTTAAGTACTTTTAGGAGTGAGAGAAGGAATAGAGTAGCACTTTAGCCTCAAGGTTCATGAAATTCTATTACTTTTCACAAGGTGACTAAAATAACCTAATACTTCTTGAGCTCTGCTTTGCCTGCTTTTCTTTATTTCTACCTTTACCTTCTCTTTGCCTTCATTGTCTCTACTCTGCTCAAATTGAAATACATTGTTAATAGGATTTTGTTTTGCCATGAAGTGTTGTAGGACCTAGGGCACTCCAACATCTTCACGACTTAGCAGTTGCTTTAAATTTACTAGCAAACCTGAATCTATAGAAATCTCCCTTGTTTTGGCTGTTCTGAGGTTGACCCGATAATGGTTTTCACTGAAAAACTATGGCTTTTCTATTCTTAGGGACATCAGATATCCTACTGTCTTTTCTCCACTGCCTTCTACATAGTCAATAATATATATATATATATATATATATATATATATATATATATATATATATATATAGTCAATAAATCTCATAGCTACTTGTAGGTCCACTATTTGATTATATTTTGGAGTTGTGGGGTATCAGTCACCCAGATTTGTTCTAGATGCTATGGACCAGTTTCTGCTTTAACTATTTTAGTTGCTGTATTTATGGACTTGGAGAGATTAAAATATGATACAGATTCTATGGTACCCTTTTCAAATACACTTCTGGTAGTTAATATTTTTATTATATAGGGATACTGTATTTGTGAAAATGGTTTATGAGATAGCAGAGAATGGTGCCTGAAAAGATGCACTTTGGAGGTAGACTTCCCCCCTAGGGCTAGGAATCAAACTCTTGTCTCCTCTATGGTGTTATGGTTTGTGTTTGGATGTCCTCCCAAAGCCTCATGCAGTTATGGGGTACAGGCTTTTTGGAGGCAGCTAAATCTAGAGTTTGTGATTAGTTGTCTAGTGCTGGGACTGGGGCTGTGAGTGCTACACCCACTCTAGGGTGGATAGCCTGCACACAATTTAAGGGAGGAAAAAGGCTTGCTCCTCCCTTTTTGGCTTTTGTCTTCTACCAACATGTTGCCCCTCTGCCTTGCCTTGGATTATGGAACTCTACAAATGTAAGATAAATAAACATTTCCCCCTCTAACTTTGGCATTGGGTATTTTGTCTCAGCAACAACAGAAAAGTGACAGTAAGCAAGCTCTCTTTAACACTGATCTATGTCCCTAGCCCAAACTACTTGTTTTCAAATCCTACTTTCACCTTTTAACAGCTGTGTGACTCATAATCTGTTTCTAATTTCCTCTGTAAAATAGACTTTTGTGAACACTAAATGACTAACACAAGTACGAAGAAAAGTACTAGGTTACTCAGTAATTATTCAAAAAAGATAACTGTTACACTTAATGTAGTTTTCTTTTTTAGGTCTAAGTCTGTATGGACTTAAACAAAAATGATACTAACTTCTATTAAAAGCTCAAGATCACAAAAAATGATTAAAAATTTTAAAAGACAAATCTCAGCACTCAGAAGGTTGGAACAGGAAGATTTCTGTGAACTATAAGGTGAGACTGTTTCAAAAAGCCAAACCAAACTCTGAAAAAACAAATTGTTAGGCCAGGGCTTTAGCTCAGTGGCATAAGCACCTGCCTGCCAAGTGCGAGGTCATGAGTTTGATCCCTGGTACCAAAACAAGACAAACCCCAAAACAAAATTGCTAGCCAAAGTTAACTTGATAGCTAAGTTCATAGCCTTCAGCACCTAATTACAAAAGAATGAAAAATATATTCCATAAGCAGTCAATATTGCAGGATAATTAACTTGGTTTTGAAGGTAGAAGTCAACATAATAGGAGAAAAAGGCAGAATACCACCAAATGTTAACAATGTGGGCAAAAGAAACATACATTGGGAGGAATAGAAAAAAATGATACACCTGAGGTCTAAGGTGGAAGGTGCATACAGCCTTGACTTCCACATCTACTTCTAGGTTAAGCATGCTAGAACAGATCTTCCCAATTGGTATACTAAGGAGTGGGTGGTTGGGTGAAGTCTGAAATGGCCATAGACCCTCCAGACTTCATTATTTTATTCAAGTAGAGCATGTGTATTCTTTTGCATATAATCACCAATGTACATGATGGCAAGCAATCTCTTTTACTATCTTGTTGGATTACTACCTTAGAAAACTAAGTTTCATTGATACTCTAGGCCATCCCTAAGTACAATAAAAAATTATATTATGAAGTACAAACAGCAAATAAATGTGAAAAAATGTTCAACAGTACTAAGCCATTTGAGATGCAAATTAAAAACACTGAGATTTCAGCTCACCCCAGAAGGAATGGCCAGTATTAAGAAATCAACCAATAACAACTGCTGGAGGGCCTGTAGGGAAAAAGGAACCCTTTTCCATTGTTGGTGAGAATGCATACTGGTGCAACCACTGTGGAAATCAGTGTGGAGATTCTTCATAAAACTAGGATTGGAGGTTCCATTCAACCCAGCTATTCTTCTAAGTATCTTTCCAAAACAATTAAAAACATCCTATCACGGTGATATATGTGCGCCCATGTTTATAGCAACAAAGTTTATAATAGCCAGATCTTAGAAACAAATGCCCATTGAGGAATGGATAAAAAAGATGTATTTCTATATAATGGATTACTATTTAGCCACAAAGAATGATAAACTAGACATTTTTATAGGTAAATGGATGTGCCTTGAAAACCTACTTATTAGTGAAATAAATGTCATGCATGCCTAATCACATTGTTTCACTAGTATAAGGACAAAACATGTATTTTATCCCAGAGAATTTCAGCCAAGCAATGACTCAGGCCACACGTGTCTTCACTTTAACTAATCCACTGAGACAGCTGGAGTTAACTTTTGGATGTTTTAAGAAATTTCTGATGAGCTCTAAGATTTGGGTTTTTGCATGTGGACATCTAGTTGTTTCAGTATGTTTATTGAGGGCATGATTCTTCTTCTACTTAACTGCTTTTGCATCTTTGCCAGTCAAATGTTATGTAGGTATCTATTTTGGACTTCATAGTGGTACTTTGGTGGTTTGTCTATCTGGGTATCAATGCTGTTTTGTCATGATTGGTGTAACTGTTATAAGTCATGGGATTGGGTTGGGCTGGAGCTCTAATTTTGTTCCTTTATCAAAGCTGGTTAGACTATTCTGAGTGTTATTTTTACAGAAATGTAAAAATCAAAATGTTAATCTATATGAAAAATGATGTTGACAGTTTGATAAGGGATTGTTTTCCGATCTTTATTATTTTCTTCTGTTTACTTTTGTTTTCTTTTATTTTTAATAAAAAAGAAATTATATAAATTGCCCATTTTAATAAAGGATTTACCCGTATAATTACATGAAATACTATCTAGTCATTAAATGAACTAGAGATCCACATAGAAACCTCAAAAGTAACACTGAAAAAATAAATTCCAGGGACTAGGGATGTAGCTCAGCAGCACAAGCACCTGCTGGGCAAGCACAAGGTTATGAGTTCGATCCCTGGTACAAAAAACCAAAAACCAGAAAAATAAGTATACTGCAATTTATATAAAATCTGTTAACATTCTGTTAACATAAAACTAGACCATGAAGCCAGGTATGGTGGTGCACACCTGTAATCCTAGTACTTAGGAGGCTGAGGCAGGAAGATTGCTGTGAGTTCGAGGTCAGCCTGGGCTATGAAATGAGTTCAAGGCCAGCCTGAACTGCATAGCAAAATCCTGTTTCAAAAGACAGACAAAACAATCAATCAAACAAAAAACTCAGACTATGTATTAAATATAAGTTTATATATAATAATAATAATGGTTGCCTCTGAGGAAAACAAAAAGTTTATCACAAAAGCATTTACAAGAGGGTTTAACTCAATCTATGGTTTAATAGGTTAATGTTATTTATGATCTTCATATTCTTATTATATCTGTGTATGTTAAATTTTATATGATTTTAAAAACCTTAATTAAAATAAGTAGAAAAAAAAGGCAGGACAGGGGCTGGGAATTTAGCTCCGTGGCATAAGCACCTGCCTGGCAAGTGTGAAGTTATGAGTTTGATCTCTGGTACCAAACAGAACAGAACAGAACAGAACAGAACAAAAAAACAAAAAAGGCAGGACAGATAAAGTGAAGAATGCAGAGGCTGAGCACAGTGGTGCACATCTGTAATCTCAGCTACTCAGACAGCCTGAGCACAAAGATCATAAATTAAAAGCCAGTTTGGGCAACTCAGATCTTGTCTTAAAAGGGGGAGGGCGCTGGGTTTGCATTTCAGTGGTAGGGGACTTGCTGAACATGTGCAAGGACCTGGGTTCAGTCACCAAAACTTGGAAAAGAACAACAAAAAAGTATACTGAAGAAATTAAGAATACTTTCCATAACTCTAAGCAAATACCTCTGAAACAAAGCTTCAATGAAATTCCCTTTGTAGAAAAATTATCAATTTTAAAATTGATAAACTACTAGATAAAGGTGCCAGAGAAATATTCCTCCAAAATCTCAGACTCAATTATTTGTAACACTGTATTCCTTTGAATCTTTGAAAAACGCAAGGCATTTATTATTAAAAATTTTAGACAGTACAGAGAAATGAAGAGTCCTTGAGGGAGGGGTTATTTAAAAGTAGTCAGGTAAATGGAGGCAACTTGAGACTATCCTCATAAGTGAAATAAATCAGACTCATATTTATAAATATCACATTGTCTCTTTAGTATAAAAATAAAAAAGTGAAAAAGTAGTAAGATCCAAAATGTATAATAGACATTGTAATAATGAGAAGGAAAAAAAGAGCTCAAGGATATAACTGTATGTATGTTTAAGTGTGCAAGATAACCATACTGTTTTTGTTAGTTTATCAAACAGAATAGTTTGTACTGTCATTGTTTGTCCACTTTTTATGCTTTGATTTTGTAACCTGAACAACTTCAAA
The DNA here is from genome assembly GCA_004027455.1 of Hydrochoerus hydrochaeris. Lineage (NCBI taxonomy): Eukaryota > Metazoa > Chordata > Mammalia > Rodentia > Hydrochaeridae > Hydrochoerus > Hydrochoerus hydrochaeris. The sequence continues at coordinate 159,849 of PVLA01001578.1, read as the reverse complement.
GATAACAATATGTAACTTATCAACTAGTGATTTCTGTTATTTTGAAATTCTGTATTATTTCTACCCTGTATTATTTTATATAAATAAAATAAATTTTATATAAATTACAGTATACTTATTTTTCTGTTTTTTTTTTTTTGTACCAGGGATCAAACTCATAACCTTGTGCTTGCCCGGCAGGTGCTTGTAATTCTGTATTATTGTTTTGCTTTGTTTCTCTAAAAAAATTAAAAGTAGCCATTTTCATAAAACAGCTTAATTTTTGTTGTGTCATTCAGTTGGAATACAGAAACCAAAAACACACCAATCTTTTAATTTTAATGTTTAAATGTGACAGCTCATAAAAAGAAAATACAAATGGTCCATGTAAACAGATATTTAACCTTATTCTTAAATGAAAATTCTAATGAAATTAAGATACCACTTTTCAACTATAAGTTGGCAAAGACCAAAACATTCGATAACTTTGTTCATGAAGATTTGAGGAGCTAGGCCTGGTGGTGCATACTTGTAATCCCAGCACTCAGGAAGCTGAGGCACGAAGACTCAAATGAGTTCAAGGCCAGCCTAAACTATATAGTGAGACTTTGTTTCAAAAAACTCCAAAATAATACACAGATTTGAGGAAATGGGGATGTGCGTACATCATTAGTAGGACCATAAATTGGCACAATTCTTATAAGAAAGCTATTTTCTAATATTTTTCAAAAATTTAAACACACAAAATAGGCACAGCCACACACATCTGTAATCCTAGCTGCTTGGTAGGTTGAAGCAGATGGCTCATGAGTTTGAGACCAGCAGGGGACACACAGTAAATCTCAGGATTACTCAGGAAAAAAAAAAAAAAAAAAAAAGTACAAACCTTCCGAACTAGGAATTCTAGTTTTGTATTTTACAGTAATTTATTATGTACAAATGACCTATGCACAAGGTATTATATTATGGCATATTTATACAATATAACATTCTGTAGTTGTAAAAAAATAATCATTTACTGACATGGGACAATCTCAAAAAATATCCTATTATGTAGAAAGTATAAGCTGAAGACCAGTGTACACTGTATAGTACCAGCAAAGAAAATATCTCTAAGACAATATTTAAGAAACTGATAAAACTTTAGGAAGAACGCAACAACAGAAGAAAACTTTTCTACTGTACATCACTCTGTGCCTTTTGAATGTGAATATATTACATACGCTTTTGAAAAAAAAAATTTTTTTTTAATAGAGATCATTTTGAGATGAAAACCAGGATTCCAGGCAGCATACACTGTCATGCCTCAGTCCTAGCTACATGGCAGGTTGAAGCAGGAGGGTCATTTGAGCTCACTATGGGCAACACGGTGGTATCTCATCTCATCTCATCTCAAAAAAAAAAAAAAAAAAAAATATATATATATAAAATAAAAAAAGAAAATCAAAACCAAAACAAACAGGAAAACCAGGATTACAGCAGATAAAATTCTTTTTAAGTCCCAATTAGCAGGTATTATATTTCTTACATTTGACTGATAAATTTTTCTATAATTCCATTGAGTCTTTCAGGCTCCATCAATTTATTTACCAATTCCTGCTCAACAGCCATTAGGGCCAGGCTACTGAGCTTCTCTTGTCCCATAGTATGAAATAAGTATGTTTTGAGACGAGGCAGTGTAGAATATGAGTTTTCATTACTTGCTGAAGTAATTGGCCAAGACAAAGCAATATGTAATAGCTTTGAGATACAAGGAATATTATTGTGAAGACCATGCTGAATAAACAAATAGCCAAGAGTAATGAAGTTGATGGAGGCATAATCTGTGACAAAGTTGAGCTTTGCATAGTGCCGATAAAATCTAAGTTCAGGGATAATATCTCCATCAAGTTTGTAAAATTCTTGAATATGTTTGGCTGTTGCTTCATTTAATGGTTCATTCCATTTAAGTAATAGCTCTGAAATTTGCTTCATTTTGCAATAATCAAACTCTGAAAAATATAACTTTAAATTTTGTAATATACTATCCAATCCTTGGTAATAAATATTAATTCTATATTGTTCTTCTGTTGAAGTAGGAAAAAACGTATTTTCTGAATTGCCAAGATCTACTGTTTTGTGAATTTTTCTTCTTTTTTGAAGGGAAGGCTTTTCAACTTCAAAACCTTTACTGATAATTTTACTACATATTTCCTCTGTTCCATCCCAGAGAGTTTTGAAATATACATCATTTTTTTCAGATGATAAACATTCCACAATTGCTTCTATTTTTGAAGACAAAGAAAAAATGTCTATGGTTTCACTTTGAAGCTCTTGGGAAAGAATTTCTGTAACACTTAGCACTCGATAAAGAAACTTTAAACAAAAAATAAACTCAAATTTGGAAACCAATGTTAACAAATCACTCAGTTCATCAGTCAAACTTGTGTTTGTGGAATGGCTTGATGCAACTTCCAATGTTTCAATAATTTCTGGAAGCCTTTCAATCACAGATAACAATGTACGATCATGTACTATCCAACATGACTGTGATGTATGTTTATTGCATGTTTTGTTTTGACTTAGCTTACAAACATCTTGAAAATTTTCCAGCATTTCCCCAGACTTATAAATAGTGTTGACCAAAGAACTGAGAGTATTTAGAGCACTTCGGAGTTCTTTTATTTCTTTACAAAACCTAACTACTGTTAAATCAAAAAAATGTGCATAACAATGTACATACAGAGCTCTTGGCTCCTCCTTTTTGAATTCTGCTGCAATTTTATTAAATTTTACCCTCAAATTAGTGGTACTATCATAGGCCTGGCCACAAATTGTATTAAAATCAACTCCAATTTGCTGCAGATAAGTTTTGATATTCTTGTGTAAGTGGATCCCAGTCTCCTTTTCATTATCAACAAAACCCAAGAATCTTTCCTTAATTACAATAGCCTTTGATGTTTTTTGTGGGTATCTTACACAAATTGAAAGCTGTTCTTTGGTGGTATTACCAGTTATCTCATCACATATAATTGAAAAAGCTGAGGAGACATTGATCTCATTCACAATATCCTGCAACATTTCCATCTTTATTATTTCAAAAATATCAGCTTGAATCTGTGTAGTGTTATAGAAATCAATTTGTGAATTCATAAGTTGATATATTTCTTCTCCTTTATCTTTTGCCCTGATTTCTAACAATTCTAAAAAATTGCCTTTATTCACAGAAGAAACAGAATGGTCATTTCCCCGTAAGGGCAAACACTGCTTCCCAAGAAATAAAATATTTTCAACTATAAGCTTTAGATACTTTTTTTGTTCCTCAATCTGTTTTGGATGATTAGATAAATTATCATTGTTTTCATTGCAAAACTGGTATTCCCTCCAAAACTGCAAGGACTTCAAATGCATTTCACTTTTTTCATGTTTTCTGAATTTTTCCAGTGTTTTTTTCCAATTAGAAGTTCCTTGGGTTGCAAATGACTGTCCTCCATAGCTAAAACTTTTTTGGCAGAACAACTGGCATGAATAACAAAATGTCACATCTTTTTTATTTACTGGTGGACGATTTGAACGCCAAGATTTTCTAATATTTTGTGGTTTATCTTTAACTTTTTGCACTTTAGATGTAAATTTTGGATGACAGAGTCCATTACTTACTTTCACAGATTTCATATTGTACGCAGGATCCTGGTTTAATACTTCACCACTTTGTACTTCTATACTGGAATCAACTGTGTGGTGACTGAGTACTGAAGATGATGGCAAAAGACTTGGCTGTTCCATACCATTAGCAATAGCACTACTTGATTCTCTGGGTGAACTCTTTGAGATCTTTGGGTAAAAAATAACACTCACTTTAGCAGTTTTCAAATAACCAAAACATCAAATATGTCTATTCTAATAACACAGTTAACTAAATTACAGTATGAACTTTTTTTGGGGGGACGGGGGACCACTAATATTTACTTCTAACTGATTTGTTTGCAATCTAGATTTATTATTAAATGTTTAAAAAGACCTTCTGGTATGTAATTTTAAAGTAATTTTTATTGCTTGGATGCCTAGAAATGTTTAATAAATATAATCTCCCAAGGGGGAGATATGATTAATAAGACTTCTGGGTAAACATTCTTATAAACATATACATGTATGCACACACAATCTGTTTATCAAAGACAAACAGCCAAAAAATATTAAGATAAAACTTACATCCATGACATTTGCTGTTACTGAAGAAATTGTACCTGTTAAAATAAATTGAAGCATAAATTCAAGATTTCATATTATCATCTATACATTAGCATCGTAAACTGTAAAGACTTACTTCCTATCAAGAAACAAAACCAAAATTTAACAGATTGACCAAGCATGACAAAACTGTTTATGTCAAAAGTCTTTATGTTAATAGTTTACCTTGTAAGATCTCCGTATTCATGATGGGCAGGGCAATATGATTATCTGCTAATGACATTATATTGCTTATCACTGGAATTAAATCTTTCTTTGGAGAAAGGTGCTGCTCCACGGAAACACTATGTGTTGTGGAAACATTTGCTAATAAAAATAAACAAAAATACTTCTTATAAACTGGGCAGAATCAATCAAGCAGAAAGCAGTGTTTAATAAGTATTTTAGGCTAAGGATATAGCTCAGTGGTTAAGAGTACTTACCTAATATGCATGAACCCCAGTGCTAGATCCCTAACTCCACAAAAACCAAGCCAAACTCAACTAAACTAAACTAAACCAAACCAAACCAAACCAAACCAAACCCCTGACTATATAAAATAAGCTAAATATGTTTCAAGGAACAATGCAAATATCAAATATCTTAGGTATCATTAGGAACTACAATAATTTTTGTTAGGGCTACATCCTAAACCCTTTTATTTTTAAAATTACTATTTTTGTTTTGTTTTGAGATGGGATCTTACTGTACAGTTTAGGCTGGCCTCAAACTCACTGAGCAGCCCAGGCTGGCTTTGAACTGGTGATGATCCCCTTGCTTCAGCCTCCTGAGTGCTGGGATTACAGGTGTGAGCCACCATGCCCAGCTTCAACCCTCTTTAATCTCTTATTTTGAGACAGAGTCTAGCTAAATTGGAAAGTTGTACATGCTGGGCTTGAATTTGTGATCTTCCTGCCCAAGTTTCCCAAAGTGCTGGGATTATAGGATATGCAACTACACCTGGTTAACCTTCTACATTCTAGAAGAACTATTCTAACTATAAATGTATTGAATAAATTCAAAATTTAGTGTCTCCTATGAACCAAGTCTTACACTAGGTGTCCAATGTACACAACTGTAAATATACAAATGTATATAAACATACTCATTTAATAAATGATCTAAATAAAGACATCTATCCCTTTTTCCCATAAGTCTTATCTTTTTTTAAAAAAAGTTACTCTGAGGGGCTGGGGATATAGCTCAGTAGCATAAGTGCCTGCCTGGCAAGCACAAGGGTGTGAGTTTGATTCCTGGTACCCCACCCCCAAATGTTATTTTGAGACAGGGTCTAGGTAGTTCAGGCTGGATTTGAACTCACTGTGTAGTCCAGGGCAGCCTCAAACATAGCAATTATCCTGGCTCAGCTTCTCAAATGCTATGATTATGGCTAATCTTGACTTAAAGAGGATTTGTATCAATCCAACACAATATTCACAAATAAATATTAAAGCTCTGGTACAGTAACCTTCCTTTTACACAAAAAATACTAGGAAATATCACTCCTGGTGACTCAGGCCCATAATCCCAGAATTTAAAAGGATGAGGCAGGAGGACCACAGGTTCAAGGCCAGCTTGGGCAATTTAGCTGCTGTCTCAAAATAAAAAGGACTAGGGCTGAGCCAGGATAATCGCTGTGTTTGAGGCTGTTCTGGACTACATAACCAGTTCAAATCCAGCCTGAACTACATAGACCCTGTCTCAAAATAACATTTGGGGGCAGGGGAGTACCAGGAAACAAACACACAACCTTGTGTTGCTAGGCAGGCACTTGTGCTATTCCAGTGCTATTAAAAAAAAAAATAATAAGAAAACAGATCTTTGCAACATGTTTTAGACTATTTTGCCTTATAAACTGGTTTAATTTGGAAATGAATCAAGGTAATACATGAAAAGCAAAATGTATTTGTATTCCTCAATTGTTGGTGAAACTCTGAAGTGGCAAAATAAACATTACCTGTAGAACAGTCCATCTTCGCTTTGCTGTATGCAGAAAAACAATTAATAGAGCAGAAAATTTCTGTCTTCCCCAAGTCATTAGTAATCTCAATCATTTCATCTGATGGCTTCAATGATTTGTATGGAAAAGATGTAAGTGTTTTGGTTGGTTTCTGTTTAGAGATTAAAATAATATTCACACTCCTGCATATGCCATATATTATTAACAAATAAAAGCGTATCTATTACCACTGTTTTTAGCTGCAGTATTACAAATAATGAGAATGAAATCAATTTTTAAACTTTCTTAAAAAAAAAAAAAAGCTGCAAGTGGTGGTAAAAGCCTATAATCCTAGCATTCAGGTGGTTGAAGCAAGAGGATTGCCTTAAGTATGAGGCTAGCCTGGGCTACATAATGAGTTCAAAACTGGGCTCAAAAAATAAAGCCAGGAAAAAAAAAAAAAAGAGACAATAGATTGCAATGACTACAATGAAAAAAACTGATAAATCTATTTGAAAAGAATTTTATTATTCACTGGATATATTCAAAAGCAATAATAGTAATAAAATAGAAGTCTCTGAATATCAATTGGACAAAATCTTCTACCAGTATTAAGGAAGAACCAGAAAAGGGTGCTTAACGCATTATAAGACAGTGTGGGAATCACTGTGTTTCCAGGCTAACTTTACAGTAAGAATTACACATATACCATAAGACAGCATGATGTAAGCAGTACAGGCTACAGTGAATTCAATAAGCAGTAAGTACACAAAAGCTCTCCTATCAAAAAGAGGGGGATATTTCTCATTATATTATTATTTCTCTTTATGATTGATTTAGAAAAAGCACGTAATATTCTTGATTCATTTTACACTGCTTAAGTGAAAGAGTTAAAACACATAGCATTCAAAATAAAAACACTTTTTCTGTTTGGGATTTACCAACCAAATGGTTATTTTTACTATTTTTACTTGTAATTTATAAATAAGACTTTCACTTGACTGCCTTTTCTTATCCTAAAGTAGAATCATTCATAGACCAATAGAAGAAATGTTTCTTCATACCTTCTCAGATGCTGTAATAGTCTTTGAGCTACTAAAGTAATGAGACTGTCCATCCCTTTGAAGTATTTGAAATAGACTAGAGCTGGTATAACAGTAAGCCCCACAATTCTCACAACAGTTCATGATGAAGTTGTTAGCAGAGTGAAACTTTGAAAAGCAGGCATTATTGCAAAGATTGTATTTCACATTCTGATATTTTACTTCATACTGAATCTAGGATTTAAAAAAAAAGATGCAATAAAAACTGCCATTTAAGAAGAATCAGAATCCCTCTAAATGTTAAAATATAATTACAACTTACAGCAGTTGTCTTCTGACATATGTTGCACTTGGTCAAAATGCTATTAGTACATATGGTAACAAATGGTTTTCTTTTTTCTTCATATGATGAAAGACAAGATTGGCTACAAAAATTTTTGATAGAAGTATTATCTTCCAGTTGGAGATTGATGACATCCTTCAGATTTATAATGTCTCTAAAAATAAGTAGCAAGGACACCATGAAACACCTTTAGCACAATATTTTGCTCTTCATAAAATGACCCCTCTTTGCTGTTTCATTTACTCAATGAACTGTGAAACAACAGTAACATCAGCCTTGAAATGAGAAAACCTAAATTTGGTACCCAGTTCTATCACTTACACTAAGTAAGCTTGTACAAATTGTTTATACTCCCTACATGTTAACGACTTCATCTACACTAAGGATTATAAAATATATTTTATGGTCCAGTCCTGAGGACTAGCCTGTATTAGCTGATGCTATTGAGAACACAGTGATGATAAGTCCCATATTCATATCTGAGCAACTTTGGAATCTATCAGACAGATTGTCTTAAAGTATAGCCTGCAATTTCTTTAGAAGGTAGAGGTGGTATACTCTAGATATGTTGAGGGGGAATAAAACATCAAAGCTAATTTTCATAAAATATTAAAATACTGCCTTTTTCACTGTATCGACATTTTAACTAATGCTGCAAAGCCAAGAGTAATACACCACAATTCTACTCCTAGATACATACACACACAAAAAAACTAAAAATAGCCACTTAGACAAGTTATTTATTCACACATGTTCATAAATACTAGCACTATTTACAACAGTTGAGAGAAACAGCTCAAATATTCATTAATGAATGAATGGATAAACAAATTGTAAATAATACAAGGGACTATTACTCAGCTATAAAAAAGAATGAAGTACAACAAAGGTGCTTCTTGAAAACATACTAAGGAAAAGAAGCTAGGTACAAAAATCACATGTTGTATGATTTCACTGATATGAAATATTCAGGACAGGTCCATATAATGAACGTAGACTGATGGTTACTAGGGGTTGGGAGGAAAGAGGGGTGGGGAAAAACTGCTTAATAAATACAGCACCTTACTCTGGGGTAATAAAAACATTTTGGAATAAGGTGGAGGTAGCAGTTGTCTGAGGCAGTACTCTGAATATTACTATTGCCAATGAAATGATTAAATTTTTTGTTACATAAATTTTACCACAACAAATTGGGAAAAGATAAAAGCACTGATACATAAAACTGCCCGGGCTTCAGCATATATCAAGGCAGTGATACCAAAATGTACCTATATGCATGTTATTCCTTTCTGTACATTTATAAAACAAACCATGTCGGTTCAATTAAGGGTCTCCCCATTGAATATTTTTTTAACTCAAATATTTAAATACGATCCTGGAGTATGTTATTTTAATATTCTATGTGACAAAAATGGGACTCGGGCATGAAGAACTTCTCTAGCCCACCCAAGGGTTGATGATCGTCTCAAGACAAAGTCTATAGAAGAATTAACTACTTTCTTCATGGATCACATTTTCATTTGAACATGTAGACAAACTTTTATTCAGAAGTGGGAATCTGCAGATAATTTCTTGAAAATTAAAAAAGACTGTCATTTCAAGGAAAACAAGAGACAGTACTTACTGACAGTAATAAAATTCAAACTTTCAAGTAAAAATTAGAATTTTTGGAAAACTGGGGCTGGGGATTTAGCTCAGTGGCTTAAGCACTTGCCTAGCAAGTTCAAGGTCGTGAGTTCAATCCCCGGTACCCCCCCCCCAAATTTTTTTTTGGAAAGTTTATCTACCACCCCCAGCTTGCTCACTTTCCAACCTTTGAAGAGTTTTCTGATGAGATCAGTTGTAATCTATAAAATACTGAATGTAATAAAATGTGTCAACATTTGGAAGATCTCCAGAACTCATTGAACCAATTATTTTCCAAATGATAACAGCAAAATGTCACAAAAATCACTCATTCATGGGTTTAGCATACATTCAAAGAACAAGACAGGCTGATGAAAATAAGACATTTCTCCTTTTCCAATAACTTATCAGTCAGGTGATACTTTCTTAGCAAAACAAACATGAAAATTCAGTCCAGTCATTAAAGTGGTTTGCAAAACTAGTAAAACAATTTGCTTTTTTATTTTTCTCTCTCTTTGTCTTTTTTGAGACAGAGTTTCACTGTGCAGTTCAGGCTGGACTTCAACTCACTTTGTAGCCCAGGTTAGCCTCAAATTTGCAGCAAGCCTCCTGCCTTTGGCTCCTGAGTGCTGGGATTACAGGCATGTGCCACCATACCTGGCCAACAATTCATTTTTCTAACCTTTAAAAATATAGCCATTTTTCATTAAAATTTTGAATTCCTAATACAGTAAACTAGATGAATATAACATATAACAACAGCCCTTCAGGAGATACACACACACACACACACACGTATATATATATTTGTTTATTTATTTATTTTTGGTGGTATTGGGGATTGAACCCAAGGCTTTTGCATCGATCAACATCCTTGACCCTTAATTTTTAAATTTTAAGACAGGGTCTTGCTAAATTGCTGAATTGTCCCATCTGGGTTCCAACTTGCAATCCTCCTACCTCAGCTTCCCAGCTGAGACTACAAGTGTAAATCACTACACCTGGATGAAGCCTTTAATCATTTTTAAGAGTGGTAAAGAACCCATAAGCACTGGCATGAACCTGTAGTCCCAGTTACTTGGGAAGCTGAGGATGGCTTGGGTCCAGGAGTTCCAGGCCAAACTGGGAAACAGTGAAATCTTGCCCCATTAAACAAACACATAAATACCGCTCGCAAAGTGTAAAGGGTCCCTAAAATTAAAATGTTTGAGAAGTGCCATGATGATAATACCAAGATATCTGGATTTCTAGGATCTTTACAGAATATTAATCTTTGAGGATAACAGTTTTTAAGATGAATTTTTCCTGAAAGTGAAACATTTCAACACTGAAAAATTTATAAGGACTTTCCAATTTCTTAAAGTAAAAGTTTTGCTACCATTATCACAAGGGTGATTTTACTGGTTTAAAATACAGCTAGCTCTAGCCACAATGTTATTCTTATAGTTCATTTGACAGGATTCAGTGTTTTAGGCAAGGTTAGGCTTTAGAAGGTATAAAAAGATGACTATAATCTGGTCCTTAATATTGAGAGGCTCACTGTCTAAATAGGATGAGGTGTGCATACACATTATTATACCAAAGCAACCATAGAATAATCAGTCTGGGGAGGCGGTGATAAAAGGAGAGTAAGGAGCAGTGTGAGAGCAGACAAGGGGTAAAGAGATTTGAGGCACAACCTTAAGGCAGAAAGAATTAGCCAGACAGGAAAAGAGGCAGAGCAGTTACACCGGAAAAGGCATGGCAATCTGAAAATGCTTACTAGTTTTTACTGCTTTGGGCATAACTAGAATGCTGGTTTCTAATCTATTACAGGCTCATTAACAAAAATTTAAAAAATAGATTTTGTTAGAAGGACCTAAAGTTGGCTTAAATAAACTTTGACCACAGATGTGAACAACTTTCCTATAAACAAATCAACCATTAGTGCATAGTCCTATTTTGAACTCTTGCTTGGCTGCAGGATTTCTAAGACTTTGAACCAATTAGGATAGTAAAGTGTAAAAATGATACTACTTCATTGTTAAGTCTTCAGGGAAATGCAAAATAAAAACATACTAAAATAAGTAATACTTCTTAAATATATAGTTGCCTAAAATAAGTCACAGTTTTTCTAGTAAAATTTCAAATGTTTCATTCAAAGCTTTCACTGGTTCCTAAAATAAAAACCCAAAAGATATCTTAAAAAATTGCTATAAAAGAAACCTCAAAAATTACTAGAACTTTGCTAAAAATTTGAGAACTACAAGAGGTAAATGAATATAAAATCTTAAAAAAAGTTTCAATAAAAGTACAGGTTAGCATGAACAATGATAGCCTCTTTTAGTCTAAGCATTACAACCACATTTTGGCCAATCTATGTAATTTTTAGTAAAAATTTTATTCCAGAAGAAAAACTCACCTCATATATTTGCTCATATTGGATTTCTATGCCTTAGAAACTTACACACAAGTTTTTCTTGCTTTGACCTTTCTAAATATGTCTGACATGTAGTTATGTTGGAGTTAAAGAAATGTAGTTAGTATACGCCAAACATAGCAAGATGATACCTTAACTTCCCAGGGCCTCAGTTTCCTTAAAACCAAAAGAAAAGGTTTGGACTGGGTGTTCTCTAAGGTCCCTTCCAGTTTTATGATTCTGCAGAGAGAGAAAGCAGGCTGAAGACAGTGCCACATAGCCCAGAGCAACAATGAAAAAAGACAAAGTATAGTAGTGAAGGGTTGAAAAAGCAAAAGAGAAATGAAAACATAGTTCTGAGGAACAGGACTTAAAGCAACAGGTAATATTTGGTGCAGCAGTCAAATGAGCTAAAGCAGTCTATAAAAGGGTTTGTGAGTTAAAGGTATAACAGTAACATTTTTTGAGTTCATTTATTGAGTTCTTATTACATGCCAGTACTGTCCTCACTTATACACATTATTTAATCCTCATTAATTCTGATGTATGTATTTCACAAAACAAATGGGAATGCTAAGAAACAAAGAAGTTCTCAATGCTTCTCAAACTTTAGCATGTGTATGGACCACATGTGGATAAATGCAGTTCTGAGTCATTAGGTCTGGCTGAGTCCTGACAACCTGCATTTCTTTTTCAACAACCTATATTTCTAGCAAGCTTTTAGGTGATGTTGATATAGCTGGTTAGGGAACAGACTTTGAACAGAAAAATATTACTGTAAATGGAAGAAGCAATATTCATATTATTGGAATTTAATTCTTTTTTTTTTTTTTGGTGGTTCTGGGGATCGAACTCACAACCTCCGGCTTGCCAGGCAGGAGCTTATGCCACTGAGCTAAATCCCCGGCCACAGGAATTTAATTCTAAGATACTACTTGAAAGGAAATTTTTTTTTGGTACCGGGGATCGAACTCACAACATCGTACTTGCAAGGCAGGCGCTTATGCTGCTGAACTAAATCCTCAGCCCTTGAAAGGTATTTATTATATTATATTTATTTATTATATGTAATTTGATGGTCTGTGAATTTTCTTGTTTTGAAACAAAAAGCTAAAATTTGGTATTAGTTGCCTGAAACCTCAGCACTCGGGAGGCTGAGGCAGGAGGATCACTACGAGCTTGAGGCCAGTCTGAGGTATGAAGTGAGTTCAAGGTCAGTCTGAACTGCATAGTGAAACCCTATCTCAAAAAAAAAAAAAAAAAAAAAAAAAAAAAAAAAAAAAAAAAAATTGCATTAGCAAATTTGGCAATTAGCATTTAATGAATATTAACAGCTCAGGGCTGCTGATTCAATCATATTCTAACAGAAATCTCTGAAAAAATATTATTCACATGTATGTATGTTCTATTTATGGCCATCCAACTTTTTAAAAGAATAACTCAAAAAAAAAAAAAAAAAAGAATTAAACCACTTTCTTTACTATTGTAAGAGAAATAGTATAATTCTACATTTGGAAGATTCATAATAACAGTTATATGATTAAATTTTCAGTGAGTTGTTTCCTATACAGCTAAATGACAGAATAAGCATACCAATAATCTTACTGACAGAAAACTTCAAATAAAGAGTAGAAAAGTAAGCTTTAGAAGTGACATATTTAAAATAGAAAAGAAACAACTTCCATGTTAATTTCTATAAACCTCTCAACAAGACCAAAAAAACAAAAACAAACAAACAAACAAAAAGACCCCTCAAAATCCCCAAAAACCAACAACAAAACTGTGGATACTCTACATTAGAGGAACTGAAAGCAGAAAATTTTCTTTTCATTAAACCAAGGTGACACATCTTCAGGAAAAAAAAATGAAAACAGAAAATTTCAACTAAGATTCTGGCCAAGATCTGTGTAGGAAAGTAAAAGACATAAATTAGAATTATATACTTTGAGCAGTTTGAGCATGCTGTCTTGGTAGAAGCTGGTACACTGGCAGATGAAATGTATTCAGTGATGCATGGTGTGGAGCAGAAGAGCTGAGTAGATCCTTTTCTCTGATAAGCAGTTTGTCCTTTTTGGAGGATTTTTTTACAACCAGCACAGGAAACCTGAATAGCTGCAGTTGAAACCGAAGGAAGCATTTTATTCATGCCAGATGATGCTGGAGAAAGCTGAATGCCTGTATTCAACTGTGAAGCTATAAAAAGAAAACAGGAAGAAAATAATTAGTATCTTCATCAAATTAAGTATGCCTTCTTTCATTTTCAGAGGTAACTTCTTTTGGACTTGAAACCCAACCCCTAACTAGGCAAGTCAAAAGCATTTTAAAAAATGAAATTAGCATATCATATTATTAAATATAATTAAGTCTATTACCATTGTCAGAAAATGTGTTTATTTTCAGTTCATTCTCCTGATTTTTGGGTTGTTGGGCTTGACAATACTCCTAAAAAGTAACAGAAAATAATGAATACCATGTATTTAAGAGCATCATTCAACAGAAAATGATAAATTATTCTCAAGTATGTTCAATGAACTATATAACTGACTCGAACCAAGGTACACAGGTGAGCATTCTCCTTTTGGTGCCCTTTGGCTGACAACACTAATTTTCCATAGCACTTGAATGTGACTTCAGAATCAACAGACTTTTAGTAGTGTCTAAGGACACAGTAACAGCTTAGCAATCTTAATTAGTTTTTCTAAGGTTCAAACTGGACCCAATCTCCCAGCCTACAATCTGCTGCTAGCCAGAGGTACTACTCTCTGCAGAGAACTCAGCTCAGTACAAAGGTATCAATGGCCAGCACAGGATGGGAAAGAGATTACATACGGCATAGAATTTTGCAGGTGCTGGCACATCTGGAGATACTTGAAAATTTGCACCAGACACTTTAAGGACTTTGTGCATTAAGGTGCAAGACTATCGGAGAACTTTGACCACAGATGTTTATTAAAATCTTCCAGCCTAATGTCCTCTGCCTTTCTATCCCTATAAAAGGTTCCACTTCTCTTTGGGGCAGAGAGCCTTATCACTCCCTGCTTGCCTGCACCCAGGCACAATAAATTCCACAGTATGGTACCTCCCACACAAGCCTGGTGGTCTCTGCTGGTGCCCCCCCGCCAGAGGGTTGGTTGTATTTTAAATTCTAGAATTGGGCAAAAGTTAATTATATGAAACAGTAAGTATTTCAATGAATCAAGCAGGGGAGGATGATTTTATAGGTGAAAAAGGGCTGAAGAATAAACAAAAATCAAGTGGACTGATCCTTTCAAAATTATTTTCCTTAGAAAGTGGAGACAGAATAATACAAAAATAGTTCTCATTAATATGAACTTACTTCAGGTTACCTTTTTTTGTGTAAGGATTAGGTAGATGGAATTTTATTATAAGGCCAACTGAAATCTTCCTGTTTGGGAAATTCTGACATTTTTTCTCTAATCCAGATTTTTTGGAAGGTCACACAAACAGGTTAGGTTTAGTTTGATGACATGAAACTTTAGTGACTTCACTGCAATTTTTACCTTGGTCTGTCTGAAGCTCAGTGGCCTTCAATATTTAACAACTTCCACTACCAACAGAGAATAGGTACACGCTATGACACCTACTGTCCCTATGTACTTGTTTTAATCATTCAATCATAGATGGAGCTTTTAGCAGGTGAGTACATCATGGGGGAGCTATAATCATTGGTGGGTTAGTCCACTACTAAGTTTATAGCTAAATGTGCTGTTGTTAGCAGTTGGGCTGGGTCAGAAGAGGTGGGTCACTGGGGGTGTTACCTTGAAGGGTGTATTTCCCTCTGTGGCTCTGATTGCAATGAAATGAGCAGTTTTCCTTTGCCAGTTCTTTCTACTATGCCTTACTGCTTTGGAACCAGCCAACTACAAACTAAAAAACATGAGCCAAGTTGGGCATGGTGGTGCATACCTCTGATACCAGCATTTGGGAGACAGAGGCAGGAGGATGGCTCCAAGTTCGAGACCAGCCTGGCTACAAAGTGAGCTTAAGGCCAGCCTAAACTGCATAGTGAGACCCTATCTCAAAAAGACAATAAAGCAAAACAAAACAAAAACATGAGCCAAAAACTTTTCTCCTTTTAGTCATGGGTGTTAGGTGTTATGTCTCAGTGAGGAGGAAAGTTACTAAAATAATGTCTAAACTTATCTGTAAGATTTAAATGTCCATGAGTTGAAGAAGCAATTGGTAGTTCCTATATGAATAACATTCCCCAGTATGATCAACTCAAGAGCAATAATACCTTGACTTAATAATGATCCACTTTTATGTTATTTCTATTTTCTTTTTTAAAGAGATGGGGTCTCATTAATATTGCCCAGGTTGGCCCCAAATTCCTGGGCTGAAGTGAGCCTCCTGTTTCTGTTTCCTTAGCTGGATGAGGATGGAATATTGGAAGTAAAATTGAACTCTCTGATTTTCTTTTCTCTTTCATCAGAAATTTCAGTTATCTCATTTAAAAACATTCTAAGGAACCTTGATCTTTCATAATATTCACAGCCTGAGCCACTTTATCCTTCATAGGTCTTTAGTATGTGATACTTGTTACCAGCTGGTATGGGCCTTTGTATTCATGATATGGAAATCAAAACTAAAGCATGAATTAACAAAGTTTTAATTGGAAAGTAAGAGAAGACAGGAAAAGATTCCAGCTTGAATAGGAGGCACACTGATACAGGGATTCAGACTGGCCATACCCACAAAAGCAGGAAGCAAACTTTTAAGAATTAGCTGAGGTCTGGCTGATTATTATTTTAAACAGTGACAAAGATAAGCTGGGTATATTTTAGGTCTAATATACATATCCCTAAATGACTAACGTGTGTATGCAGAACTGAGAAGGACCCAGAGTTTTACAAAATGAAGAAGTTTTGGTCTACTTTTAGTTACTGACCACCTTTGGAAAAAACACAAATGAATGCTTTAGACGATTATTAGGTTAAGGGCCCAGAAGTTTGTTCTTTGTCCCTACAATGGTCTGTGACCATGTCTTGACTATGCTAATACGTCTAAAAAGGTTTTTAAAAAATTTATGGCCAGGGATATAGCTCCCAGGCACAGCACCTGCCTGGCAAGCGTGAGGTCCCGAGTTTGATTTCTGATACTCGTCCCCTCCATGTAAACTAAGGCCCAGCATGGTGGTATGTACCTGTAATCCCAGCACTTGGGAGAGGCAGGAGGACTGCTGCAAATTCAAGGCCAGCCTGAACTACAAAGCAAGGCCCTGTCTCAAAAAGCCGAAAAAATAAGAAGAAAAAAATTAAAAAAAGAAATGTAAACATTAAAACTAATTTGGATTAAAAAATTATGAAGAAAATCTTTTATGAGTTTTAATGTATTCCGGACATGATAACTCACTCCTGTAATCCCAGCACTCTAAAAGGCTGAGGGAGAAGGATGGCAAGTTCAAACCCAGAGTGGACAATTTAGTGACTTAAGGTGACTCTGTCCCCTACCAAAACAGAAAGCTTAAATAATGCATTAATTGTACTATTCACTGGAGGCAGTAGCATAAACACACACAATTAGTTATTTGTATTATTTTAAGTTAAGATAAACAAAAATGTGGTAACCATAACAAGGTCAATTACACCCTAAGCAATCTTTTTACTCACCTAAAAGCCCATCTTCAAATAGTTTATTTTTCTTTCAAATCACTTTCTTGGTACTCAACACCATATACTTTATATTATTTTATTAACTACTTTGGAGAACTTGAGTTCTCAACTGATAAACTAGCACTTTTAGTAATAAATGTTGCTTTAGAAGAAAGAATGTAAGGTAAAATATTTACTTGGGCATTGTCAGGTTCTGTCTTAATTTCACTTAGTTGCCCCAACTGTAGTGTCATTGCCTCGTCACATTCACCATCTAACAGCGGTTCTTTCATTTTAGTATCTGATGCAAAGGAATCTTCCAGCTCCGAACTAATGGGTTTCTTCTTGGGAACAGCCTCCAGATTCCTAAAATAAAACACTGATGAAGAGTCTAAATTTAAAATTAGTATTTTAAAATATGATAAAGTTTATGGAACCACAAAAAGTGTTTAGATAACTTGGCATCAAGGTTCCTTCATATTACAACTGGTTTCTTTCCTTTCACCCATTACTCAGCATAGTTTTGCTTTACATTTTTGATAACTCTGTTTTTTCTTAGAACTAATTTCTGTTTCTCTTCCCTGAGGCTTGAATGCAAAATAAAGCCAGTATACCTATAAGAGAATTTTATTTATGCATTTATTTATTGTGGTGCTGGTGATCAAACCTAGGGCAAGGGGTACTTGCATACTAGGCAAGTGCTCTAAAACTGAGTCACACCCCCAGACTGATTTTTATCAATAGTATTGGAAAATGTAAAGCTTTTTTTGGTGGTATTAGTAGGGACTGAAAATGAACCCAGTCGTTTTGCAATAAGCTACATCTCCAGCCTGCTTATTTATTTTTTATTTTGAGGCAGGTTCTCACTAAGTTGCTAAATTACCCAGGCTGGGCTGGAACCTGAGGTCATCCTGCTTTAGCTTCCCAGAGTGCTGGGATTACAGGTGTAAATCACCACTCTGGTTTAAAATGTAGCCTTTTGAGATTATTCAATCACTTCTACTCACTATAACACCTCTGCCTTCCAGTTTTCCCCTATCTCCCTTTTTCCCCTCTTACTGGTTCTTCTCATATAGCATTTAAATACATTCAAGGAGCTAGGCATGGTAGCACATGCCTGTAACCCCAGCATTTGGGAGACTGAGGCAGGGGAATTATTGCTAAGGCAACATAGAGAGTTCAAAGCCAGCCTGAGCTGTACAGGGAGAACCTGTGTCAAAAACAAAACAGCTGGGCACTTAAGCTTAGTGGCTTAAGTGCCTGTCTGGCAAGCACAAGGTCATGAGTTCAATCTCCAGTACCAAAACAAACAAACAAACAATAACACAAAAAATACATTCAAGGGTCTAGGATTAGAGGGGGGATTCAATTTCTTATGCCTGTGTCCTTTTTTACTACTCTGTAGTTCTATGACTCTAGGATCTTCCATTTCTCTTCTTTGCCAGGCTTTTTGCAAATACTTATCTCACCTGCTTCTCAAATATTTGTGTTATCCCACAAAACAACTCCCCAGTACTCTTACTTGCTGGATGGGTACAATGTGAAATTCAACTATCACTTATAAGCTCATTTTTCTCTACAATCCCAAGCTCCAGCCCACAGTTACCTAGTGAATATGTCTTGGATATACCACAGGTCCCTCAAATTCAGGTTTAAAACTATACTGTCATCACATATCCAACAAACATGCTTAAATATATTCTTTCTTTTTCTTTTTTGGAGATAGTGCCTTGTTATATAGTTCAGGTTGGCCTGGACTCATGGAGATACTCCTACCTCAACCTCCTGGGTGCTAGGATCACAGCCATGCATGACCATATCTGGCCCACATATTCCTTTTTTGTCAAATGGCACTATTATTATACTGAATTTATTCAGCCAGAAATCTAGTAGTTCTAAATTATTCTTCTTAAAATCTACTCACAAAAATTAGATCAAGTCTGTCTCCTAAATAAGTCTGGACTCTTATTTTCCCATTAAACATCATGCTTACTTCTCTTTACCCAACAAATCAATAGATTTGGCACACAGACAGCTAAAATTCAAAATTACAATATAGAAGATGGTTACACATTTAGATTTAAAGAATTCCTGGAGCTGGGGTTATTAACTCAGCAGTAGTAGTTGCTTACAAGGTCCTGGATTCAGAAAAGAAAAATTTTAAATTTTAAGATTTTTGAGGAATTACCAGGACTCTTTGTGATTATTCAGTTCCAAGCCCTCTTTCTCAATTATAGACTGAAACTCTGTGTTATCCTTTTTACTTGACTGACTGCTACTGCCTGCTTCTAAATCCTTAGGAACTCTTCCCCTGCTAGGATGATTATGGAGAGCAGGGGTAACTTGCACTATGGTCAAAACTTTAGATTTAACACAAGACAAATAAGGAAAAGTTAAAGCTGTTACCAGAGGAATCCAGACCTATGATTTCATTAGGAGTTAGTACATGAGACAAAAGAAATTCTGCCATTATTTTTTATGCTATTTATTTTCTGAGGTTGCAGTTCTGCCACTTCTTCTTAATCCCATGTTTAATTGTTTTTACTGAAAAGCTCCTATCCCAAGGCAGAAAATTAAATATGAACTCAATAAGGCCTGACTGTAAATGAATGTGTATGTCATATGGCTACTACATCTATTTAGCCCACTTGAGAATTACACACAAACTCACTGGAAATCACTATATTATTATTTAGGAGATTTCCTCATTTGAAAGTAAATATACTATACATGTCTACCATTAATGAAAAACAAAGCACCTATAAGCTTTGTTATTTTGGTATTCCTTCAAACTTGGGATTGCATAAATTGGAAAACAGTGGAAAGCACCCTGAAAAAAAAACCCCAAAAAACAATTATTCTATAGTATTTCTGAGCCTGGGGAAAACGGTAACACTTATCTAGCAATTAAAAAAAATATGAACAACAACAAAATGCACATTAGAGTAAGTTTTTAAGACTAGCTTTAAGTACCTGTCTTTCCAAAATGGGGCTAAATTATACGTCACAGTACTACTAGTCAAAGGGTAATTGTGGTTGCTTTTCCTGCTGGTCAATACTACTTGACAGTAAGTAATTAAAAATACTTTCATTAAGAAGTTGGGACTATGACTCAGTGGTAAAGCGTATGATTAACATGGGCCAGGCAGTGGCGGCACAAGCCTGTAATCCAGCACTTGCAAGGTTGAGGCAAAATAATCTCACTTGGTTCAAGGCCAGCCTGGGATACATAGCAAGACCCTGTCTCAAAAACCAACCAACCAACCAACCAACCAACCAACCAACCAGCCAACCCAACACACTAACAAAAGACTCAAATCAAATAAACAACAACAAATAAATCATGTATCATAAGCATGCACAAAATCCTGGGTTTATTCCCTAGCACTAGAAAATGATTTTTTTCTGTTCTTAACATGTTCACAGTGTTTTCTTAGTATGCCTGTATGTCTGGTTTCCAAGCAGTTCTGACTTACTGATGGTTCAACCTGGCAGGAATGTGTTAAACTAAATAAGGACACATCATGGAACAGACAACAAAACTTACATTCTCTTTCAAAAGTGAAACGTGATGGTAAAAAACTGCAAGTTATCAAAAGTCACACATACAAATCTTCAGAATGAATTCATCCACTTTCCTCCTGAAAAATTAGTATAATATTGCTTATATAAATTTTTTTAAAAAATACATTTTATTTCAGAGAAAAATAAAACAAAATTTCAAAACATGACAATCAGGGGACAACAATGCATACATTGTGCATTGCCATCCCCAAATCAGTCACCCAGAGTACAAAAACATCTGCATTCAATTGTTTGAACAATACTATCACAAACCTTTCTCTTCAATGAATTCAAGAGAAATCAGTAATGTAACTATCTTAACTATTATAGACATATAGATATATACATACACATTGTTTCAGCTTCTCATACTAGTGAGATAATACATTGCTTACACATGAATATCTGATTTATTTCACTTATGAATATGGCCTAAAGTTGCATCCATTTACCGATAAACGTCTCTAGTTTGTCCTTCTTTATGGCTGAGTAGTACTCCATTGTATAAAAAACACTACATCTTTTTTATCCATTCCTCAGTTGACAGGCATTTAGGTTGTTTCCAAGATCCATCTATTACACATTGTGCTGCTATAAATATGGGTGCACACATATTGCTGTGGTATGTTTTTAATTCTTCTGGGAATGTATCCTGAAGGGGAATAACTGGGTCAAATGGGAACTCCCGTCTAGCTTTTTGAGGCATCTCCACACTGATTGCCACAGTGGTTGTACCAGTCTACACTCCCACCAACAGTGGAAAAAGGTTGTTTTTTCCCCACAGCCCACCCAGCATTTGTTATTGGTTGATTTCTTGATAATAGCCATTCTTTCTGGGGTGAGGTGAAATGTCAGTGCTGTTTTAATTTACACCTCTCAAATGACCAGTGTTGTGAATGATTTTCATATATTTATTTGCTGTTTGTTAAATCTGGATTTTCAAGTCGTCTCACCTTAACCTTTCAATTCTTACCTACTATACTTGTGTTCATACTACTTTCTATCCTATAAAAGTCACCTTGTGTCCAAATCTTGCTTGTTTGTAAACCAGTTCAGCTATGTATTTTATCATACTGGCAAGAATTTAGGGCACTTTCTAGGACACAGCGGGGGGCAGAGGGGAAGACAGTGAAGCAGAAAACAGTAGAAGGTAAGTGTTTGGAGTCCTGGGTTCTGAGCAACTTAGTGAGATCCTGTCTTATAAAAAGAAAAAAAGCCCCCAGATTTACAAATAAATCCTGCTAGTCACTGGCTGACTCCCAAGATGCTTACCTGCAGAATGGGACTCTAAAAAACCTGGCGTCAGTGCCTGTCAAGCGCAAGGTGTTGATTCCCAGTACCAAAACCAAAAACCAAACACCAAACCAAAAAACCCACCAGAAAACAGCAGTTGGGAGGCTAATGAGCTGAAAAGACATAATACCTTAGTAGCTAGTCAAAGCTAAAAGTTGAAAGTTAAGAGTAGCAAAGGGAAAGGGGCTTGTTTTAATTAAGAGCAGGTATTTTGCTGAGAGATGGAATATACCTATAATCCTAGCACTGTGGGACACTGAGGAAGGAGGATCCAAATCAGTTAGTATCCCACCTGGGCAACTATCTCAAAAAGGGATGGAGGAATAAGTCTTGGATTTAGCCCCATACTCCCAAGACTTGATGTTTCAGTAGAGGTACTAGAAGGGTCCCATCTTTGGGAAAAAAGACTACTTACTTTAAGGAATGGCAAACCAAAATAAACCATCCTTGACAAGTTCTAAAGCCAACCATCAAGCTGCAGTGCAATTCTGGGGTAGCACACTTGTTTAGCTTGTACAAAGGCTAGGTTTGAGCCCCATCACAGCAAACAAGCAAGCAAAAAAGCCAAAACTCAACAGGGGCAATGTAATCTGTTGTCTGTCCACCTACATGCAATACAGTTCTCTAAAGGAAGTATATCTAGATGCTAAGAATTTTCATCCACCATGAGCAGAATATAAAACACAATAAAAATGTGTGAGCCAATAATAATAAAATCCCCAAAGTGAAAACAAAAACAAAGCCAGTATGGTTGTAGACATAGCATTCTGGTTGTAACCCTAGCATTCTGGGAGGCTGAAGCATGAGGATCGCAAGTTCAAGGCCAGCCCGGACAATTTACTGAATTCTTGAATCAAAATTTTAAAAACTTTTAAAAGGAAAATCAAATAAAAATTCTAGAATTAAAAAATAAAATAGGGAAAGTAAAAATTTAACACATGAATTTACAAGTTAGGTTAGTAGGAAATAAGACCAGCACATGAAATAAAAGGATAAAAAATACAAATAATGGAACACATAGCACATGTAATAGGTTTCAGAATTAAGAGAAAAATAGAAGAAAAGCAAATATTTGAAGAAATATGGCTGAACAATATCCCAAAACTGAAGAAAAACAGCAAACTACTTAAATTCAAGAATCTCTATGAATCACAAACATGATAAAGAAAAACATAAGTACTGCATATGAAGTCATACTGGTTAAAACAAAATGAAAAGAAAATCTTAAAAAGCAGCAATAGAAAGGAGAAAAAAAATCAGTGTACAGGGCAATAAAAACAAAATGAAAAAGATATGATCTTTTTATACAATGGAGTACTACTCAGCCATAAAGAAACATCAACATGAGACATTTTTAGCTAAATGGATGCACCATGACACCATTCTCTTAAGTGAAATAAATTGGACACGTATAAATACCACGTTTTTCTGGTGTGTGAAATCAAAAGTGTAAATAAGGGCCAAAGTGCATAATAGATATTGTGAAATAGAAAGAAAATGTTCAAATGGAAAGGGGAATTAAGGAGTGGCAAAGGGTAAAGGATGGATGGAAAAAAAAATAATGAAAGGGAGGGGGATGGGGATGGACGGGAACAAAGCTTTTGTAAATAAGGAGGGGTAATGGTGTTGAAGGGAGGGTAGGGTGGAGGAATGGGGAAAAAAAAAAGAATCAAATTGCGTGGTGGTGCATGCCTATAATCCCAGCATTCAGGAGGCTGAAGCAGGAGGATCATTGCAAATTTGAGACAAGCCTGGGCTACAAAGTGAGTTCAAGGCCCCCTCAAAATGCATGAGACCTTGTCTCAAAACAAAACAACAAAAAAACCAAACCAAGTTACATGATGTATACCTAAAATGTACCAATAAACATAATTAAAAAAATACGTTCTTGTCAGAAACAATGAAGGCCAGAAGCCAGAGACACGTTTAAAGTAGTGTACTGGGAAGCTGAAGGTATAAGAACATGTCTAGCATGCATATGGCCCTAGATTTAATCTGCAGTACTACAAAAATAGTAATAAAATACTATGGAAAGTTCCACCTAAACTCTATATCCAATAAAAATACGCTTTGAGTGTGGTGACCTAGCAAAGATTTGTAATTCCGGTACTTTGTGAGGCTGAGGAAGGAAATCTTAGAAGCTAAGCCCAGCTTGGACAATTTAGCAAGATCTTGCCTCAAAAGGAAAAAAAAACCAAAACAAAAAACTGTGCAGAGGCAGCTGAGACTGTAATTCAATGCAAATGTTTTGGGTTCAATCAGTAATGCTGAAAACAAAAAACAAGGATTCAAAATTTTAAGTGAGGCTGAGGCAGAAGAATCATAGTTTGAGCCCAGCCACCGATACACAGTAAGTTCAAGGCTAACCTGAATTATATAGTGAGTTCTGTCTCACCAAAAAAAGTGAACAAAGGCATTTTTTTCTTTTCTTTTTTATTTTAAAAAGAATAAAACAAAACAAGGGCTGGGATTTAGCTTAGTGGCTTAAGCACCTGCCTGGCAAGCACAAGGTCGTGAGTTCAATACTAGGTACAAAAAAAACAAAAACAAAAAAACCCGAAAACAACAACAACAAAAAGAAAACAAAACAAAGCAAAGCAAAACAGAACAAAACCAAACAAAGATATTTTCAAACAAATTTGTCACCAGCAAACCTATACTGTAGAAATGATAAGGGAAATTCTTTAAGCTAAAGTGAAATAGTATGTGGGAATCTGACAGGAAGGCTGGAAAAAAGTAAATTATTTTAGTTTTAGACTATATAAGCATGTATATAGAAACTCTAAGGAATCTCCCCTCAACCCATCTTAAAAAAGGAACTAACAGAATATAGTAAATAACTCTTCCCTTAAAACTTCAGTTTCTTTAAAACTAATGAATTATGTACTTTTGGAATTATTTTTTAAAAAAGACAAAATATTTTACTTTCCTTGGTTTCAGTTAATTTCAAAATTAACGGAAATTAATTAATTCATTAGTTTTAATAAACAATTCAGAAGTTTTAAATTGGATGCTGAAAGAATCTGCCTTCTCATAAGCCTTACGGATTAGCAGACTGACTATTTTGTGCTGTTACAATGCTTGTGTTCAAATAATATTTATTTTACTCAATACAGAAGAACGGCAATGCTAGCAATTCAGATGTGCTAAAGAGAAGCTCAAAGTGCTTCCTTTAACTGACATATGCAGGGTTTGGTACTATCCTAGGTTTTAGGAATCCACTGAGTATTAGAAAGTTAGCTTTCACAAGTGGAGCGGGGGCTAATTTAAGAAATTAGCAATACTAGATATTTTAGAATTTCTTCTCTTACCGTATCTCTTCAACATTGTACTGAAGGTTTTTAAAGTCAATAATGGAGAAAAAAAGGCCAATCTTGAAAAACAAAATTATTCATAGCTGACATGATTGTACATAGAAACCCAGAGAACTGCAAATAATTAAATTTAGCAAAGTCTATTTAAAAAATGATATTTCTCTGCACTAAAAGCATTTTTAAAAACTATTTTCTATGGCATTATATCAAATACAGGTCTGAGGAAGTAGCTCAGTGGTAGAGCTTGCCTAGCATGCATATGGTCTTGTGTTCAACACCCAGAAGTACACACGTACACACAAAAAAAACCTCCCACAAAATATAGAAATAAATCTAATAAAAAAGGCCAAGACCTGTACACTGAACTCAAAACACCGTTAAGAAAAATTAAAGAAGATCAAAACAAATGGAAATATAATGCTATTCAAAGACTTAACTTTTTGGTCTGTTTTCCCTGAATTAAGTAGCAGATCTAGGGATTTTTGTGGAACGTGCAAGATAATTCTTTGTTTTTTGTTTTTTTTGAGACAGGGTCTCGTTAAGCAGTTCAGGCTGGCCATGTGCTCACTTTGTAGGTCAGGATGGTCTCGAACTTGCAAAGATCCAGCGCCACCATGCCCGCTGATAATTCTAATGTAGATGTACAGGACCTAGAACAGCCCCGGGGAGGTATTTCAATGCAAAGCAAGCACTTAGCATGGTAAAGACCTGAGTTCAGTCCTCAGCAGGAAGAGGAGGGGGGAAGGTGAAACGAGGGAAAAGAAGAAAGTAAGTATGGTATGAACACAACAAAAAATAAAACCTGCAAAAGAGATATATTCCTCTTATTTCTTTGCATTATTCTTACTACTACTAATGCTAATATTATTTGTGTGAGTGTGCGTGTGGTGCTGGGAATGGAACCCAGAGGCTCACACGTACTAGGCAAGCACTTTACCATCGAGCTACATCTCCAGTCCTATACTTTATATTTTATAATATTTACTTTTAAAAAGCTAATAAAGTTAATAAAGGGCTAATAATTTAGCTCAGCGGCATAAGCGCCTGTCTGGCAAGAGTGAGGTCGTGAGTTCGATCCCCGGTACCAAAAAAAAAAAAAAAAAAAGGCTAATAAAGTCATGATACTCTTATTTGCGTTACAGATCAAGTGTGAAGTATTTTGGCTACTTCCAAAACATTAACCTGTGTTAAGATTAACACAGACGGTAAGAAAGCAGTAGCTTTTTCTACTGAGTGAATTCAGTTCAATTCTTTGTATCGAGCTCAGTATAGATCAAGATGACGACAGGTTTGTACTAACCCTTTTTGGATTCTATATTTACTCAAACTTTAGACTTAAATTCACTATTTTAGCAAGTACATTAATCCTTTAATGCTCCTGCCTCATCATAAGAGTTAAATGGGGAGTGCTGTAAAGTTCTTGCTATAAATATTCGATTCTGATATATGTATGATGAGGAACACAAGTTATTATCAAATATCATTGGTAATTCAACACTTAAAGCAAAAACTGCTCACTTCGTTTTGATTTTCTTTGGGCACAGATAGAGGGATCAAACTCGGCCTCACAGCAGCCTATGCAAGCGTCCTACCACTGAACTACATTCCCACTCCCCACCCCCGCATTCCCAGAATTTTTAAGCTTCTGGTTCAATTTAAGTGTGCTGACACTGCATTATGTGAATGTTCATTAAATTACGTTTGCAAACATTAGTGTATGCAAACCAAAATATCCTCAATCCTGCACACTGAAGCTAAATACCACAACTTCATCTAATCCGAATTTCAAATCCCAATTCGAGAATAAAAATTCTTATAATTACTTCGTCCTTTTTAGCTGGAATTCCGTGGACAATTCTGTTTGCAAAAGCTGTTTCGTGGCTTTTTTTTTGAATCAGAAAAATCTCGGGAGGCTGAGGCAATAAGGATTGCTGCGAGTTCGAGGCCAACCTGCGCTAAGTGAGTTTAAGGCCAGCCTGAACTGCATAGTGAGACCCTGTCTCAAAAAACATCAAAAAAATTTTAGAAAAATCACTGTAATGAAAATTACAGGTATAATCGGATGAATGTTTCTGAAAGGAAGGCCGCTCAAGTGAGGACGCAGGTGCCAGTAGACGCCACGAATCGCCGGAAGAGGGGGCAATGACCCCGATTCTCTGCAGACAACGTTAAAGGGCTACCTGGCAAATTAAGTCTGGGCTTGGCCTGAAGTTCCCGACCCCCAGGTTCTAGAATCCGGATTGAGGCCTGAGTGTCCAGAATCCCGGCCCTATCAAGCTTGGCACCCTCCCTCCGACAAGAGAAACTGTGCCCCTTTCTACTAACGCGCCGGAGCAAAGCCCGAAAGCCGCAAACGGAATCTTACTACTTTCGCTCAGGAAGAAGCTCAGTGAACGAAGCCTCTCACAGGCTCTTCCACGCCAACCTGGGACGCCGACCCCGCCCCTCTCCCGCCGTCCTCTGCGACTGAGCATGCGCAGTACGGCAGGTCCCCTCAGGGTCTGTATGTTGGGAAGGGAGACCTGGGGTTAGGCGAAGTGGTGGGAGAGGGGGGAGGGGAAAAGGACATTCCTCGGGTTAGTCTTTTGTCATTGAAGTCATCTTTAGCTGCCAGCCCAATTTGGGTCCTTTGAAAACTGCAAACGAGCGGGGGGAGGGGGTGACATTTAGCGGGCTGTAGTTGCGGCAGCCCTTCACCTTACAACCGTGGTGCAGTTCGTTTGTAACCCAGCGGGGAAGGCCCCGGCACTGGTGAACGCTGCATGACTTATTGGAAGCCTCGATTGGCCACGTTTTGGCCATATGCCGAGGTTGAGCTGGTTCCTCCAACCCCTGCAGAGATCCCTGCAGCTATTCAGAGCCTGAAAACAAATAGTAGTACTCAAACTGGTAGTTTCAAACAGCTTACAGTTAAGGAAGCTGTGCTGAATGACTTAGAACGAGGGCAGATTGATAAGATTTGCTGATTTGAGAGGGTAGCTCTGTCACTTAGAAGCTATTAGTGATTTGATAATTTCTGTAAATTCAGCTTCTTCATTCGTAAAATAGTGATAATTACTGTGGTTGCTACACAGGTTTGTGAATATCAGGCAGTGTTAGCAAAAAGGTACAGAGTAAATTCTCAGTACACTTACCCTCAGAAACACAGAATTCTGCCATTTTGGGGGCGTTCTAGGGATATTAAACTAAGCCCAAAAGTGTGTGGCAAAAATTATGTTTTAAGTGGTTATAGTTAACAAAGTAATACTGGATAGCTCCAGTTTGCGTCTTCAACGTGGATGTCATAAACAAAAGCGAATGTAAATATGTCTTTGATGTGGAACACACATGATAGTGGGTGGAGTTGATGTATTCAAGTCTTAAGGGTCTTTAAGGGCCCTCTGTGAGCTAGAGTAATGGATCCTGTCAAATTAGCTCCTTTAATGTATAACTTGACATAACACAGTTACTCCTGTGAGATCACCAGAGTGCAAACTGACCCAAGAAACCCTTTCTAAGACACTTATTTGTTCACATCATTCCTCTCTCATACCCTTAAAGCCTGTAAAAACCCATCTTCCACTCGATTTCTTCCTTGGAAACTTGCCTGCTATCCTCTTGACAGTGTACGCCAATCTAAATAAACTTTATTCTATTCTTAGTAGTTCCCATACACTGTCTCCCAAGGCAGTAAGAACTATATTCTAAGTGGGAAAATGTAGTGTCTTAGATGAAGTTAATTATTGGCTTGCTGGGTGCAGTGGTGCAGACCTGTAATCCCAGCACCTGGGGAGCTGAGGCAGGAGGATTGCCATGAGTTTGAGGCCAGCCTGGGCTACATAGCAAGAACCTGTCTCAAAAAACAAAAAACAAACCCCAAAAATTGACCAAAGCAAAGTTTGGAAACAGCATTGTTTGGGGGTAGCTCAGTGGCATAGGGCTTTCAGAGCATGCCCTGAGTTTGCCCTCACCTAGTACTACACACACATTGGAAACAAAATTTTCAATGTGTCTAACATACCAAAAGTAACTCTGTGGATTAGATCTGACCCACAGTCTCTTATTTCTTACATCTGTATTGGATGGCTGCTATTAGAAGCCAAGGTTACCATTTATTGAATCTAAGTGTTACTAATACCAATTTAACCCCTGGAAATGTGTTCAGGTAAAAAAAAATAGGCTTTGTTGAGCAAGAATCAAAATCTGTTAGAAGTGTTTAACCCCCAGAGTCACAAACACCTCAGAAAACAACAGAAACAAACAATGTCTGCCAGAGCTAAATTTTCAGGAGGATTTATTGGAGTGCTTTGGATCTTCCTGCCTCAGCCTCTAGAGTTGCTAGGATTAAACACATGCACCTGGCTTTTCCCAGTTCTTGGTGGGGCTAGAAAGAAAGAGGAATCAAAGAACTGAAAGAAAGAAGCTCTGTTATGTCCCATAGGTCTGGTGTCTAGGGATCCCCACACTTACTCTTTTTTTTTTTTTTAAGAGAGAAAGAAAAGAAAATTAACAAGACAAAATAGAAAAATCAAGAAGAAAAAGAATACAGAGTTCGAAAAAAAGAAAAAATTAACATCATGATATCACTAGTTGATACATTACATCTTGTTAACAATAGTTGTTACAGTTTCAAACTCTAAGCATAAAAAGCCCACACTTACTCTTGCCAGGCTTGTCTCTCTCTCTCTCTGTCTCTCTGTCTCTCTCTGTCTCTCTCTCACTAGAAAGGAGTCAGAACAAAAGACCAGTACAAAGCAAAGGTCATTTTATTATAAGTGTTGCAAGAGAAAATGGTGAAGAGCCACTCTAGAGGAGTGGCAGGGCCCAGAGCTGGGGCAACAATGAATCTGGCTTCAATCCTGTTTCATGGGGTAGGGGCAATACTTAGCTGGATATTGGGGTTGTTGCTAGGGGTCTGGTCCTGTGGGCTAATAGGGGAATTTGGGTAGGCATGGCAACCTGCACTAGGAAGGGACAGTGCTGCTGGTGCAGAGGAAGGTATCAAAATCACAGACTCAGTGTTTTTTTTTTTTGTGTGTGTGTGTGTGTGTGTGTGTGTGTGTGCCCAGAGTTAAACTCAACCTTGTGTTTACCAGGCAAGCACTTGAACCACTGAGCTAAATCCCAGGCTCAGTGTTGTTTTAATTTGCATCTCTCGAATGACCAGTGATGTTGAACATTTTCTCACATATTTATTTGCTTTTCATATTTCTTCATCTGAAAAGTGTGTTTTCATCTCAGATGCCCATTTTTGGACTCCATCTTTAAATTTGGAAATACTGATTTTTTTGAGTTCTTTATATGTTCTCAATAGTAATCCTTTGTCTGAGGAACAGCTGGCAAACACTTCCTCCCACATTGTGGGTTGTCTTTTCACTCTGTTGGTGGTTTCTCTTGCTGTGCAAAAGCTTTTCAGTAGGGTGAGACACCATTGTTGATTCTTTGCTATAGTTCCTTTTGTTCATAAAGTCTTTGCCTACACCAGTTTTGTTTTGTTCATAACGTCTTTGCTTATACTAGTGTCTTCAAGAGTTCTACCTATTCCATCTTCCAGCAGATTTAATGTTTCTGTTTTTGGTTTTTTTTTTTTTGTACCAGGGATCGAACTCATGACCTTGTGCTTGCCAGGCAGGAGTTTAAGCCACTGAGCTAAATCCCTGGCCAATGTTTCTGTTGTAATATTAAGATCTTTGATCCATTCTGATTTTAGCTTAGTACATGATGAAAGATATGGGTCCAGTTTTAATCTTCAGCATGTGCAGAGCCAGTTTTTCCAGCACCATTCATTAATGAGGCTGTCTTTCTTCCCGTGAATGTATTTGGTACTTTTGTCAAAGATAAAGTGTCTTACTGTGTCTGGAGTTGTTTTTGCATCTTCTAATCTGTTCCATTGATATTAAGGTCTGTTTTTTGTTTTTGTTTTTGTTTTTTTTTGCCAGTCCCACACTATTTTTTGTTTTTGGTGCTGGGGATTGAGCTTGAAACCTTGCACTTGCCAGGCAGGCACTTATGCCGCTGAGCTAAATCCCTGGTCCCTGTTTTTTAATCACAGTAGCTTTATAGTATAATTTCAAGTCAGGGATTGTGATACCCCCCTGTCTTGTCTTTGTTACCCAGGCTTGCCTCTGCTATTCTAGGTCTCTTTTGGTTCCAGAAGAATATTAGGATTGTTTTCTCTAATTCTGTGAGATATTCTATTGGAATTTTGATTGGGATTGCGTTGAATCTGTATAATACTTTTGAAAGTATGGCCATTTTTACTATATTGGTTCTTTTCTACCCTAGAGCATGGGATATATCTTCATTTTCTAATATCCTCTTCAATCTACTTTTTCAGAGTACTGTAGTTTTCAATGTAGAATTCTTTTTCTTCCTTTGTTAGATTGATTCCTAGCTATTTCATTTTTTTTGACTGTTATTGTGAAGAGTATTGTTTCCTGAATTCTTTCTCTGAGTTTGTTATTTGTGTATGGAAGGTTATTGACTTTTGAATGTTGACTTTGTAATCAGCTATGTTACTGAAATTTACTTATCTAGTAGTCTTTTGATGAAGTTTTGGGGGTCTTCTAAGAGTATGATGTTATCTGCAAATAACAATAGTTTAACTTCTTCCTTTCCTATCTTTATTACTTTTATTTCTTTCTCTTTTCTAATTGCTCCAGCTAAAGTTTCCAGAACTATGTTGAATAAGAGTGGAGACAGTAGACATCCTCTTCTTGTTCTTGTTTTTAGAGAAAAAGCTTTCAGTTTTTGTTCTATTAGCATGATGTTAACTGTTGGTTTGTCATAGATGACTTTTATCAGATTGAGATAAAGACCATCTATTCCAATTTTCTGTGGTTTTTTTTTTTTATCATGAATGGATGCTGCACTTTGTTAAAAGCTTTTTCTGCATCTATTGAGATGATGATATGATTTTTGTCCTTGCTTCTGTTAATATGGTGTATTGCATTTATGGATTTATATATATTGAACCATTCCTGCATCCCTGAGATGAATCCCACTTGATGTACAATGGTAGACAATCTTCTTAACGATTTGCTGCAGTCTGCTTGCCAGTATCTTAACTGAAAATTTTTGCGTCAATGTTCATTAGGGAAATTGGCCCATAATTCTCTTAGTTGGGTCCTTTTATGTTTTTAGTATCAAGATAATGCTTGTTTCCAGGAATGAATTTGGAAGTATTGCTTCCCTTTCGATTTCATTAAAGAGTTTGAGAAGTAGTCGTATTAGGTCTTCTCTAAATTTCATGTAGAATACAGCAATGAACTCATCAGGGCCTGGGCTTTTCTTTGTTGACAGGTTTTTAATTACATTTTTTATTTCATTGATCGATATTGGGTTATTTAGCATTTTTACATCTTCTTGATTCAGCTTTGGTAATTTGTATGTATCTAGGAATCTGTTCATTTTTTCTTTATTTTACATCTTGTTAGAATACAAGTTTTCAAAATAGGCACAAATGATCTTCTGGATTTCTGCAGGATCTGCTGTGATTTTACCCTTTTGTCTCCTAATTATGTGGATTTGAGTCTTCCCTTTTTTAAAGAAGGGTGGCTAAGGGTTTGTCAATTTTATTTAGTCTTTCAAAGAACCAACTCTTCAATTCATTGATTCTTTGTATTTTTTCTTTTTTTAGTCTCCAGTGTGTTAATTTCTGTTCTCATCTTTACAATTTCCTCCCTTGTAAGAGCTTTTGGCTTAGCCTGTTTTTCTTTTTCTAGATGTTTGAGGTTTAACATTAAGTTGTTTATATGTGCTTGCTCTGTTTTCCAGATATGGGGTATTTACTGCTATAAGTTTTCCTCTTAAGACTACTTTCACTGTGTCCCACAAAGAAACTATAAAGATCAGAGCAGAAATTAACGCACTGCAGACAAAAAAAAATCCAAAGAATCAATGAATCAAAGAGTTGTTTCTTTGAAAGATTAAATAAAACTGATAAACCCTTAGCCAACCTTTTCAAAAAAAGGAAAGAAAAGACTCAAATCCACACAATTAGGAAAGAAAGGGTGAAATTACAACAGATCCTACAGAAATCCAGAAGATCATCTGTACCTATTTTGAAAATTTGTATTCTAAGAAGATGGAAAATACAGAAGAAATAAACAGATTCCTAGATACATATGAATTACCAAAGCTGAGTCACGAAGATGTAAAAATGCTAAATAACCTAATATCAATCAATGAAATAAAAAATGTAATTAAAAACCTGTCAACAAGGAAAAGCCCAGGCCCTGATGAGTTCACTGCTGCATTCTACACGAAATTTAGAGAAGACCAAATACCACTACTTCTCAAACTCTTTAATGAAATTGAAAGGGAAGCAATACTTCCAAATTCATTCCTGGAAACAAGCATTATCTTGATACTAAAACCATAAAAAGGGGGCTGGGGATTTAGCTCAGCAGCATAAGTGTCTGCTTTGCAAACGTGTGGTCGTGAGTTTGATCCCTGGTACCAATAAAAATAAATAAATAAGTAAAAATTTAAAAAAACCATAGAAGAACCCAACTAAGAAAGAGAATTATGGGCCAATTTCCCTAATGAACATTGACGCAAAAATTCTCAGTAAGATACTGGCAAGCAGACTGCAGCAAATCATTAAGAAGATTGTATACCATTGTACATCAAGTGGGATTCATCTCAGGGATGCAGAAATGGTTCAATATATATAAATCCATAAACGCAATACACCGTATTAACAGAGGCAAGGACAAAAATTACATGGAAATTTCTATTTTAAAAAAAATTTTTTAAAGAAAAGTCTCTGTATAGCTCAAACTGGCCTTGAACTCACTATGTAGCCCATGCTGGCCTTGAATTTACAGCAATCCACCTGTCTCAGCCTCCCAAATATTGGGATTACAGGCATATGCCACCATGGCTGAGCTATTTCAGAACATTTTAAACTATGGAGTAAATTTTTTATTTCTTATAATTTAAGTTATATATTTAATCTTGGATGAATTTTGTTAATTTTTGGCTTTTGAGTCTTATGTTATTATTATCATGATTATTATTGATGCTGGGGGATTGCATAAGCAAGCACCCTACCACTAAGCTACATCCTCTGCCCCTAAATTATTAAATTGTTATATATAGAGTTGTTTGTAATATTTTTGTCCTTTTAATGTTTGTGGGGTTTGCAGCAACAATCCTTCTCTCCCTCCCTGTGTGTGTATGTGTGTGTGTATGTGAAAAATTGAACCTGGGGCCTTGTGCATGTCAAACCTGTATTCTACCATTGCACCATACTTTTAGTCCCCTTCCTTTATTTCTGATGTTGACAAGTGTGGCTACTCTCTCACTTTTCTTTGTCAGTCTTGCTAGAAATTTTGCTATGAATTTTATTGAATTTTCCAAAGAGCCAGCTTTTGCTTTTATTAATTTTTTGTGATTTGTTTTTAGTTCATTAATTTCTACTTTTTAAAGTTTCCTGCCTTCTATTTGCTTTGCATTTGTTTTATTCTCTTTCTAATTTCTTCATGTAGAAAGTTAGATTATTGATTTAAGTTTACTTCTTTTGTTTGTTTGTTTGTTTTGTTTTGATTTTATTTTATTGATACCAGGGATCGAACTCAGGACTATGTGTTTGCAAGGCAGGCACTTATGCCGCTGAGCTAAATCCCCAACCCTAAGGTTACTTCTTGTTATAATGTAAACACCTGATGGATAAATTTCCCTATATGTACTGCTTTGGTTTTATCCCACAAATTTTGATAAGTTTTGTCTTTCATGTTCAATTAAAAAATATTTCCTACTTTCCTTTGAGTCTTCTCTGCTCCACAATATAATGTTTAGATCTTTTCGAAGTATGTTGTTTAGTTTCCAACTAGTTGGAGATCATGTTAGTTCTCTGCTATTGATTTCCAATTTATTTTCTTTTATGTTTAGAGAAAATATTTATTTTTTTCAATTCTTTTAAATTTGTTATGGTTTGTGGGTTTTTGTTTTGTTTTGTTTTTTTGTTTTGTACTGGAGATTGAACTCATGACCTTGTGCTTGCCAGGCAGGCGCTTATGCCACTGAGCTAAATCCTCAGCCCCATTCTTGTCCTTTCTGATGCAGATTATTGTACTGACTGGCAATTGGCTGTGTACTATCTAGTGAAATCTCATATTACTATTTTGTGTCATCATTTAACTCTATTTTTTTTTCCCAGTAAACTAGTGGGGGTATTTTACTTCTATTATAAAAGTGATATATAGTTATGGCCAGAGATTTATAGCTAGACCTAGATATAGTTGTTAGATGCACACATTTAAGTTAAAATGTAAGAGAAAGAGAAATCCAATCTCAGTCTCATAGTTTTTTTTTTTTTTTTTTTTTAAGGTTTTTGGTTGTTATTTGAGACAAGGTATTGCTATGCAGTTCAGGCTGGTCTTGAACTCATTATGTAGGCCATCCTGGTCTCAAACTCACAGTGACCATCCTTCCTCCGGCTCTTGAGGGCTGGGATAATAAGGACGTGCCACTAGGCTTGGTTTCTCAATTGTTATAAACAAGGTTACTAAATGTTTTTTCGGTACTGCAAAAAAAAAAAAAGAATGAATTGTAATTTTCTATGTCTTCTTTCTTCAAGGCTTGTTATACTAAAAGAAAAAAAATTTAAAGCATGCTTATTTTGCATATCACCCCCAGAGCAGCTTTTGAAATATAATTTTGGGATTTGTTGGTTATCAAACAAACTTGAACTGTGTAGGTCTTGATTTCTTTCTGCTTGATCTGTATTTTATTTTGTGTCTGTCTTTTACTACTCAGGACATTACCAGGCATGGTGTTCTCACTGGACAAATATTTTTTTAATGAACAGATGGCTCAGTGTAACATCTGCCTCAAGAAGCCTTTGTTTCTATCTTTCACTATTACTGTCTCTGAGCTATGAGTCCAAGTGACCAAGTGCTAAAAACATTCCCTTGAAACTGGCATTTTTTTTTCTTTTCTTTTTTTTTTTTTTTTGGTACCAGGGATTGAACTCACGACCGCAAGCTTGCAAGGCAGGCGTTTATGCCACTGAACTAAATCCCCAGCCCCCAAAACTGGCATTTTTTAAAAGCAAATACCAATTTTCAGACACACAAAATTCAGCATTCTTTCCCGATTTTTCCATGATAACGTCTAAGGAAGGCTTGGGATCACTTAATCTGCAGCAATTAGTAACATTTGAAATATGGACTCTTTTCAGTTTTTAAGATTAAGGTTCAGTATTGAGTATTCTTTTTCTAATTCATCTTCTCATTTTCAAGATTGACAGTCTTCAGAGTCAGTCTATCTGTAAGTCTGGCTCTGCCATTTACATACTAGCTGAATAACTTTGGGCCTTAACTTTCTGACTCTCCCTTTATGTGTAAAATAGCAATGGAATAGTACTGTCTTTTGGGAGTTGTTAAGAAAATTGGAAATAGTGTAAAGAAATTGCTTCACATGAGTGTTAAATAGATGTTAGTATTTGACAAACATTGATAGGGTGTACTAGATGGTAAAGCATTATTATTATTATTTATAAAAAGCACCAGGATAGACACAGTTCTTGCCTTCATGAATCTCAATTGGGCAGGGTGGGCATGTAGATAGACAGTTCTAGCATGAGGCTCTGATAGAGGAAACACAGTGTGTTTGGAGGCCTGTGGAATGGCCACTTATCCTGGACTTGAAGGTTTTAAGGAAGGCTTCTAGGAGGAAGTTACATAAATATTGATACAAGAAAGCTGAGTAAGATGGAGCCAAATGAAGAAAAAAAGGAAGAGCATTCTAGAAACAGCATGGTAAGTGGCTCAGAGGCAAGACAGTATTTATTTGAAGCATTTGAGGAATTGAAATGAATTCAGTATTGTTAAAACTTATCATACAAATTATCTATCATGCAAGGATTTGGTAAGACTCTGTCTCAGAATGAAATATAAAATAGTGCTTGGGATGTAGGTCCATGCAAAAGCCCTGGGTTCAATCCGCAGTATCACAGGAAAAGAAGGCTGGAAATAGATGAGATCCCAGCCTGTTGTTCCTTATAAACCAGATTAGGACGTGGGAATGGTGTTGGGAAGACAAAAACTTTTATCAAGGAAGTCACTTGGTCAGATATGCATTTTATTTTATTTTATTTTATTTTATTTTATTTTATTTTATTTTCAGATGTATATTTTAAAGATTCCACTAACTGTTGTTCCTGGGGGTAAGGATGGAGAAGGCACAATGATTGTTGACACAGAGACTACTTCTGAAGACTAATTTAGACCTTTCAAAATCCAAATTAGACATGTTGATGGTCTAAACCAGGAGGATAAAATGAGGATGGGGAAAAACAAACCACTTAGAAAAATATTTAAGAAAAAGAATTACCATAGATGAATGGGAAACCAAAGAGTTTAGCATGATGATTAGAAAGTCTAGTGGATGGTCCTATCAACCTGAAAATACATGAGTTCAGAAAGTGGTGGCACATGCCTGTAATTCTAGCTATTCAGGAGGCTGAGGTAGGAGGATGGCAAATTCAAGGCCAGCTTGGACAACTTAATGAGGCTGTGCCCCGAAACTTAAAAAAAGGAAAAGACAGGGGATATAGCTCAGTGGTGCACTACCCTAGTGTATTATCCTTACTGCAAATGAAATAAGTAAAAATAAATGAATTTATTTGGGAATGAATAGGGGGTTATAATCCAGGACATGTGTATTACAATGGATCATAGGCATGTCTGAGGAGTGTTAGAGTATTCTGGTGCAATAGAGAAGCAAAAGTACAAAATGAACAGGTTTATTGAGTTGAGGACGTGGAAAGGAACACAGAACCCATGGTGGCTGGGCTGTTTCCTTTGACCAGATACAGAGAGGCAGAGGGTTATATGACTCTGATTGGAAGTGGCACATGGGGTGGATATTGATGACGTGTGAGGAACCGATTGGAATTCCCTGTGTGTGCACACAGGAAGGGGAGTTGCAATTAGGGCTGAAGAAGCAGCAGGAAGTGCTAGGTGTTCCCACTTTGGCCTTCCACCATGTTAGACCACCGCCATAACTGTACAGTAATTTATAGTAGGGCAAGAACCTTTCAAAGAGGTTAGGTCAAGGGGTACCTTATAAGGCAAAAAAGGAAAAGTCTACCCAAACTGCCCTGGAATAAAATTCACGAGTTCCAGGGGCTCATGGCAGAAACTGGTGATTTGCCCACTGGTTACAGTGATTGCTGCTGGAGATATGTCTTCATAGAAGCAATTTATCTGGAACATTTTTTATGCTATTAGAGAACTCTTGTGGTAGTTTTCACCATAGATATACATACATAAGGATTTTAGCAGTCTTTGTAATAGTTCTTAGTATGAGCGTGTGTCTTGAGATGCTACTCTTTTTTTTTAATTTTAGGTCTCTCTATGAAGTTCAGACTGGCCTTGAGCTCACTTTGTAGCCCAGGCTGGTCTTGAACTCACAACGATCCTCCTGCCTCAGCCTCCTGAGTGCTGGGATTACAGGCATGAGCCACCACACCCGGCTTTTGAGATGCTCTCCTTTATGGTGTCTCAACTCGATTTGTTCAAGTTTGGCATAAGTGATTTCATCTTGAGCTGGGGATATAGCTCAGCAGCATAAACACCTGCCTGGCTAGTTAAAGGTTGTGAGTTCAGTTCTCAGTATTGTGACCTCATTTTGTCCCTAACAACTTTCAAATAATGTCATTTTACAAGATAGGGAACACAGGAGGAGACACAGTTGAGGGTTTGGGGAATGTGGACAAGTAATAAGTTCACTTTTAGATATGTTAAACTGGAAATGCTGTGGGAAACAAAGAAAATATTTAATAGGCAGTTAAACTGTCTGGAAGAAATACCTGGGAAAGAGATTTTTATGAGTCATCAAATGGAGTTGACTACAGCCATAGAAGTAGGGAAGCATGCCCCAGAATGATGTGAAAAAAGGACCACAGAGAGAAAGCTTGAGAAACACTGACCAAGAGTTAACATAGGAACAGGAACATAAAACAGACTAAGGAGCCTGGCATGCTGGCATACACCTGTAATCCCCAAATGCTGGGAGGCTGAGGCAGGAGGAAAGCAAATTAAACCCCCAGCCTGGGCAATTTTGTAACTTAGTGAGACCTTGTCTCAAACTGAAATACAAAGTATGGATGGGATGTAGCTCATTGCAAAAACTCTGGTTCACTTCCCAGTATCACTGAAAAGGAATAAGGAGGAAGGAAGAAGAGACGGAATAAGAAATGGCTAAAGTAGTAGTAGGAGAACTAGAAGGCTATGATGTCATAAAGTCAAGTGAAGAGAGGGTTTAAAGGAGAATGAGAGGAGCCAGAGGCTTAGCTCAGTAGTGTAAGCATCTGCCTGGCAAGAAGATTGACAATATCAGTGCCCTTGAATGATGGAATAAAGACTGAAATATTCACAGGACTTAGCAACAAAGTCACCCATGAATTTATCAAGCGTTCTCTTTAGAAGGCAGGAACCAGGTACCCATGGATTGAGGAGTGGATGTAATATTCTCTGAGAGGTGTGTGGCTCTGAAAAAAGTTAGGTAGGAGTTAGAGTCTTCTTCCTATGCATGAGGGGATGGTAGGTGTAACTACAGAAAACTCTGAGTTTGGTTTAGGAATTAAGGGAGTTCTTATTTAATGGTATCTACGGTATTTCCTCTATGAACTAGGAAACCAATTTATCTGCCGTGAGGTGGAAGGGTTAGTGTTTTCGTTATTTTATTTTATTTTTTGTACAGGGTTCTTGAATACAGAGTTGTACATGCCATACAAACATTGTACCACTGAGCTACATCTGTACCCTACCTCCATCTTTTAATTTTTTTTTTTTAATTTTGAGATTGGATTTCACTAAGCTTCCCAGACTGACTTTGAAATTGTGATCCTCCTGCATCAGCCTCCTAAGTAACTGGGATTACAGGCATATGCCAACAAATCATAGAGATTTAAGAGAAAGAAACTGAATAGTCATGCAGAGAATGGAAGGAAGAACTGACAAAAATCATGGGAAGATTTCTAGACAATACCTTGAGTGTAGTTGAGGTTAAAGATCTTGAACTAATATTTGCACCAACTTAATGGGATATATAGTTTTTATCAACAATGGTAAGTAGTCCAGGTGTGGGTGTGGAGTATTGTTTTTCCAGATAGGTGCAACAGAAGGTCCACAAGAGAGAGGTGAGAATAATGGCAAGTGACTTGAAGTGGTGCAACATGGATTGTATCTCAAATATTAACAGAAGATAAGATAGAAGAAGCTTAATAATTGCAATGAAAGTAGATTGATCAATGTTTCAGGGGTCTTTATAAAATGGAAGGATGGCTTTGTTTTGTTTTGTTTATTTGTTTTAAACAGGGTCTCACTGTGAAGTTCAATTGGCCTTGAACTTGCTGTGCAGCCCAGGATGGTCTCAAAGATTATTATCATTTTGCCTCAGCCTCCCAAGAGCTGGGATTACAGGTCCGTGCCACCATGCCTGGCTTTAGAAGGACAGCTTTGGAGGGAAATACTGAATGGAAAAATAAGACAGAAGGCTATGGTCAAATGTAGGATATATAAATACTGCATATGTGATTTCAAAAGTGGTACAATTTTAGGTGATCAAAAGATTCACATATGGCCATTGAAATGAGAAACTCTAGTGGAATGAACAAAACCTTGTTGAAAATGAAAACTGAGTAGATAAACTGAGAGACCAGGATGATAGAAATGTCCAAGAATTATTTATCTTGGATGCTAAGTATCATCAAGCCTAATCAGTAGTTGGATGGATGAAATGTCCATGAGTTGAGAGAATGGTAGGGTTTGTGGTGGAAAGGAAAACAGCGGGCTAGAAACAAACTTGAAAATGATGAAGCAATGATGAATTTGTGTGGCATTATGGTGCAGGGGTGATGCTAGTTTTCTCTGTGTCTGTCCAATTTTAGTATCTGTGCTAACATCTGGGCATCCGAGCTAAATTTTTTAGCATGTTGGAGATCACCAACAAGGGGATGAATAGATACCAATAATAAGGAGAGGAAGGACCTAATAAATTATGATACTATATGTTGTAAGTAAAAATTTAAGAGCAACAGTGGAAAGCATGGGGATTCTAGAATCAACTTCAGATCCTCAGGCAAAGGAGTAGGAGACTGAGCATCTACCACTTGAGTGAGCTGCAGGTGTTCTTATTAGAAATAGTCAGGAGAGATGCAAGTTGAGATGAAAAAAAAATGGAATTGGATCCATACAATGTTAAGATCCAAATTATAGTCTATAATTTAACACCTTGCAGAATCTGCTTAATATCTCTGAGCCCCCAATTTTTTTTGAGACAGAGTCTTTCTATGGGGCTCAGGTTGACCTTGAACTCACAGTGATCTTTTTGCCTCACCTTCCTGAGTGCTGGGATTCCACTCAACTTGAGACTTATTTTTTCTGATTTATGGTCAGCATTTCTCTGGCTCTTTCTTTGGTTATATGGACCTGTAAATTATTTATAATAAAGTGACGAGATGATCTCCTGCCGCTTTTGTGTCACATTCTATGAGAGTGTTGTCTGCTAGAAATCTTAGTAAAACTTTTATTTTGATTATTGCTCTTTTTTGCTACCTTTCCCTCACTGTTTCACTGTTTTTTTTCCTTTCCCTGTGCCTAGCCTTGGTTCCTTTTGAATTGAGGCTAAATCAAATCTAAGTGACAGACACTATATATTCTCTTCCGTCTCATTTCCTCTGTCTTTGAAGTTATTGACTAGGCTAGAGCCACTGTCTTATTTCTCCCTTCACATCACTTTCCTTCCAGAAATCCCTTGCAAACAGATTTCTTGATTGTCTTAACAGTTAAGTGGGCCTGAGGAATATGGCTGATAGATATACAGATATGGCTAATCTGATTTATTTTCATTGTGAAAAATGTTTGGGCCAGCCCTGTAATCCCAGCACTCAGGAGGCAGAGGCAGGAGGATCACAGCCAGTTCAAGGCAAGCCTGGGCTAGTGAGTTCAAAGCTAGCCTGAACTACACAGTGTGACCTTGTCTCAAAAAAAAAAAAAAAGTTTGGGGTTAAAACTGTTGTGAAGAGGCCGGGGATTTAGCTCAGCGGAATAAGTGCCTGCCTTGCAAGCGTGTGGTCATGAGTTCGATTTCCGGTACCAAAAAAAAAAAAGAAACAAAAAACCCAAAAAAACTGTTGTGAAGTTTTTGCAATACCTGGTTATAAATATCTAGTAGAAAAATATCTAGTCAATTACATAGTATTCTGTGGTGTAGTATGTCTAGTATGTAACAAGTGAGTACAGCTATTTATCTCATTTCCTAATGATCCCAAGTTTGGTTAACTTCTCTTTCCACTCTTCCTCGACACTTTGATCATATTCACCACACTGTAGACTAATTATCTATTGGCTGTATAGCTTTCTTTTCAGAAAGTGAATGTATCATGGTCTCCCAAATTCTTCTGACACTTCTTCATTTGTTTCCTCCACTTATTACTTCCCTTTCTTCCTAAGAAGTAGTAAAAGCACGTTATCTACATTGTGCCTTATGACTCAGTACTTTTTATGGATTTATTCATGTTTGAGAAGCTTTTGCACCTGCAGAGAAATAACTGCTGTTTCTGGTTTAATGTGCGATTTACTAAATCATATTTCTTTTTTTTTTTTTTTTGGTAGTGGGAATTGAACTCAAGTGCTTGCTAGGCAGGTGCTTATGCCAATGAGCTATCATCCTGGTCCCTAAATGATATTTCTAATACAAAATGTTGAAACATATTTGATCAGCTTAATTCCCTTAACCTATTTATTTATTTATTCGTCTTTTTGAGACAGGGTCTCACTATGCAATTCAGGCTGGCCTTGGTCTCACTTCGTAGTCTAGGCAACAAACTTGCAATGATTCTCCTGCCTCAGAGTGCTGGGATTACAGGTATGTGCCACCATGCCTGGCTCCTTAACCAATTTAAACTGCAATTAAATCATTGTTCTCGATACTTTTGAAAATTTC
The DNA here is from genome assembly GCA_004027455.1 of Hydrochoerus hydrochaeris. Lineage (NCBI taxonomy): Eukaryota > Metazoa > Chordata > Mammalia > Rodentia > Hydrochaeridae > Hydrochoerus > Hydrochoerus hydrochaeris. Next base: position 116,589 of record PVLA01001578.1, on the reverse strand, counting down.
AAATGCCTTAAATGCCAGCAAATGATACACATATGCAAAAGTTATAAAATGGCTGTGCTTATATCTAAATCTATTTAATGCTATGGTTAAATATTTCCGCATTGATTTTTTACTGTTTTTTTAACATATCCTAAGAGTATGTCTATATTTATTTTGATATCTTCATAAGGCTTTGGTAATACACTGATTATTTTCTGAGATTTCAGGAATCTTACCAATACTATTAGAAAAAGAAAATTTGTCTACGGCCATACCACCCTGAACGTGCCCAGTCTTGTCTGATCTCGGAAGCTAAGCAGGGTTGGGCCCGGTTAGTACTTGGATGGGAGAAAAAGAAAATTTTAAAGCAATTGAGGCTATAGAATCTTTGATGTCAACTAATTCTTTCTTGGTTAGTATATATGATCTAAATTTAAAACTTTGTTTTAGAATTAATTTTTACATCTTTGTGCCACAGACTTTTTTTTTTTTTTTTTTTTGTCTTTTTTGAGACAGGGTCTCGCTATGCAGTTCAGGCTGGCCTTAAGCTCACTTTGTAGCCTAGGTTGTTCTTGAACTTGCAATGATCCTCCTGCCTCAGCCTCCCTAGTGCTGAGATTATAGGTGTGAGCCACCACACCCGGCTAGAACTTTCTATGTTAGGGTCTTTCTTTCTTCCTCTTCTTTTTTTCCTTCTCCTCTTTCTCTTCCTTCTTTTTGTAGTCTTGAGAATCCAGCCTCAGGACCCCTTGCACTAAACTATATCCCTGGGAATTTTAATTTTTAAATTTATTATTATTGTTGTCATTATTATTATTAATCATCATTATTATTAGTTGTACTTGCATCAGTTTATTTTGGGAGTAAATCCACTACTTTGAGCAGATAACTTCCTCATTTGAAAGGTAGTAAGATTTAAAAATTTTAGTTAATAAAGTCTTTTTTATGTGCACATCCCATTTTCATATAGTGTTTTAATTCTCTGGTTTTTAAATTTTCTGCATCCATGTCCTTACAGGTAAAGCACAGTTTCATTATTGTATTTACTAAACAACTGGCATTTCCAAAAGCTATTTAAGAGCATTTCAAAAATTCCAAGTATCTTATCTTTTGCAGGAGACTTCCCTATCAGTTGTGCTCAGAGCAGGCTGTAAGCAGTAGAGGCTATAAAGCATTAACCTCACAGTTGGCTTGTTTTAAGTAGTGAGCCAGGCAGAAGCCTACTACATGACTCATAAGAACACTGCAGATGGTGTGCAGAATAGCAGCCCTGCACTGCCAGTGCCACAGCAGAGACCAGAGATAGGGTCAGTGAAGCTGTGGGGCTCTGTAGGCGGTAACATGGCAGCAGAGGACAAATGACTTTTCCCAAACTCCTTTCCCAGAATTGTAGTTTATTTTACTTGCAAAATGAGTTAATCATTAACCATGACCTGTTCTTGGTCTCTTCTGTTCTTGATGCAAGAATATTTTGTTCTCTCCTTCACAAGCCCTACTTGTGTCTGCTCTTATCCCCAGCAGCCACCTGTGGCCTTCTCACCCCATTCTATAGATTGTACAACCAAAAAATACCGCGGATATGGCTGTTTTGAGGGGTCTTTATAGTCTTGTGTATTAACCATCCCACTTCCTTGTTTCACTTTTATTTATTTATTTATTTTTGAGTTTTTCTTTGCAGCCTTGCATTGTAGCACCAAACAGGAGATTGGGACATTTGTCAGGGTCTCTGATAATCTTCCAGTGTTTAAGCTTATTATTGAACTTGCAGAAAGGAAAAAAATGTTTTGATTAACACACTTTGGACAGAGGACTAAAATCTAGACTATATAAAGAACTCAAAAAGAGTAGAACCCCACACAATAAAAGGCCTAATCAAAAAATGAGCAACAGAGATAAATCGATACTTGACAGAAGAAGCACGAATGACCAATGATACACACAAAAAAATGTTTGACATCTCTGGTGATTAAAGAAATGCAAACACTAAGATTCTATTTTACTCCAGGAAGAATGGCTATCATAAAGAAATTAAGTAATAATAAATGCTGGTAATAAAGAATGGAGGGAAAAATAAACCCTTATGTTATTGGTGGAAATGTAAACTAGTACAACCACTATGGAAATCAGTATGGAGAGCCCTCAAAAAACTAAAACTAGAAATTCCATTTGATCCAGTTATTTCCTTTCTGGGTATTTATGCATAACAGGGCACTATTCTGCTATAAAGAATGATAAATTTGAGTCATTGGTGGGAAAATAGGTGCATTTTGAAGCTGTAATGTTAAGTGAAATAAATTAGACACAGAAGTTTCAATATCACATGGTGTCTCTTATATGAGAAACCCAAAGTATAAGTAAAACAGAGAGCAAAAAGATAGATAATAGAAAATAGGGAGATAGATCTCTTATAAATTGAAAGAGGACCAAGAGATAGAAGGAGAAGGAAGGGAAAGAAGGGAAAGAAGATGAAAGAAGTTCTAAGATATGTTATGAACATGTAATGACTTCCTACAATGATTGTAATCATATATACTTCAAACATGTACTAATGAAAACTGAAGGAAGGGCTAGGGATGTGGCTCAGTGGTAGAGCTCTTGCCTTGCATGCATACAGCCCTGGGTTTGATCCCCGGCACCACAAAAAATGAAAACAAAACAAAATTTAAGGAAGAAATGAACTAGAAATAAGTTTATTACTTTCTAGGTCTTTCTTTGGTTTGTTTTTGTTTGTTTGTTTTTTGAGAAAAAGTCTTAAGTGGTTCAGGCTGGCCTTGACCTCACTATTTAGCCCAGGCTGGCCTTGAACTGGTAGTGATCCACCTGCTTCAACTTCCTGAGTGCTAGGATTACAGGTGTGCACTACCTCAGGTTCCCTGTGAATTTTTTTTTTTTTATTTGCAGGTCTATATCATTGTTCAGTTCTGGAAAGTTTTCTTCAGTTAGTCTCTTAAGTGTTTCAACTTCATTTGTTTTGTTCTGTTTCAAGTATTCATGTTATACGTCTCTATTTTCCTCTTTCTTTCATATCTTCATTTCTTTGGATTTTTTCCTATGCATTCTGTCAAGAATGTCTTTTGTTTTGCTTTACTTTAGAAGTTTTATTTTGTGATTAATTCTGTTTACATCCTTTAACTCTTGCACGTCCAAGAAACGTTCCATTTTCTCTAATACCATCTGCATTTTCATGGAGCACATGTCTTTAATACCCTGGACTATGAAAGATGTAATACTTTCTAAGTCTTTTTTTTTGGGGGGGGGCCCAGGAATTGAACTCAAGACCTTGCACTTGCCAAGCAAGTGCTGTTACTTTCTAGCTCTTCTTCTTCTTTCTTTTTTTTTAAAAAAAATTACTTTCTAGCTCTTCTATGGAGACTGGTACATCCATTTTGAGGGGAGGCATTTTCTCAATTATTCAGCTTTGTTCCTTCCTTCTGAATTGCAGTACAGTATTGTAACCTTTCAATGGCTTTTCTTTGCAGTGGGATCCAAATACCTCTTTGCAGTATTCTGGGGAATTCTGAGAAGTTAAAGAATCTCCAAAATAGTTCCTGCTATGTCATGTCTTATTTTTTATTTTGAGAAAGTATCTTGCTAATTTTCCCAGATAGAATGCATACCTTGAATTTGGTATCCTTCTGCCTCAGTTTCCCATAGCCCTGTTATACAAAGTGGCTGTGGCAAATCTAGCTAGGAAAGTAAGCGGGATATATCAATTACAAGATCTTAGGACTGCACCAAAATAATTTCTAGGGTTCCTTATGTGAAGCTTCTCACAGGTTCCAGTGAGATTTGGAAGGTATTAAAGAGCACCTTGAGGAGCCCACTATGGTGACTCTTCATGGTAGCCCTGTACTTTTGTCTTTGCTTTTATCCTTTTCTCTCTTTATTTGGCCCAAGCTTGCTCTACAGAGATAGTTCTTCCCTTGTCCCTTTTAATTGGCAAGTCATTTCTAAAGAAACTACCCAGTGACAGTACTAGATTAAAGGTGTGCATATTACATTTGCCTCTCATCTTTCTTATATGTTTTGATTTCTGAAATTTAATGTCTATCCCAGAAATGTTATATCATCTTTATAGAGTCATAGATTTGCATGATTAGAAGGAAGTTGCAAATCAGCTGCTCCAAATCAATTGCCATTATATAACATTGGTCTCTTTAAAAATTTTTGAGTGATTTATCTTTGCCACTCTTAGAATAGTCTGTTGAACTCTTATTTTTACTTCCTTATTATTAATCTGGTACTAGACTCCCTTCCTATCTGGTTATGATCATTGAATGAAACCACTAGTGCTGATAGGTCCTTTCTATTTCTAGTTTTTTTTTTTTTTTTTTTTGGTACCGGGGATTGAACTCACGACCTTGCGCTTGCAAGGCAGGTGCTTATACCCCTGAGCTAAATCCCTGGCCCTATTTCTAGTATTTTAAAAAAGGATGTTTGTGGCTTATGATTTTTCACCAATTTTTACTTATTTTCTCAAACAATGTATAATACAAATATAGAAAGTGTAATATATATATATACGTTTAAACCAACCTCCCTTTATAGAAAGAAAAGAAAAAATACTTGTCCTCATACAAAGATACCTGTGTAACTCATTACTAAGTGTATCATATTATACTCACTATTCTGTTGTATTAAAGCTATTTTTGTTTACTTCTCTGTCTCTGTCTGTCTGTCTGTCTCTCTCTCTCTCTCTCTTTGTAACAGGGCCTCACTATGTTGTTCAGGCTGATCTTGAACTCACTATACAGCTTGCTGTAATCCTCCTGCCTCAGCCTCCAGCATGCTGTGATTATAGGCACACATCACCACATGCTACTTTTCCCTTTTGTGTACACTTTATTAGTATGAATGGATATTTTTGTGGATTTGACTTATTCTAGTTAACTCTAAGTATAGTGTTTAAAATTGTTACACTTGGCCAATGGATGCATCTTTAAGCTTTGTCTGTTTGGCTCTGACCCTGACATCCTTAAAACATCCTTTCTTTTTTGCTACAACAAAATATTCCAAAGGCATACAGATTTTTTTTTTTTTTACTGTCCTATGAAATCAGCTATTCTGCAAAAGAGTTCCAGATTCTTTTGGTGGATAAAACTACTAAAGAGCCAGTAGGATTGCTGTTGCTTTGGTTGTAGTCGCTGGAGATCAAACACAGAGCCCCATGTATGCTAGCCAAGTACCCTGCCCCTGAGCTACAACCCTAGGTACCAATTTAGATTTTAGGGGTGTAAATGAGAGTAAATGCTGGGCAAAAATGTTACAGTTTATTATCAGAGCTTTTTAGTAGGGACAAATCTGGGGGAAGTGTTTTTAAGGTCATAACTTCCCAATGCTCTTTCCATTTTAACATATTTTGTTGCCGCAACAGACTTTTCTTCCATTATATTTTCACAGACTTCTAATGCTTTTCCAACATAACATATTGTCATGGCCTATTAGTTGCTCTCCTGAGAGTTATAGAGTCCTTCAGGACTTACGGAAATCTTTTTTTTTTTTTCCCTGTCTTTTTGAAATAGGGTCTTGCTATGCAGTTCAGGCTGGCCTTGAGCTCACTTCATAGCCCAGGCTGGTCTTGAACTTGCAACAATCTTCCTGCCTCAACCTCCCGAGTGTTGGGATTACAGGTGTGTGCCACCATACTCAGCCCTACAGAAATCTTTTGCCCTTGAGTTGTAAGGAAATGATTATATTTTGACTCATGTTTTTGGTCCAGGGTCAAGGGGCTGCATATGGTGATGGACTTCTTGTTGGCAGAGTTGGCTGCTTTGCTGGTAAGGTTATGGCTTTCTTGCTATTAAGTGGAGTAGGGGATCACATAGTGAAAGACCTGGTCAGCTGAGTGTGGTGACATACTCTTGTAATACCAGCATTCAGGAGGCTGAGGCAGAATTGCTGTGAGTTTGAGGCCAGCCTGAACTACCTAGCAAGATCTTGTCTCAGAAAAAAAAAAAAAAAAAAAGTAAAGAAAAGAAAAGAAAAGAGCTAGCCAAACTGGCTTTATAGCAGTCTCACTCTCAAGATAACCTATTTACTCATTAATCATGAGTGGATTAATCCACTGGTGAAGACAGAGCCTGAATCCTTTCTTAAAGGTGGGCATGGTGGCACATACCAGTAATTGTAGCACTTTAGGAAGCTGAAGCAGAAGGATCACAAGTCCAAACCCAGTGTGGGCAATGTAGTGACTTAGTGAGAGCCTGTCTCAAAATAAATCATTCAAAAGTCTGGGAATGTAGCTCAGTGTGAAGACTGTGGATTCCATCCCTACTACTATGAAACAACAAAAAACAGAAATGATACCACTGGTCTTGACCTACATCTTAGTATCTCATATAAATTCTCGTATAAAAGTTTAATATGAAATTTTTTTTTGGGAAAGGAACACAAGTCACAGCAAAGTAAAGAGAGGCAGATTATTTTTTTCTTTTCTGATATTGCTATTAGGTTAGTATGTAATGATCCTTCTTTGAACTTTGAATCTTCTCCAAGTGACATTCTGACAGACTGTTAAATGTTCAACAAACTCCTCTTCCTTGTTCTCCTGGCATACAGACGGACTACCTTTTCCTTGCAGTTACATTCAGCCACATGATTTGAGTTTTGAACAAGTCTGGGAGATATAGTCATGGAATAAAATGGAAGTCACATACCTGAAATCTCCAAGAGGATAGCAACTAAAGTAAAGAAACAATTTCATGAGATTATAAAAGTAATCAGATCAGAAATAATGTCTCAGGTAAAAGAAGAAATCACAAACATAAGGAAAGAATTGCTGAACTAGGCTGTCTAAAGAAGACATAGATGAAAAAAAAAGAGGAGCATAGGAAAATGAAACTGTGAACAATGTGGGAAGGAATTACAATGCATGAAACAGATTCAAAGAAATATCCAGGAAATTAAAAAGTTAATTTAAAGCTGGCAAAACCACTTGAAAGAGATTGAATATAGACCTTCAGATCTTGAAGACAGGATCACAACTAACGATCATGAAAGATCTCTTAAAAGTAACAAGGAACCAGGAAATAACAATTCAATGGCTGCAAGATGATGCAAAGAAAAGTAATTAAAAGTGATAGGTACCAGCAAAAAAGCAGAGATCGACACAAATGAAATAAAAAGACTATTTACATAAGTAGTAGCAGAAAACATCCCAAACATGGGAAAAGGATCTGGCATACAGATAAGTGAGGTATATAGAACTCCAACTAGCCACAACCAAAATAAATCTATACCCAAACATATAATAATAAAGATCCAAGAAATTCAACACAAGAATGGAATATTAAAAACTGTTAGAGAAAAGAAACCAATCACCTATGAAGGAAAACCCATCAGAATCTTGGCAGACTTGTCAACACAAACCATCAAGTCAGGAAGAATTTGTAGTGAAGTGTTTCAAATCCTGAAAACAAATTACAACCCTTATTTATGTACCCTGAAAAACTACCTTTCAAAATTAATGCAAAATAAGATACTTTCTATGATAAAGAACAACTGAAGGAATTCATGACTATCAAACCAACCCTACAGAATGGTAAAGGATATTCTAGAGAGAGATAAAGATGGCCATGTTTCCAGGAACAGCAGCAGAGGAGGATCACCAAACAATACAGGCAATTGAATGAAGGGGGAAAGTGGAGGGCCAACAGCAGGAGTATAGCATGGTAGAGGCAAACCAATGTATGCTGGTTGTAACCTCTATTGTAGATGGCCTCAGGTCAGCAATAAAAAGAAACACAGGGAGAGTGGATCAAGAAACAAGATCCATCAATATACAGTATACAAGAAACACATCTAACTGGAAAGGAAATTCACAGACTAAAAATCAAAAGAGAGAAACAATTGTTCCATGTGACAGGAGACCAGGAAAAAGCAAGGGTAACTTGCCCATCAGCCACAGAATGGAGAAGAAAGATATGTTTTTTTCATATAATGGAAAGCTATCCAGTTAGAAAGCAGGATAATCTCGCAGCTCTTGTAGGTAAATGGATGCAACTGGAGATCATGCTCATGAGTGAAATGGTTTGGACTCATATGGGTGAACACTGAATTATCTCATAAAGAACTGAAGGTGTTAATGGGTTCCAGAAAGCACAGTAGATATTATGAAAGTGATAGAGGAGGAAACACTTTAAAAGGGAAAATTGCAATAACTGTTAATTTCCTATTGTCTTGATTTGAATTCTTGTATCACTTTCATAATTTTGTTAGGTTTGGTTTTATTCTGTCTTGTTTTGTAAATTTTACTGTGTCTGGTGCTATGGGCAGCTATTTTGAAGAAAATGAGAGACATTATGATAGCCATTGTTGATTTCCTGTTGTCTTATTTTGAAGTTCTGTATCACTTGCACTGTTCTGTTCTGATTTGCTTTATTTTGTTTTGTTTTATTCTCTTTTTTTTTAAAGTTAGGCTTGACCTGCACAAACCTTCCACATACAACCTCTGCTCTCTTTCCCCAACCATTGGCTGAGTATAGAGGAGCACTGAGCCACAAGATGGAAGGAGTCTGGGTCCCTGAGACATTGGCTGGTAGACAGCCACCAGATCAGGAGCACCAAACTTTGGCTATTGTGTAAGACAGAAGCAACTTGTAGTATAAGAAACTTTTATAATTTGGAAGGTTATTTTAGTTTTTATTTTACCCAGACTAAAAGAATTTTCTTTTCTTTTCTCTTTTCTTTCTTTCTTTCTTTTTTTATTTATTTTTATTTTTTTGTGTTACTGGGGATCGAATTCATGACTCTGTGCTGGACAGGCAGGCGCTTATGCCACTGAGCTAAATCCCTGGCCCAAAGAATCTTCCAGAAGGTTTGTCTTAGCATTAGCCATGACATGGATCAAGCTGTTTTTATCCTTGGTTCAGTGGTTGTTTTAACCTTTAATTTTGGCCTCTTATCATTCTTCACCAGTGTCCTTACTGCATATTTTCCTTTTTTTGTTTTGGTTTACGATAACCAGACTTAGTTTCTATTGCTTATAATTAAGAACCTAGACTCATCCATTAGATAAGCAATTGGTAAGTGATTTGCCCTAGGGCACAAGTCCTAAGGGGCAAATTTAGGGCTATAAAGCAGGCCATTTATCTCCTGTTTCAGTGTTCTTTCTACTACACTACTGGGACTTTGAAGAAGGCCCCAAAATTAACATTTCTCTTTCCTACTCCTAATTCACTTGAGAAATGAGACATAGCAAATGGCAAATAAAGGATAATATATCATCTTAATTACTGGAGAGGTTAGGCTGACTAGATAATGTCCTCATGTGGCAGGCCTGCCTCTGTAGAATGAAGGCAAAGAAAGGCAAAGGAAACTAATATTCCCTGTTCCCTGTTGAAACTTGCCTCCATCTAGACTTTGAGTTTGAGGCTGAACTGCATGCAAAGAACTTATCTTCCAAACTGTCAGGCTGGAAAAGACAATACATGACTAGAGGAAGAATGAGAAGGTGGACAGAAGTCAGGCCTATAATGCTAGTGATAGATCCTTTACATGAGAAATGGGAAATGAGGGTTGGGAGTGAAAATCAGTAGTAAACAGTGTTTTTAACCTGAGTGAGAGTCTGGATTGGATCCCCAGTGTATACACACACACACACACACACTCACATACGCGTGCACATACACAGAGAGACACACACAGAAGAGAGACAGATAATATTTTTGCTGCTAGAAATACTTTCTTACTGATAACACACTATTCTGTTAAGCACCAAGCAAAACCTCCTAATGTTTTACTCATCACAGATAAATGCTCTTAACAATGTGTATGTTTCCTTACAAACATGCTGAAGTTGAGGGTTAAAGTCTTAATCTGCATGATATACAGCATTGTTCCTGGTACAGTAGTAACCCTCTTGCTTCTTTTTTTCTTCTTCCTCCTTAGCACCCAAGAGTCTTCTCTAGTCTGACTAGGCTGATGTGACCACAGCATCCAAGATGTACCCTGGGCTCTGGAATGCTAAAACACTGCTAGGACTACCAGAGAGCAGTTATTAGGAGATCAAGCCCAAAGCAGGGGTCTGTGAGTCAGAAGCTGCTCAGTTAGACCAGGTTGATGGCTTTTCAAAATCTTTGATCCAGGTTTATTGTGTCTTCCTGGGATCCAGAGTTTACAATCGCCTCCTAAGTTACCTCATTATCCTATAAACTCTCTAGTGAGCTAGGACAGAGCCTTCCAGCAACAGGGCCCTTCCTTTGCTCCTGGACCTCTACCACACAAGTTTAAACACAGGGCTGGGCCCCATGAACTCTTTGAAGCCTCTTGGTTGACTGAATGCTGGGCTCCTTTAGTGGCATCTCCTACCCTTCAGCTCTGTCTAAAACTCTTCCTGACCATGTCCCAGCCTCCGAGAAGTCTATGTTCTTCCTTTTTGCCATGACCCATGTGACTCTTGAGGTTCTTGGGGTGAAGGACTACAAGAGGATAAAAAATAAAGCAGGGACAAAGCTAGGGTCAGGTGGAGCCCTTATCCTCCTGATGGAAGGAAAAAAACTACTCAACCACTGTAGCATGTTTATTTATACCCTCCAAGGAAGAAGGTAAATTTCAACCCCACTGCCTATCAACTTATTTGCCTGGCTGGCCTGGGCCCCTTGCCTTCTTGGTGCTGGAAGAGCTTGCATGATCTTTTATTGTAATATTTTCCTTTGAACTTCATAACTAGTTGGGCTTTCCATTATACCACTGGTTTTATTTCTTTTGTTTATTTGGTAGCTGGGATTGAAGTCAGGACTCTACCACTAAGTTACACCCTCTTCCCGCTGAACCATTGTTAATGTCATCTGTGATGTCATGAATGTGGTGGCAACCAACATTGTGGTCTACAGATGAGGCAATCTCTAGGATCTTTTTAAAGAATTTAGAGCGTTCTCTGGCTAAATACTGATGCTGTATCTGTTAGGAAATTTTGACAATCTTATCAAAAGTGATATTTCTACTGTATTTAATGGTTTTTTGTTTATTTCTTTTCATCTCTTGGTAGTTCCTTGAGGGAGTTGATGATCAGTTTAGAAGCCCCCCAACCTAGGATTGTCTATTTGGAAAGCTCAGTTTCAGTGTTATCCTCATACCTACCTATCAAGAGTTATCTTGGCAATGACATCACCAACTATTTTTGGAGATAGACCCAGATCACCAATCTTAAGGCCACTGTAGTTATGGCACTGACTTTGCCTCCAGTGTAACTCAAGTAAATGACTTTGATATCATTGGGGTCAAACATATGCAGCACAGTGTAGGGAGATGCTCTCAGATGAAGCTGTTTGCAGGAAAGCAGAAGGTTGCACCTTGGCCTCCTCTAAGCTGAAACTCAAAAGGCCCGAATGTTATTGTTGCACATTCTTCACAGATAGACATGTTAAAGCCTGTAGTCATTGCTAAAAAGATACTCTGTGGCTCAAATTTATATACTCTTCCTCACCCTTGGTAAACTTTATCCATTGCCTCCAGGCTCAGTGAGCTATGGAGTTACTTCCTCTTGGAATTGGCTAAGCAACCTTGGAAAGAGTACAAAGAGAAAAGGCTCAGCCTGCCTGTGATGGATGGGATTAATCTACCAAGCTGGAGAAACTAAATAATTAAATTCCTAATCACCTTCTAAGCCAGTGAGGCCAATATAACTGAGAAAGGGAGAGGGCTCTGAGGCCCAGACCAATAACCCAGAGAGGAAGAAGGGCATGAGAAGAGGCATAGGCAGAAACCCTTTAGACCAGGGAGTAACACCAGGAAGCAGCCAGACAGACATGCTTCACCCATGCCGCACATTCTCTCTTTTCCAAGTGGATATGGGTTACCTTTGGAACAAAAGTCACTCCATCACCTTTGAAAGACAATGAGAGGAAGGTTTGTATGCTTTTCTGTCCTCTCCAGAGAGCCCTTTTGCCCCTCTGTGGGATGCACTCTGTGGGAGTGAATGGGAATGGTGCATCAGACTCAGAGATTGCCTGGGACCTTGACTTTTTTTCAGGTATGGGACCAATCTCCAATCCTGACAGGCCTGTTTTCGGGTGTGGAAGATAATAGCAAGAATTGACCCCCTCAACACTGGTTGCTTTGCTTCCCTCAGAAAGTGAAACAGTGAAAAGTATTTGAGAGTAGGGTTGACAGAACTAAATTCTGATTGAAAATGTCTGCCCCCGAAACTCAACTACAATGAAATGAAAGGCATAAAAACAATACAAAAGGGCATAAATAATGGGATAGGAGATATTAAAAAATAGAAGGGCTCAATATATTTTTGAAGACTGAATAGTTTACACAAGGAACTCTCTGCCAAGGTGGAGGTACACTTAGGGGATAGTCAACCCTCTTCACAGAACTCCAGAAAGGCTCAGAATGCAGAGGCACTAGGTAGTGGATGATGATACAGGAATGAAAACATAAAAATGGGGCAGATAGCTCCTTAATATGTTCCCCAGCAGCCATTACAGACAGGCAACCACCCCCTGCTTTAATTTTGGAGGAAGTAAGCCAGAAAGACTTCACATTTGGGTGTATGTATCGCAGTGGGAGAGTAGAGACAGTGAACAAGGATAAAAATAAGAAATGAAAATGGTGACAGGCTGCAAACAGAATGATGAGACTTGCAACTGTCTTACCCTATGTTGCTCCTCTATCACCGTTTTTTATTTTTTGGCTTTTTTGAAACAGAATCTCACTATATATTCCAGGTTGGCCTTGAACTTACTATGATCATCCTGCCTCAACCTCTCAAGGGTTGGGATTATAAACATGTGCCACCATTCCTGGTCAGACTGTTAGGGCACAGTTATAATGTAAGAACACATTTATAAAATAGCAAAATTATAGGTTTTTCATGATACAAATTAGCAGTTAGAGGTCTCTGACCAAGTTTCTGCTGCTGAATTCAATTGACCTTGACAGTGTAAAAAGCCCAGCTGCATACCTCTGATAAGCACTGAGTCAAAGTAATTGTCTATGCTTTATGAGACCCTGAGCTAGTCAAGGATACCTTTAACTGTGCTCACCCTCTCAGGGCCCCCTCCTGTTGTTCCCAAAATGTTTCTGTATTATGATAATTCTTTTATTCCAAAAAATCTGTTTAAGACTAGCCTATTAATATGAATGTAATCAATTATGTAACATTATGTCACTTCCCTTGTATTTTCCACTTTTACATGCTATATAAACTAAACTCTTTGTAGACTCAAGGCTGTTGCCTTTAGGAATGATCCTGCAATAGTTCACTGGCATGAAGATTAAGTGCTGCCTACTTATTTCCTCTGTGAGAAGAGTCCTTTCAGTTTTACTTGGGAATTTTTCTGCAACAAGATCACTGATATTAAAGCAAAAAGTTAAAGAATTCTACTCTGAGGAAACTGAATGACCCTAGAGAAAAGTTCTTTATATGAGCCATTTGGAGATTCTTCAATGAAAAATCTAATGTAGCCCCTTTCTCCATGTGCTCAAACAAACAAACATGAACAGAAGTTGGGCACAATGGCACATGCCTGCTGTTCCATCACTTAGCGGGTTGAGACAGGAGGATCACAAGCTTGAGGGCAGCCTGGGCAACTTAGTAACCCCTCTCTTTAAAAATAAATTCAATGGTAGAGCACCCTTAGTTTGAAGCCCCAATACTACACACATACACACACACACACACACACACGGGGGGGGGGTATTCTCAGGCAATTTGAGGAAACACTTAAGGTGGAATGGAGAAAAGCTAAGAATTGATAAAAAGAAATGTGGAGTAAATAAGGGCAATATGAGAAAATAAGAAAACGACTTAAATCTTACCAACTTTAATTAATATGCCCAAAGATTTAAGAGAATTTATTGCATTTATAAAACCAGAACCAAGTATAAGACAAAAGATAGAGAGAACAAGAAAGAGCTCTGGGAAATTAAAAAATGTGGTATCTGACATTAGAGGTTCAAATAGATGCTTTGGGAAATAAAGTTGAAGAAATCACTGGTAAAATAAAACAAAAATACTATGTGTGATAGTTAACTGACTGTGTCCACAAGAATAAGAATTGTGGACTACAATTGGTCAGCATAGTTTAGGTGTAGCTGTAGGAATTTATTGAAAACAGAAGACCCACCCTTTGTGTGAATGACATTGACTACTAGGCTTCTCACTTGGATGGACAAAAGGGAAATGAAGAAGGAAGGCTCATTTCTATTTCTTCAGAGAAGCCCCAGTCTTCACCTTCATCTTGGACATTTTGTCCTGGCTTCCACTGCAGTTTCTTTATCCTGATATAAATTCACATGGGACACTAATGTGAGCTCTAGGCTTATTATATATAGCTGAATTAGAATAGTGTAAGCAGTCAGACAGAGTTGAGCCTTTGGAAAGTCAGTGCAGAAGACAACTGTGGGTGGAGGCGTATTCATCAGAGGCCAGGCTTCTTGAAAAAGAGGAGTTACTCACCCTTACACTTTCCTTAGGGATGAGCAGTGTATATCAATATTCTAAAATAGGCATCAATCACCTTGGATGGGGGACCAAAACCTCCTTAACCCACCTCTTCCTAGAAAGTTCTGGTCCATCACATGTGTGCTTGCTATGAAGCTTGCTTCCTAATTCAATCCCAGCTTGATCAATATCTACACAACTATTCTTGTTATCTTATTGGTTGATCATAGTTTTATCCCACCTCACACCTATCCTGTGATTTTTTCCATTGTAACAGTATTATTTAAGCAAATATACTTGTAATCTTATTGATTAATTATAGTTCTGTCCCACTTAAACCTGCCCTACCTCATGGCTTTGCTCAATAAACACCCTTGAGAAGTGGTTTTGGTGAGCAACCCACTTTGTGGCCCACTTCTGTCCCTCTTAGAAGCTTTCTTTCTCCCAATAAATTCTTCCTCCTCTTAACCTTGGTTGTTCCTAGAATTCATTCCTCAGTTTTAGAGAACACAGTGTTGATGTTTTGGACATCTAGCAGGTTGGGAGTTTCTGTCCCCTATATCAGGTCTTTCACTAGATCCTACAGCTCTCTTGAACTCCAGCCCTTTTGATCTCTTTCACATCTGACTTTGTGGACAGTCATTATAAGTTAATCTTGAAAATTATTATTATTATTACTATTTTGTTAATGACTACATAGGATTCACTATGTAGTGCAGGCTAGACTTGAGCTTGCTTATGCAGCCCAGCCTGGTCTTGAACTTACAGTGATTCTCTTTTTTTAGCCTCCCAAGTTGCTGGGATTACAGGTACGTGCCACCATGCCCCACATAAATTTTTATATATTTGTATATCTTGAATTAAATCTGTTTCTCTAGTAAGCACTGACTAATATAGATTTTGGTACCTGCAGTGGCTTTGGAGAAGCAGAATTGTATGATGAAATTTTTTAATTGTTTTAGTGATTCCTGGAGTTGATTCTCCAAGTTGATGAGATTAAAGATGCCATAGTCTCTCTTGATAATGTGGGTGATATTGATAATCCTTAGTGTGAACTGTTCAAAAGTAATATGAATTGTAGATCCATTTGATTGTCCTAATTTACTACTTGTGAGATATAAGGAATTTATCAACTTCATATATGATACTTTTGAATATTTTTGGGAGTGGTAAATATGATGATGCTGGCTGGTTGCTCTTAGCATCTCTGGACAAACCAGTGAAGAAAAAAATGAGCTCAAAACATGCACGGGAAATCTAAAGAACTCTTTCTTAGTTACTTTTTCTTGTTGAGACAAAATACCTGATGCCCAAAGTGAAGCAAGGGAAGGTTTATTCCTTACAGTTTTGGGGGTTTCAGTCCATATTCAGCTGGCTCCAAGTTGCAAGGTGATGTGGTGGGCAGCTGTTCACGGCCACTCCTGCAGCAAGAGCCAATCAAGCAAAAAAAAGAAAAGACATACCTTCTTTCCCACCCTTACACTGTATGCTGGCTCCACCCATGGGCAGGTATAGCACTCACACCACCAATCCCAGAACCAGACAATGAACCAAACATGAATGCCAGACTCAGCCACATCCATGATTACATGAGGTTTGGAGGAACCATCTGAACAGAAGCTATAACATCTTTTAATGGTGAGGATAAATAATAAAGGAAAATAAGAAGCTAAAACATTTAAATTTCCAGCTACAGACATACATAAATAATCTAAAAACTTTCTAAATGTGTCTTCAAAGAGACTCCTCTCCTTTAGCCACAAGACTGAGATTGTAGAAACCCAAACATAGGCCCTCATAATTCACTTGGACGAAACACACAGCATAAATTTAATGCTCAGCTTCAAATCGTATCTGAAGTAAAGGTGAGGGCACTGATTGAAAACAATGGAACCTCATAAACTGGGGTGAAGATGTTTGGGAGAATGGAGATGTTGAGCTCCTGGACTCTACTGAGATTATTTGGGCAGGGAAGAGATTTCTCCATCCACAGTGGCAGAGGCATACCTAACCCCACCCATAGCCAGTGATGTTGGCCTCCCCCAGCATACTGGAGGAAATCAACCCTGTATAGACCAAGCATAACAACACTGACATTCCTCAGGATCCACCCTCATCACCCACTTTACCTCCAGCCCAAAACCAGGCTCAAATCACAAAAGGCTCCATAGGATGAAGTACATAGTGTGACTCATGAAGAGGTCTATTATTCTCCCAAAGAACCTCTTATCAAGTTTAGCGGAACCTGATTAGCAAGGGTGGGAATGAATTTTCAGGGTAAAGAATAATATTGGTAAAAATATATATTTGGATTAAGCTGAGTTCATTGATATGGGCCACTTAAGCAGAGATCCTGAATTTACTGTTGCAGCTTGCAGAGTAAAAAAAAAAAAAATAGTGTTAGTAGTCTGTTTGGTTGGTTGGCAGAAGTGTGGGTCAAAAGATGGCCCTCTGTGAATGAGTTAGAGATGCCTGGTATTCTATGGTTTATTGTGATGAGGGGATTCAAAGTCTCCAGGAAATGGGAATGTTAGAGTGGACTTGTCATGTTAAACCTAATCCTCCACACTGAGGTAATCCAGAAAATGAATCCTTCACTAACACCTTGAGAAACAGATTCGTGAGGGCAAGCACTGATTTCCTGAAGAGCCTTGTCATTGCTTTTCTCTGTATGCCATGCCTTACAGTGGAGACCATGGTTACTCAGTTGAGAAATTTAAGGGCAATGGGTTTAATTGGATCATGGAATGGCAGGGGTCAAATGGCAACACTTACTTACCAAAAGCAAGGTGGACACAATTACCATAATGGTCAGCAGAAGTGGAACAGTAATCAGAATGGCCTGACCTCTGTCAACCTATGGCATTGGTTGATTAGCCACAGTGTTTCAAAATGTGAAATATACAGGAGGTCTACAAACATTTTTTAAAATCAGACTTACACAATCAAAAAATTTAAGGATAAATGAACAGAAACCTAGTTCAAATTTCAGGAAGAGAATCAGAGCCCCTCAATCAATCCCTGGATTTAAGCTGTGCTGTAGACCCATAACCCCTTAAATGAAGGGAAGGCAGGGCTTCCTTGAAGAAGGGCCCTAGTGGACCACCAAAAATTTTTTTTGAGACAGGGTCTAACTGTGATGTTCAAACTGGCCTTGAGTTCACTATGTAGCCCAGGCTGGCCTTGAACTTAGAGATATTCTCCTGCTTCTGCCTCCCAAGTGGTGGGATTACAGGTATGTGCCACCATGACCAGCTGGACACCAAAAATTTTATGGGCAATCTTTTCCCATCCTTCCCCAAAGGGACCTAAGGCCTTTTGCCAGAGTAACTGTACATTGGCATAAGGGAAGTGATCAGACATTTTGGGGACTACTGGACACTTGTTCTGAACTAACACTAATTTCATGTGATCCAAAATTTCATGGTAGCCCTTCAATAAGAGGAGGGGCCCATGGTGGTCAGGAGATCAATGGTATTTTAGCAAAGTAGCCAGTAAAATGGTGTTTTACTCACAGTAGGTACAGTAGGTCCTCAAATCCATCCTATAGTCTTTTGCCCAGTTCTAGAATGCATGATTTTTTTTTTTATCTTTTTGAGACAGGCTGGCCTTGAGCTCACTTTGTAGCCTAGTCTGGTCTCGAACTCTCAACAATCCTCCTGCCTCAGCCTCCCGAGTGCTGGGATTACAGGCGTGAGCCACTATGCCCAGCTTAGAATGCATGATTTTGATGGAGATATTTGGGAAGATCCTGATGAGTCTAGGAACATTAGGGTATAGTACTTGGCAGAATCATCACATTGGTTCCTTAACCTGTAATGTGAAGGCTTTTATGGTTGGAAAGGTCAAATAGAAGCCTTTCAAGTTGCCTTTGCCTGGTAAAATAGTAAACCAAAACAATATCGCATCCCTAGAGGGAGGGATTGCAGAGATTAATGCCCAATGGACTCATGAACAGAGTGCCCATGATGGTAAGGATGGGGGTTATGCATTGGCTCAATAACATGGACTCCCACTCACCAAGGCTGATCTGTTTACAGCTGCTGCTGAACGCCCAACATGTCCGCAGCAAATATCAGTGCAGATTCCCCAATATGGCATCATTCCCTGGAGTGATCAGCGTGAGATTTGGTGGCAGGTTGATTATATGGGACCACTTCCATCATAGAAAGGACTGTGCTTTGACCTCCTTTCTGGTATAGACACTTACTTTGCATATGGATGAACTTCTCCTGCATGTAATGCTTCTGCCAAAACTATCATCCATGCACTCACAGAATGCTTACTCACCATCATGAAATTTCACACAGCATTGCCTCTGACCAAGCAATACATTTTACAGCCAAAGAAGTGACGCAGTGCTCATGGAATTCACTGGTCTTACCTTGTCCCTCAGCATCCAAAAGTAGCTGAACTGATAGAAACATAGAAACAAACTGTGTTTTCTGAAGACTCAGTTACAATGGCAGCAACAGCTTGCAGGGCTGGGGCAAGATTCTTCAAAAGGCTGTGCAGTACATGGTTTGAATCGGCATCCACTATATGGTATCATGTTTCCCATGTCCAGGATTCAGGGGTCAAGTATCAAGGTGTGGAAGTAGAAATGGTATCACTGGCTATTACCCCTAGTGATCCACTAGCAAAATTTTTGCTTCCTGTTCTTGCAAACTTATGTTCTTCTGGCCTACAAATCTTAGTTCCAGAGAGGGGAAGGCTTGTACCAGGAAGTAGAACAATGGTTCCACTGAACTGGAAGCTAAGTTTCCCCCCGGTCATTTTGGTTTCTTTATGCCTCTGAGTAAACAAGCTAAAAATGGATTTATGGAGTCCACAGGAATGGTTGGCTCAGGCTACCAAGGCAGAAATTGGACTATTATTCCACAATGGACTAAAGGAAGAATATCCTTGAAGTGCCCGAGATCCCTTATGATGCCTCCTACTATCACCATGCCCTATCGTTATCATGTAGATTGCTTCTAAGAAGTAGCTCACCAACTAAATGTTAGTGGGTTTGGGGTTGCTTGTTTCTTCCTCCAAAGTTGGATTCCAGGTTCTTGTCATGAACAAAGAATTGAACAAAATGAGGAAAAAGCAGTGGTAACCTTTATTCAATAAAAGTGAAGAGTGGGAGACAAACTGGCTCTGCTGAGCAAGCTCGGGCCATGTAAATAGAAAAAGAGGGTAAGAGCATCTGGGAAACACAGTGTGGGCTATCATGGAAAGCTATGATAGCAAAGTCTTCATGGCATTGATGTGTGTCGTGTCCTTTTAGGCTGTCTAAATCTTGAGGTGACCCAAGAGAACTTCTACATATAGGTCCTGAGAAAAGGTGCCTGGATTCCATACCTTAGGCTGACATCAGGTCTAGGCCATCCTATTGAAAACCTACTCAACTTCTCATAATAATAAATCCACATGAAGGGCTTTGGGAACTGTTCTGTGAATGTGTCTGGGATCTTGTAGTTAATAGGTCATGCCTACTTTCCCAGCCAGATTTTGCCATGCCTTACTCTTCTATCTTACTGTTATTAACGTCCTTGGGGAATTAGAGCAACTCAGTTCAGGCAGGATGACAAATGGCCTGGAACATTCAGGGATGAAGGTATGGGTCATCCCACCAGAGAATGAAGCAAGACTTGTGAGGTGCTTGGTGAAGCCCAAGGGAAGAAGGAATGAATAATAGAAGAACATAGTTCTAAATATCAGCTACAACTGCATGGTCATTTACAGAAATGAGGATTGTAATTGTTCTCTTCGAATTTATGGTCCCTATATAATATAATGTTGATAGACAATATTGGTTCTTAAGTATGGTTAAACCTATGTCATAATGTTTAAGTTATAAAATGTTAGGCGTAAGTGTCACCCAAAGAAAACTTGCCTTCTATTATGGGGAGGGAATTAATGCATGTCTGCTTGTACTCAGGATAGTTGTAACATGTTAGCCTTAATTATGAATTTGTCTTTGTATATAGAGACTAAGTATGGTTTAAGGAAATGTGTCTAGATATGTTGTGATAGTTAACTGATTGTGTCAATTTGAGTAAGAAACACCCAATTAAATTGGGTCAGCATAGTTTCAGTGTGGCGGAAGGAAATTACTGAAGACAGAAGATGTACCCTAGGTGTGAATGACACCAACCAATAGGCTTATTGCCTGAATGGAATAAAAGGCAAATAAAGAAGGTAGGCTCACTTCTGTATCTTCAAAGAAGCTCATTTCCTCACCTGTACCTTGGACGTTGTGCCCTAGCTTCCAGTGTAGACTGTCAGTCTTCCATTGCATACTGTTTGGCCTTTGGATACAGATGTTACAGTGAGCTCCAGGCCTTTCACTAGATCCTTCAGATTTCCAGGATGCAGAAAGCCCTCTGTTCTCCTTCACACCTGATTCTGTAGGTGGCCTTTGTAAGCTTATCTTATAAATCCTTATATATGTTTCTGTAGTATGCACTGACTGATGCACCATGTATCAGATAAAGGGTGTCTGGCCCTGGGCGTGGGTGGCACCAACAATAAGCTTGTGATTGGATGAAATATAGAGGGACAGAAAGAAGGCAGCTACTGTTGCTGCCTGCTCTTGCTGCTTTGCTGTCTCCTGCATGCTTGCTATGGACTATTTCTCTCGGTGATGCCTTTCTGCCACACCTCCCTGACTTGGAACCAATCGACTACTGACTGAAACCTCTATAAACCTTGAGTCAAATAAATCTTTCCTCTTTTAACTTTGGGTGTTAGATATTTTGTCTCAGCAATAAGGAAAGTAACTAAGACACATTTAAAGATAAACACATAGAGTAATGAAATAGAATTTGAACTCAGAAATAAACCCTCACATTTACAGTCAATTCATTTTGACAAACACGCAAGTACGTTTCAGTGGAAGAAAGAATAGTTTTTTCAATGAATGATTATGGGACAAGTGGACAACCACATTCAAAAGCATGAAGTTGGAACCCCCACCTCATATAATGTACAAAGCTCAATTAAAAAGGATTGAAGACTGTAGAGATATGAGATAAAATTATAAAAATCTCAAAAGAAAATATAGGCATACTTAGTGTTTTATTGGATTAGGCAGGTTTTTTAAATGCATTATACCAAAATCACAAAAGAAAAAAAATGTATAAATTGTACATCATTGATATTAAACACTTTTGTGCTTTAAAGGAGATCATGGGCCCTCTTCCCCACCACCTCCAGACATGGATGGATGCAGGGTGTCAGGGCACTTCACAGTCTGCTTCAACCCAGAGAGTGTTGGACACCAGGCAATGGTAGCTGCTCTCAAGGGGCTTAGTAGGACCGGTCAACAGCCAGGGATAGTGTGGGTAGTGGCTGTCCCTCTGCCCAAGCTGAGGCTGAGACAGCCATGCTGAGGTCCTGCATGTGCCCTGTTGCAGGGTACCCACAGGACCACTCCTCCTCCATGCCACCATGTTCCTTGGGTGGCCAACAGAACCGGTTGTTGTTGATGATATTACGGATGAAGGAGTTAAAGAAAGTGATAGTGATACCATTGGTGAAGAGGAATTGATTTTACCTAACAGCAATTTGACAGACAAAGTAGAAGAAAACGCAGATCATCACAAAAATCACGTAGTATAGGTGAGAAGACTGAAGTACAGTTTAAGTATCTTGCTCAGAGTCAAGCAGGCAGGCAGTGGTATTATAGGGATCCTAACCTGGTAGTCAGACTTCAGAGTGGGTGACAAGATAGTCGCTGAATAGTTTGAGTTCTCCACCTTGCAAGTTCATGAGCTCAGGAAGATGGTAGAGTAGTGAGTAGCACAGAAACAGCCTCTCTGAAATTTTGTGTCCAGACACCAGAATACAGCAATGTGAGGAAGAGAAGAAGGAGGGAAGTGATTCCCTGGGTCCTGGCAAGATCTGAAGAGAGCATTGAAGAACATTAGAAGAGTAATAGTGTGGGCAGTGTAGCTATTCTATTCACAAAGTGAATTTCAAGTCAAGATTGATCAAGATAGACAAAGAAGGCCACTACATCCTTGTAAAGAGAACAATTCAAAAGGAAACAATAACAGTCATAAATATATGTGCACTAAATACTCAGTGCGCTCAATTATACAAAATACATATTAACAGACATGAGAAATCAAATAAGCACTAATACAATTATAATGGGGTATCAGTCACAAATAGATCAACTAGACAAAAAACAACAACAATGAACTATTAGAACTGAAACAAACTTTTAAACAAATGGAATTAATAGATGTCTACAGAGTACACATTCTTCTCAGCTGCATATAGGATATTCTCCAAAATAGATCACAGAACATGTTAAGTAAATGAAAAAGAACTGAAGTGAAATTATCCCATGCATATTATCAGATCATAGTGCAATGAAATTGGAAATAAATGGCAAAAGAAACCACAAGAATGTCATAAACATATGGAAATCAAATAAAATATACCAATAAAATCTAATGTAAACAAACAAATCAAAGAGAACCCCAAAAAGTCATTTGCAATTTAGATTAGGTATAATATACAAAATAATTGAAAAATACAGGATTTCAAAGTGCCAACTAGGACAGCCATCATCAACATCTTCACCATTCCATTTAATGGGTAAATATTTTATTGAAATTTACCACCCACAGAAAAAAAAGGAAAGGCCAACATGACAGTATTAAGTGTGTGGTTCAAAGAAAGACAATAATGCAAAAAAGAATTTGGAAAAACACTAGATACTACTGTCCATATTGTAACATTACATTATATATTAAATGTTTTACGATATACCATACAAAGAAAAATCATTGAATAAATTTGATAAAATTGTTGTTTGTATTAAAAAATGTGGAAATTAAACAACATACTCCTGAAGAACTAATGGGTCACAGATGAAATTAAAGAAGAAATTATACAGCTTCTACAATTAAATGATAATGCCAATATGAAATATTGTAACCTATGGGATATGATGAAAACAGTCCTACTCAATTCCTATTGCATGCTCTTTCAGAACACTGTGTTTCACTTCTATTTCAAGTCTGCACAGCATAATTCACAAGAAGTATAAAGGCATTTCCTCTGAAGCGGGTTTTTTGCATTGGCTTTCATTCATTTTTTTCTATGATGAGTAAACTCTGTTTATAGGAGAGGCCAGAGCTCAATTCCTACCTCATGCTCTTTCAGGACACTGTGTTTCGCTTCTATTTCATGTCTGCATAGTACAATTCACAAGAAGTATAATAGCGTTTCATTGCAAGTGAGTTTTTGGCCTTGGCTGCCATTCATTGTTTTCATGATGAATGAGCAAACCCTGTTTGTAGGAGAGAGCAGAACTCAACTCCTACAGCATGCTCTTTCAGAACACTGTGTTTTGCTTCTCTTTCAAGTCTGCATAGTGTCATTCACAAGAAGTATAAAGGCATTTCGTCCAAAACAGTTATTTGGCATTGGCTTCCATTCATTGTTTCTATGATGAATGAGTTAAACCCCCTTTGTAGGAGAGAGCAGAACTCACTTCCTACTGCATACTCTTTCAGGCAAATTTAGAACAGAAAATAACCCATATCAGGAAAACAGAGCAAGTTGAAATAAAAAATCTAATGTTGAACCTTGAGCTTCTAGAAATGAAGAGTGAGTCAAGCCCAAACCTCTTACAAAGGGGAAAATCATAAAGATCAGAACAGAAATCAATGAAATGGAGGCTAAAAAGAAAATACAAAGAATCAATGAATTGAAGAGCTGGTTCTTTGAAAGATTAAATAAAATTGACAAACCCTTACCCAACCTTATGAAAAAGAATAGAAAAAACTCAAATCCACACAGATTTGAAATGAAAAGGGTTAAATCACAACAGATCCTGCAGAAATCCAGAAGGTCATCAATACCTACTTCAATAGCCTGTATGGAACACAAAGAAAAAATGGACCAACTCCTAGGTAGATATGAATTATCAAAGTGCAACAAAGAAGTTATAAAAATTATAAGTAAACTAATATTAGTCAGCAAAATTGAAGATGTAATTAAAAATCTATCAACAAAGAAAATCTCAGGCCCTGGCAGATTCACTGCTGAATTCTACGAAAGAAATTTAAAGAAGTCCTAACGCTGCTACTTTTCAAACTCTTTAATGAATTTGAAAGGGAAGCAATACTTCCAGATTCATTCCTGGATGCAAGCATTACCCTGATACCAAAACCAGAGAAGGGCTCAACTGAAAAAGAGAACTACAGGCCTATCTCCCTAATGAACATAGATATAAAAATCCTCAAAATCCTCTGTTGATGCAAATAGAATGCAGCAAAACATCAAGAACATTACACAGCATGACCAAGTAGGACTCATCCCAGGAACGCCAGGGTGGTTTGATGTACACAAATCAATAAGTGTGATACATCATATTAACAGACCCAAAGACAAAAATCATATGATCATCTCAATAGATGCAGAAATAGCTTTTGACAAAGTCTGCCATCCATTCATAGTAAAAAGACATACAGAAAATTGGAATAAGTGGTCTGTATCTTAATCTGATAAAAACCATCTATGATAAATCAACAGCCATTATCATCCTAAATGGACAAAAATTGAAAACTTTCACTCCAAAATCAGAAACAAGACAAGGATGTCTACTGTCACCACTCTAATTCAGTATAGTCCTAGAAACATTATCCAGAGAAATTAGACAAGAGAAAGAAATACAAGAAAGGAGAATAAGAAAGAAGTTTAATTATCAATATTTGTGGATGACATGATACCCAGAGAAGAGCCCCATAACTCTGCCAAAAGATAACCAAATTCAGTAGTGCAGCTGGATACAAAGGTCAATGAAACAGATTAGAAGATGCAGAAACAACTCCAGACATACTCAGTCACCTTGTTTTGACAAAGGGGCCAAACACCTTCACTGGAAGGAAGATATCCTCTTTAATAAGTGGGGCTGTAAAAACTTCCACATGCTGAAGATTAAAATTAGACCCATGTCTATCACTATGCCATAAATTAAAATCAAAATGGATCACAGATCTGAATATTAAAACAGGAATACTAAATTTTGTGGATGATAGAATAGGTAGAACTCTTGACACTGGTATAGGCAAAGACTTCATGTATAAAACATTGGGTGCTCAAGAACTATCACAAAGAATCAACAACAGGGATCTCATCTTATTAAAAAGCTTTGGCACAGCAAGAGAAACCACCAACAGCAAAAGGACAACCCACAGAGTGGGAAAATTTTTTTGCCAGCTGTTCCTCAGACATAGGACTACTATTTAGAATATGTAAAGAATTGAAAAAAAAATCAGATCTCCCAAATTTAAAGACCTAATAAAAAATGAGTATCTGAGATGAACAGATGTTTCTCAGACAAAGAAGGATAAACAGTGAATAAATATATAAAAAACTGGTCAACATCACTGGTTACTTGAGATGCAAATTAAAACAATGTGTAGATTCCATCTTACCCCCAAAAGAATAGCTATTATTAAGAAATTAACCATTAACAAACACTTGCCAGCTGTGGGGGAAAAGGAATCCTTCTTCACTGCTGGTGGAAGTGCAGAACTTGTGCAATCACTGTGGAAATCAGTGTGGAGATTCCTAAAAAACTAGGACTAGAGATTCCATTTAACCCAGTGTTTCCCATCTTGAAATCTTCTGAAAAAAATTAAAAGTGTTATATCACAGTAATATTTGCATATACAGGTTTATAGAGGCACAGTTTGTAATAGTTAAGACTTGGAAACAACACAAATGCCTATCAACCAACGAATGGATAAAAAGATGGTTTTTATAATACAGTGGAGTGCTATGCAGCCACAAAGAAGGATAAACTTGAGGCATTTATAGCTAAATGGATGTACCTCTATACCATACTTTTAAGTGAAATAAATTGGTCACACATGTAAACATTAAATTGTCTCTTCTGTATGAGAAACTGAAAGGGTAAGTAAGAACCAAAATGTATAATATATATTGTGAAATAATAAGAAATTATTCACAAGGAAAAGGGAACTAGGGAGAGGGGAGGAGGAAAGGAAGGAAAGGAGAAGAAAAAGATGAGAAAAGGATATAATGGAAATAAAGCTTTGCAAATAAGGAGAGGAAGAGGAATTGAAGAGAGGGGAGAGGAATGGGGAAAAAAAAGGTACCAAGATCTATCATGTACATGCACAGGTGCAAATTCCCTGCAATGTATGTGATCAATATGTATATCAATAACCTTAATAATAGAAAAAATCATTTTGTTAGTGGCAAAAGAACAAGAAGTTTGCAACAAAGCTAATGTCAAGTGCTGCACAGTTAAGTAGGACAAAAAAACATTTAGGAAGACTGTATCTGCCCTCAAGGTAGGAGTGGAACAACCAGAAAGATGTCAGTTAAAGAGGAAGTCTGTCATCTCTTAAATCTGAGTACACATAGGGAGAACAGAAGGAGCAGCCAACATTCTGGACATACTGAAGTGCTAACAGAAGTGTCAGTGAATTCAAGTCATTCTTCAGTGTCATTTTGCTTTGAAGGATGACACTGGGTTGGATTTCAGGACTAAGTTTAATAATCAGGGAGAAGGAGAGCAAGTCATGTTTCCTGAGAATCAGCCATACTGGAACTTGGGGGACCGACCAAGAAAGCAAGGAGCCATCCTTCCTGGTAAGTGGTGCAGGCGCGCCAGGGAGAGAATAAGTCAGTGTCTCTCCTGAGCCTAGCGGAGCACCAGCTGAGAATCAAATGTCACGTGCCCCTCCACGCTCCTCCTCATCCTGGTTAGCAACTGGATTTTTTTATTTTTTAATTTAAAGAGGGGGAAAAATAAAGCAAAACAGAAAAAAAAAAGGGTAGAAACAATACAGAATTTAAAAAAAATGAACAGTAAGAAATCACTAGTTGATACATTACATATTGTCTTCCTGGATGTAGTTGTACAAGTTACAAAATCAAAGCGTACAAAATGGACATTCAAACAGTGAGGCTGAAAACAGCTCCATTCTCTGATCCAACAAAAACTTAGCAACATAATTATCATTCCTGGGGCTGGGGATTTAGCTCAGTGGTTTAAGCGCCTGCCTGGCAAGTGGGAGGTCCTGAGTTCAATCACCAGCACCAAAAAAAGGTATCATTCCTATGCTCTTAAATATACATGCAGTTATATCCTTTAGAGCACCTGCTTTTCCTCCTTTTGCTTTTTAAGTCCATTATCTGTTTAGTTATATCATGTTTCAGGTTGCTCAGTACCTTACTGATCTGTTTTGTTGTTGTTATTTACTTTTTTAAAAATTAGCAATTGGATGGTTTTGAGGTCAGCCAGAGTTGATAGCAGCTAAGGTACATAAAGCAACTAAATGCTTGTATTGTTTGGTTGATTATGCTGATCTGGGGCCAGAGGTCTGAGCATCTCTTGGGAGGATGACAGTATACAAAATAGCAAATATGGGCAATTTCCCTCTGTCTTGTCTTTGAAGGCCAATATTATTTTCACTGTTTTACTTTGTTCTGATTAGTTGTTTTGCTCTATTCAGTATTCTGTTTTGACAGGTTTTATAATGTTCTGTTTTTGCTTTGATTTTGCTATACCTGATTGAATGGAAAACTATTGCGAAGATAACAAGATATACTAAGGTACCTATTATTGTCATCCTGGTATCCTGCTCTGAAGTTCTGTACCAATTTCATTGCATTGTCTTGATTGGTTTTGTTCTGTCTTGTTTTGTTGTATTTTATTATTTTTAAAAGAAAAGAAAAGAAATCAAGAAGAAGCCAGTGTACCATTTCATGAATTAAATTGTCCATTTCTTTCAGAGCCTTGTGTTTCATTGAAGAAAAGAAAAATGAAGTTCTCATGGAATGCAAAATTAATGCTGTTAGCAGCCTGTTGTTTAAATTTTGAGATAAGGAAGAAGATGAAGAGAATGATGCCATTTCAGGTAAAATGGATGAGAACACTGAAGAAAGGAAGGCAAGGGGAAAAACCTGAACCAGAATCAAAGAAGATAGCAAAAATTACCTCATGAAGACAGTCAAATTATTGAGGAGGCTGAGTCTTCTCCTGGTATTTCTGGTGATGGTGTTGTATAAAGGTAAATAGCACAGAAAATAATCTTGTAGGTCTGTCTAGCTCCAGGGCATGAAGTGACTGAGTATAATTTGGAACTGAATACCATGGATGTTGATAAGGCCAAGAATTACCATCAAATAAATAAAATGGAGCCATTAGGTTATTGTGAAGACACAGAGTCTAATGATACACAGATTACCAAGTTTAATAAATCAAAATTACAGGTGGCTGGTACCGCTTTTGAACCAGAAGATAATATTTTAGAAAATACTGTTTGTGATGTGTCTGACCAAAATTCAAAAAAGCTGAATATTATTGAAAGTATTGAAATGCAGTCTAAGGAGACAGCAAACCTTCAGAATGATAGCTGCAGCCAGTCAAGTAGTGTTTCTTGTATAGAGTCAAAAAACATAAACTCCAAGTACTCCAAATCTGTAACTCATTCTAAGCAAAACGTGACCACGGATACTCCAAGGAAAATTGTTGTATGTCAAAAGTGTGAAACTAAATGCTGATGAGCCAGAATTCCAGCAAGATTTTCTTAGGCCAGTTAAAGTGAGGGGAAAAAAAAAACTGATAAGACATCAAAGACTGAGATTAAGGCCGTGAAAAACCAAATTCATTCTGTATTCAAAGACATCATAGGGTCAAATTTAGTGCAAACCTCCAAACCTTTAAGTCAGTCTTTGAGTGATAAACTTCTACATGTCATCCTAGTTGCTCAAAGGGACCTTGTTATCCTAAACAGATGGAACATTCATTACATTCCAGCCATAAACTGTCCCATAGGCCTAAGCAGCTGGCACCACCAATGACAGTGAGTGGTCATGTGAAAGAAGAGCTTGAACACCTCAGCTTTGAGCACTCTAAGGAAGATGATACACTGAAATTAAAAACCCTGGGAAGAACTTGCAATTTTATCAGAGAAGAAGCAGCAGAAGTTTTTCTTTGGAACGGCCACTATTGTCCATTACAGACAATATAACTAGTGTAAAAAGAGAGGGAATCAGATTATATCTTCTTGTTGGAAAGCAAACACTCATATGCTTCCAGCAAGCAGTGTGGAGTTTGCAAAAATCCACAAGGCAATAGATTGTGTGTGTGTGTGTGTGTGTGTGTGTGTGTGTGTGTGATGTGTACATTGAAGAGAAATTATATTTTTGGAGAGTGGGATTAGTCTCAGAACTTTAAAATTTTTTTATTTAGAACTGTTTTGTAGAAAAAAATTATTTAATGTACAAATACATTTGCAAAAACCACATCAACCTGCATTAGTTCTGGATAACAATAGAAAGATGGAGCTACTGAATTTATAAATGTATTGTCGTATTACATTTTTAAAAGCATATTCTGATCAACAGTTGATATACATGGAAATATTTTGTCATTGTAGCTAGATAGAGAGTGTAATTTAATCATTTTGAAAGCAAAACCAAAATCTTTTCTCAAATCAGAAAACTTTAATGCTATCTTGGGACTGTGAGATACATAATTTTATTTGGATTAAGAGCTAGAATAAAAAGGGATAATGGAAATTCTATTTTTCTTTTGAAGGTTTTTTTCAAAGATGCACACTAAAGATTTAATGCTATCATCTTGAAACTATCAAACTTGATCTTGTAATAAAATTTGATTGCTAAAGTAACTGTTCGATAACCCAGGAGAATTTGTCTGTAACATGAAATTGAAAACATGTACTTCTTTTGAATGTCTAAGTGATTCCAAGAATTTCTTGTGAATTTGAAGCTTTCTCAAATTTTAGATTTAATATTAACATTGCTTTTAATTATTTTTCAGGATTCCATTTCTAATAGTTTTATGATATTGTCTTCCTACTCCTTGTATATTTTTAAAAATTTGCTAACCTTTTCAAGAAGAGGAAAACTAGATGGCGTGGAGTGCACATCTACAAGGTTGTCCTGATGAAGTGTTCACGTTGCTGTTGGAGGTTCTATCAATACTGATAAGATAAAAACAAATAGTGTGAACATCATTATTTTTACTCATGGATGTTAATATTAGAATGACTTTTTCTAGCATTGTTAAATTATATAAAAATTAAATTCAAAATTTAGAGATAGAGACAATTTAGTACTTTGTAATACATTATCTTGGTGGGAAAAGAGTGGTTGAAGGGAATGGGAGGGAGATCTGGGAGTGTTCTTTAAAATGTAAGTTTCATGTCAAAAAGCTTCTTCATTTATGATTTAGCCCAAGCCTTAGCGCTAGTGCCAGGGATTACTGTTGTGAGTTGTTTGAACACAGTGCTATGTTTGTGCCACTTACATACTCCTTGTGGCTTTTCATTTAGAACACCTTATTGAGATACTCTGTGGTGAATTTTTTTATTTAGTTTCTCAAATCCATTTTATTTCAAAGAGGAAAAAAAAAAGAAAACAAAATTTCAAAATACATCAATCGGGGGCAACAATGGTGTATATATTGCATATTGTCATCTCCAAATCATTCTCCCAGAGCACAAGACATCTTCATTCAATTGTCTGAACAATACTAGCACAAATATCTCTCTCCAATATTCAGAGAGAGTGTATTGTTTTTAGATCTAAGAGAATTAAGGCTTGGATGGTGCTATTAAATGCCCTTTTAGTAAAAGCCAGTCCCTTTCCATATGCTAGAATCTTTTAAACATCATGCTGACTTTGTTAAAGAAATGGAAACTTTTGCAGAGTTGGAAGCCATGTCAACTATGTTATACTGTAGCTTTTTAATAAATGCACTAGTATTCTGATGGCTCAGTTCTCAGGAGTTTGCCCAGATATTTTAATGGTGGATATCACTTCATCAGTATCAGTAGTTATTTTTTTATAGTGAGGATTAGGTGTTAGTTTTGTCTAAAAAATTTTTTTTGTAACCTAATGTCACCTTTAGAATCTTCTTTGTAAAATCTAATTTTGTTGCTCTAAGTCTGGAAAATGACTTAGAATATTAGCCTCTCCAACTTACATTGTCTGAATTATTATCTTTTTGTACCAGGGATCAAACTCATAACCTTGTGTTTGCCAGGCAGGTGCTTGTGTTTTTTTTTTTTTTGTGTGTGTGTGTGTGTATGTGTGTGCACGTGTGTGTTTTGTTGTATTTTTTGTTAGGCAGGTGCTTATGCTGCTGAGCTAAATTGCCAACACTTAGAATATTACATGTATAGAAATTTTTGTGTTCACCCTGTGTCATTGATCTGGACAACATAAACTGACACTGGAAACAACCAGTTTTGGAAGCAGCTTTTCATTTTATTTCAGCCTTGTCATTAAAGAGGTGTGAGTAGGGCTGGGGATTTACCTCAGTGGCTTAAGCACCTGCCTGGCAAGCACAAGGTCATGAGTTCAATCCCTGGTACCAAAAAAAAAAAAAAAAAAAGAGGCGTGAGTAATTGATATTTAAATAGTCTTCTCTGCTACTTTATATTGTATTTGCATACATTAAATTTATTTTAAGAATTTATCTTTCACACAGTATGTAATTTTCCTATTTTAATCCACATGTAAGAATATAAATTTATTAGCAAGTTTTTTATGAAGGAGGTTATGAAGAAAGTAAAAAAGCAACCCAAAGAATGAGATGAACTTTTTGCAAATCATATGGCTATAAAAGGGTCTTTTGTATAAAATATATAAATAACTCATTTCAATAATTTAAAAAAGACAGTTAAAATGAGCAAAGCATCTTGAATAGCTATTTCATCAAAGAAGACATACAAATGGTTGATATACATATGAAAAGACATTTATTAGTTATAAGAAAAATAAAAGACCACAGAGATATCACTCCATATCCATTAAGGTGACTATAATAAAAAAGAGAGATAATAAATAATGTTGACAAAAATGAAGAAAATATCTAATACTTGCACTCTTCTAAAGGTAAAGTAAAATGTTGCAGCCACTTTGAAATATAGTGAGTTTCTCAAAAGATTAGACACAGAGTTACCATATAATACAGTAATACTATTCTCAGGTACATACCCAAGAAAAAAGAAAAAATGTCCATACATTGCTTGGGATTGTAGCATGCCTATAATCTCAGAACTTAGGACATTGAGGCAGAAGGAGGATCATTGCAGGTTCAAGACCACCCTGGGCTACAAAGTGAGCTCAAGCTCAGCCTGAACTGTATAGTGAGATTCTGTCTTAAAAAGAAAAAAAATAGACTGAGGAGCTAAAGATGGCCAATCAGTGAGCAACAAAATACAAAGCTTCCCACAAGAAACAACTCATATGCCAAAATAAAACATCCTGGAGAGATCCAGACAGAGGGATATGGATCCTCTTGACACAGGAAGAAATTAAAATGAAAAAAGCTCGTTAAACATGCAGTCTCGGGGCTACATTTGGAACAGCTAAAATTAGTGGACACAGTGCTTTTGCTGCAACCTGCCAAGCTGCCTGAACTTGCACCAACTGGCAGAGCCACCCAAACTCGTTCCTGCCACCACTCACAGGAGCCACAGTCACGCTGAAGTTGGGGGTTGGTAAGCCCAACGGAGAACGGAGCTGGCAAAGGGACCTTCATTAATTCACAGTCAGTGCTGGGAATGAGACCCCCCCACCACAGGAAGGGCATAACCAAATTGGTGACATGCTGGAATTGGGCAAGAGGAGCCTGAACTAGGAACAACAATGACTTTAGTTGGTTGCTCCCTCCCCAGAGCAGATTTGTGGGATTTGCTTGGCTTGGGTCATGCCCCTGGCCAGGACCCAATAAGCCATCCCAAACAGATTCCCTGCGCCTAGCACACACTAAACTGGGTGAAGGCCCCTAAAGTTTGACTGGCCTGGTGGCGAGGGGCCAGCATACACAGACTTTGCTTACACCTCAAAAGCAAACAAGAGAGAGCAGAAATCCCTCACCAGCGTGCTTCAGAAGATCCATAACTAACAAGGAAAGGGGCTGAGACCTCCACTATACACCTGTATGGAAGAAACCAAAACCATGACAAGAGAGAGAAACAAGAAAAAGCCCCCAACCCAAAACCCTGAGAACACTGATCCAGGAGAGGGAAAAACAAAAGAGACTGAGGTCAGCAAACATGCAACATCAGACATGGCTTCAATGGACATTAAGAGATATCTTTGGGACTTTGTAGATGAGCTCAAAACTGAAATATTAAATCAGGTAAATCAAGATATAAATATATTAATAAAGGAAATGCTAAGCATCTCTCAGAAAAACACAGATGCAAGAAAAGAGGAACACAAAAAAGGAGAGAAACATGTGATAAAGAATAAAAAGAAAATACAGAATACATGAAGCAGATTCAAAGAGATTACCAGGAAATTAAAAACTCCATTGAAAGCTGGCAAAACTCCTTAAAAGAAACTAAGGATAGAGTATCAAAACTTGAAGACAAGCTTGCAATGTGTGATCATGAAAGGAAAGATCTCTTAAAAATAGCAAGGAAACAGGCAGTAACAATACAAAGGCTAGAAGACGACAACAAAATCTATAATTTAAGAATAAGAAATGTGAACGAAGAAGCAGGAATACAAACAGGCAAATTACAAAGGCTATTCATGGAAATAATTAAGGAAAACTTCCCAAGCATGGGAAAAGAAAATGACATTCAGTTATGTGAGGCATATAGAACCCCAGCCACCTACAACCAAAACAGAGCTACACCCAGACATATAATAATCAAGATACCAGAATATCAATATAAAAACAGAATATTTAAAGCCATCAGAGAAAAGAAACAGATTATCTATAAAGGAAAGTCCATCAAGATCACGGCAGACTTCTTGACACAGACCATCAGATCAAGAAGAGCTTGGAGTGAAGTATTCCAAGCCCTGAAAGAAAATAACCTCCAGTGCAAATTGATGTGCACTGCAAAACTGTCATTAGAAATTAATGGAGAAACAAGATGCTTCCATGACAAAGAAGAACTGGGGGAATTTTTTACCACTCATCCAACCCTACAGAGAATACTGAAGGACATTCTAGAGAGAGAGAAAAAAAAATACCAGGATTTTAGGAACAGTGGCAGACAGGCCTCAATGAATAGGGCAGGCAGTAGAATGAAGGAGAAAAGTAGACAAACAAAGGCAGAAAAATAGCATAGCAGAAATGAGGCAGAGAAGGATGGCTATAATCTCTAACATAGATGGCCTTGATACACTATATTATTAATAGTGTACCAGGATTTAAAACCCACATTACTCATACCACTCTGCTTTGATGTGTTATATTCTGTTCCAGTCATACTACTTGTACTAGATTTGAGGGCACAGACAGTTATCCTGAAAATAGCAGGATACAGTACGGTAATCATCCTTAATTTCCTATTAACTTAATCTAAAGCTCTGTAAAACCTACACTCTTTTACCATGACTGATCGTAATTGAATCTGGTTTGTTAGATTGCTATTTTGTATTGATAGATTTTATTCAAAGCTGTTATGGTTGATAGTATCAAGTCTGAGAGTATAGGCAACTGCACTGAAGATGACAAGACTCACTAGAATATCCACTCTGGTTTGACTATTACCTGCCTTTGAAGTTTTATACTGTCTACAATGTTTTATTTTTACTAATATTGTTATGTACTGCTATATTCAATTATGCCTGATGATATAGACAATTCTATTGAAGATAATAAGAGACAACACAGTAACCATTGTAGATCACCTTGTACTGTGGTTTTATAGACTTTCTGGTTTCATGTTTTTATGGGAATTTGTTTTGTTTTGTCTTGCTATGTTTTGTTTTTCCCTCTAATACAGAAAGGATAGAAATACATGTAGAGACTCATGCATGCATAGCTGTTTACAGTCTCACTGTTTGAATATCTACTTTGTATGCTTTAATTTTGTAACTTGAACAACTATTTCTAAGAGGATAGTATGTAATTTATCAACTAGTGATTTCTTACTGTTTATCTTTTTTTTGAAATTCTGTATTATCTCTACTCTTTACATGTTTTTTCTCTTTAAATAAAAAAAAGAAAAAATATTTCACACAAAAACTTGTACCTGTTTATAGCATAGTCTATTACACATTAACAAAAAGTGGAAACAACCCCAATGTCCACCAGTTGATGATTGGATAAAACAAAATGTGGTATATTCATTCAATAGGAGGCTATTACTTGGCGATAAAAATCAATGGAGTATTGATATATGCCACAACAAGGAGGAAACAAAAACATTTTTTAAAGTGAAAGAAGCTAATTAGAAAGGATCACATATTATATGATTTTACTTACATGAATATTCAGAATAGGCAATTTTATACAGACAAAAACTGGGGTGGCATAGGGATTGGTGAGAAATGGAAAATGACTGCTAATAGTTACAGGGTTTCTTTTGGGGGCAATGAAAATGTTCTAATATTAATTGTGGTAATGGTTGGACAACACTCTGAGTTTACAAAATCTATTGTGTGTATACCTTAAATGGGTGAATGTATAGTACATGAACCACTTCTCAATAAAAGTGTTATAATTATTTTCAAGGAAGCAACTCATTCACTGAGAGCTGCTTACATAATGTGCTCAGTACAGGGGGGCAAGGAAAGTGCCACAGAACCCAGAGAGAAGAGCTCCATGAGGTCCTTTCTGGCCAACAGAGTTACAGAAAACAGGTGCTATTCCTAAAAGTGTATACGGATAACATACATAATCTGGTGATTTCTGAGTCAGAAAAGGACAAATTGATATTCCAAAGGATCTTTATTCTCTTCCTCCTCTTCTGACCACCAAGAAGGAGATGCAAAGGGCAAAGAAGCAGCTTCAGGGGAAAACTTTGAGGCCTGAATCTAAGGGAAAGAAATGAAATGCACCTCATTTCTGAAGCCTGTGGAAGAAGTGGGGCAGAATCGGTGGTGATGGTGAGGGCCTGGGTAGGAGTAGCCGGAGTGTAAGAGAATGCAGAGCTGGTATGCTATTTATGATCACAAATGGGAAACATTCATATTTTGTGTAATTTTGTTTAGCTCAGGTAGCTTTATATTAGTGTCTTTTGTAAGCTCCTTTTGTTTAATATTTCCCGTATCTTCTTTGATTCCACTGAGCGCCTCATTTATCTGATTTGAATGTCCTCTGTTATGCTTTCAAATAACTCAGGTGTGTGGCTTTTGCTTTTCTACCTGTTGATCTCGTAGGATCAGCTTTGCAGGAGTTGGGAGTTTGGGGAGGCAGTTTTTTGATGGTCTTCTCATGTTTCTCTTTTTTATTCATTTGTTTTGTTTTGCGTTTATGTTTGCAGGCACTTATAGTGAAAATGCTGTTGCTAAAATGGAAATCTCTTTAGTTATCCTGCTTGTCAGTGATATGCTCTTGGCATGAATAACTATAGTCTTTTGTCTCTATCTCAAGACTCAATCACCTCTGTTGATTTGGAAGGGACAAATGCAGTGTAGCTGGCCCAACCCTCACTTCACCAGGAATGGCCACAGAATTGTTAATGTCACTAAGGTAATACAGTTATTGGCAAAATGAGAAAATCCATTAATAGCAACAATTATGTGACCCTAGCAATATCAAGCAAATTAGCAACAATATCATCCAAGACAAATTAAATATCGACATAACTATAAGATCCTGTAATGTACCACCCATAACCATAGAGAAGAAATCCACAACTGTAGTATATTGCATATGTGCTAAATGCAGCAACAATATCTGTACTAATTATGGAAAGGAATTCAACAATAATAACATAGAGTCAAGTATCTAAAGATTAATAAAGTTCAGTAGTTATACTATTAAAGATAGAGGGGTTGGGAATGAGAAAAAGCAAGAGAAAATGTTTGAAAAAATAAACAATGAAAGTGAGATGAGAAAAAGCATTCTACTAAGGGGTAGAAGGATATTATAGACTTAGATAATAGTAACAGAAAAACAAATGAGAAATAGAAGATGAAAAAAGAAGAAAGAAGAAGAAAAATAATATGGAAAGTAAAAGTAAGAAAAAATTTTAAAAGGAAAACAAGAGAATAAAGAAAAAAAAAGGAGGCGACACAAAGGAAAATCCCCCAGGTATACACCAGTGAAGAAAAAAAGGAAATGAAAGAAAAAATATTCAAAAACAGAAAAACAAATTCTCTGTATTGTTGAATGAGTGGTTTTCTTGCTGGCTCTGCAGTTTTGGAATCCTACGATACACAGTTCTCTCTGCCTGGCCTTACGACCTGTGGGTTTGTGAGGTGCCTGTCTTATTCTAGAGGTCCCTCTCTTTTCCCCAGACTGTGGCAATGTTCTAGATGAGACTTGTCCTTACCTGTGTTGGTAGATAAGGAAGCCAGTTATGTCCCAGATCCATGCTGGATACAGGCAGTAAGGTAAGGGCAATTTCAGACCCAGCACAACTCAGGCTGGATCTGACCTCCTACTGTAGGGACATAGCCTGTGTCCTTCTTGGCCTGAGCTCCAACCCCTTGGTGGGTTTCTTTTCAGCCTGCTTCCTGACCATCGCTGTCTCCCATGGCTACTTCCTAACCAGTGTGATAGTTAACTGTGCCAATCTGAGTAAGAAATAGACAACTAAATTGGATCAGCATAATTTTGCATGTGGCTAAAGGGATTTACAAAAGACAGAAGACCCACCCTAGGGTGGTGTTTTGGTTACCTTTCTCTTGTGGTTGGGAAAAAATACCTGACACCCAAAATGAAGGAAGGAAATGCTTATTTAGCTCACAGTTCGTGGAGCTTTCAGTCCAATAATCAGCTGGCTTCAAGACAGGTTGGCATGGCTCCAGGGCAACACTTCAAGGAAGCACCCAGCAAAAGCAGCCAGAGCAAAGAGGCGGGTAAGGGCAAGCCTCTTTTCTACTTTATACTATACACAGGCTATCTACCCCTACACCCTCTCCAGGACCCATGCACCATTTATAAAATCTCCTTGCCTTGCTTTTGCACAGGATAAGGATTTTTACAAAGTAACAATCTTGGCTCCCTGCTGAGTCTCTTAGTTAAACTTCTAAACTTCTCAAGTTGACACAATATATTAGCCATAACAGGTAGCTTGTTCCCTGAATGAGATAAAAGGGAAATGAAAAGGAAGGCTGCTTCTGTTTCTTTGAGGAGCTTCAGTGCTTACCTTCACCTCAGATATCATCTCCTGGCTTTCAGCAGGGACTCTTCTGTTTATAAGCACAGACCAAAAGGTTTGCCTCTTGATGTGAGCTTGCACAGGATACTACAGCGAGCTCCAGGCCTTTGGGTCCCTAGTGCACAGATAGCTCTTTTGCACTCTTTCACACCTGAGATTTTGGACGGCCATTGTAAATCAGTCTTGTAAAATCTTACATATTCGTGTATCTTGAATTAAATCTGTTTCTCTAGTAGGCACTGATAAAGACTGTGTGAGGCTAAAACTTGGGACCC
Source organism: Hydrochoerus hydrochaeris (assembly GCA_004027455.1). Taxonomy (NCBI): domain Eukaryota; kingdom Metazoa; phylum Chordata; class Mammalia; order Rodentia; family Hydrochaeridae; genus Hydrochoerus; species Hydrochoerus hydrochaeris. The sequence goes on along the minus strand of PVLA01001578.1, from coordinate 77,848 downwards.
TGAAGTGAAGCCATCTCCTAGCTGTTCTGAGTTCTCAAATCAATCAACCTCTTCCTGAAATGGCTGACCAAACACTCTCCAGCAATATGACATATGCCTGGGCCAGGGATTTAGCTCAACGGAAAAAGTGCCTGCCTGGCAAGCGCAAGGTCATGAGTTCAATCCCTGGTATAAAATAAAAAGTAAAAAAATAAAATAAAATAAGGCATATGCCTGTTCTGGGTTCTCTATATGACTGTTGCCTGCCATGTGAAAGGAGTCCCCTTGGAATAAAACCATGCATTGTCTGTATAGATCACAATTATGGGTGTCCCCTGAAGCCTGCGTCACTGGGCCAGTTGGCTACTGCCCAGACCTTTCAGCACTCGCTTTTCTTCTTCAGAGCCAGCTCCTTTCCTGAGGAGAAGACACAAACTGGGAGCCAGGGAGAGAGCACAATTTGTTTAATTTCTTTCTCTGCATTGTGATTCCAAAAGTTTTTATTTTTTTGTTAGTACATGGTTGGAATACATAGTGAACACATTAATTGTGGGAGTTGGTACATGTTCATATCACATGTTAGCCCTTTTTATTTTCTCTTTCTTTTGCCCACCCCCTCGTTTCCTAGATACCCTTCCCATCTGCAAAAGTCTACATCTCTATTTCCCTCATCTTTTATTTTGCTATTTAAATTATTTATGCTTTGGGATTTTCATATAAAAAATGGAAAACATTTTTAAAAAAATATTTCAGCTGTTGGCACATGTCCTGATCTGAATTCATTAACAGTAAAGCCTGACCAGAACTGATAGAGGCTATTTTCAGACTATATTTGTCATTTAGGATGAACACTTGCCAAGTTTTGTTAACATATAGTGTATTTGCTTATGAGTTGCTGCCACCTTTTAAAAAATTGTTGAGATGCAAGTCCAGTTCAGAAGCACAATGTGGAGTGTGTGAATAGTATTTGAGGAAAATCCTAAATAAGTATAAAGAAAAAAGACTTATATGATTCCAGGCATGAAAAAAGAACATCTTACAAAAAAGAGGATTAAGCTAGATTTATACTTCTTTTTTACAATACTATGACTAAAACCTCAGAATCTTGTACATAACCAATACATAATTCTTAGGTTAAATTGCTGGAATTTTTGGAAATACCATAAAAGATGAGGTGCAAATTTCTAATCTTTCACTAAAATCCATTTATTCTCTTTCCCATGGGATTATAAATATAGCCTGGAACATGATACTTTTTATCAGTCCCCTGTCTGGTTATGTATGGACAAATGTATTACTGATAGAATTTGAACAGAAGTGTCATATGCCATTTCTGAACTCAGCAATTTAAGACCATGTGTGCCACCTTCATACTCTCAGGAAGATACACATTGATCTAGTCCCACTGATGAAAAAATGAGGTGGAAGATTACTATGTCCAAAAATGACTGTAGAGAAGCACAACTATTTATCCTCTGAACTGTGATATGAGAAAAGGATAAGCTTAAATTTTATTTGAGCTATTGCCTTTTGGGCTTTCTTGTTGTGGATAGTTGGTCTTTGTTTTTGAGACAGGGTCTCCCTCTATAGCCCAGGCTGGTCTTGAATTTGAGGTAATACTCCTGCCTCAGTCTACCAAGTGCTGGAATTACAGGTGTGTGCCACCACACCCAGCTGAGATTTGGTGTTTAATTCACAGGGATTCAAAATATATATCATATATAACTTTATCTGAGGAAAATAATTGAAAGAGTACTCTATGTTTCAAGATAGTAGAAAATGAAAAGGGGGAAGACTGATAATAAATTTGTACAGTTAAATCTAAATAGAACATATTTTGTAACTGGGAATTTATCATCAAAGGAGAAAGTGAAAACTTTTGAAACAGAACACCAATGCTGAAAGGAAATTCCTATTGGGTGTGATGACATGTGCTTGTCATACTAGGCACCTGGGAGGCTGAGGTTTATTCAAGCCCAGATATTTGAGGCCAAATCTGAAAGGAAATTTCTAATAATATCAGTTATTAAAAGCTACAAGCTATTTCAGTGTATTAACTATCTATTGTCATATTGCAAACTATCTCAAAATTTAGTGGCTTAAAACAATTTGTTGTTTCTCATTATTGGCTGGGCTCAGCTGGGGAATACATCTATTTCACATGATGTTGTCAGTCATCATTTCATGGCTGCATTCAGCTAGAAGCTTGGCTTGAACTTCCAATATAATACTACTTACATGCCTGGGACCTTGGCAGAGCAATTCTGTGACATGGTATCTCTCTCCTCTGTCTTTGTTTCTGCGTCTTTCTGTTTCTCTCACCCTCCCACACTCATATCTCCTCCCAAACAAAATATACTTACTGATTCATCTAAAGTCTCAAACCATTATGACAGCATAGGACCAATGTCTAGAATCTCAGGCCTCTAAAGAAAAAACCTGAAGTATAGTTCTTTGCATGCACCTTGTTGTTAAGGTGCAATTTCTTCAACCCAAATACCCGTGAATTAAATAAACAAATCATCTACTCCCCATGTTCCCACTTCTGTTCTCCACACACTCAATATACCCCCGATAGAGATGTAATGACTCTACTGGAAACTCCTTTTGAAAAAGGGGAAGAACAGGAAGAATAGTAACAGATCCAGTTGAGTTTGATGGTGCAGTTCCAGCACCAAGTTATGCAAGAAGATCATTAATTTCCAGGCCAGCTTGGGCTACATAGTGTCTCAAAAAAAATTCTGAGTTCTACTTAGGCACCTATTACCAGGTTCTCCTAGTCTGAGATGAAAATATTCTCTGATTTTGTTTTCTAGGAATGATTTCATAGTTCATATTTTCTAATGGCTTTTGTTTCTGTCCCCTCTGTTCTTGGCTTCATGCCATAGTAACATTCCTAATCCATAAGAAATGGTTCACATTTCCAGCTGAGTAAATTTTAGGTTTCTTTCTGTCCAGTAAAGTTGAGGCCAGATATATTTTTCATTCAAACTGTCTTTTCTCCTTATAGTCCATGGTTTTGTCTTTGTCAATACACTTCTCTTAAAAACTTTGGGGTGTTTTATAAACGTTGAGATTTACTCCAAGCTCCCAAATCTAAGCAACTTTCTGAGACAGAACTCTCTGTATTTTGTATGTATTAGATTACCATAATACTCTTATATTTCACAGAAGCACATTTGTATGGGTGGAAGGGTCAATGAGGCACTGAATAAGTCTTTATGAGGTCTTAGAGTTGCACTTTTCATTTGTCTTTGAGGTTGAGGCCACATTTTCCCTATAATGTCCTACATTTGTTCTGAGGTCATTTCTTATTCCAATGATCTTTTCTAGCTGGAGGCCCTGTCCTCAGCCTTTTATATTTTGTCCACTTTCTGCTTGGAAACTGAACAATTTCTTCTTTAGCTTATTTCTTTTTGGCCATACCATATTACAAGTGGTTAAAAGAAATGAGTAAGCATTTTATTATTCTGCATGGAAATATCCAAAGCCAAATCCACCAAGTCATGAAGCATACTTTTTTCCCCCTATGTTATCATAAGTAACAGTACTGCTAAATATTTTAGCACATTATAACACAAGTTGGTCTTTCTCTGGCCCTTAATAACAATTTCTCCTCTTCTAGCCACACTATATCCTTGCTGTCTTTCCAGACTCTCTGTTGCTTGGGGTCAACCTCAATAGGATCTGTTTTATGTTCCAGTTGAAGCAACATCTTATTTTCAGATGTCAGTTCTGCAACAATTACTTACTGCTAAATAACAGAATGCTTTGTTGTTATTTAGTATTATTAGCAGTATTAGGAAAAAGGAGGAAGAGAAACAGAGGTAGGAGCTCAACAGGACAGGTTTATGTCAGAGCCTGGGAGAAGGGTTGTTTAGAGCTCTGGTTGGCCAAGGATGAGGGTGGTCAGATTCCTTCATTCCAGTCTCTATGGTTAGATAGGAAAACAGCTAATGCACTTGTTCCTTATCTACTTCTTGCTGATTAGAGACTTGGTTGTCAGGGTTTTGTTTTGCACTGAAGGACAATCCTGTTGCTATGGTCTTTGGCAACTGCATGTTAAATATCCAGAATCCTATTGGTAAGAAATCTCTGAAACAGATTGATTAGGCATGGCAATAATAAACAAGCAAGTAAAAAGAGGAGGTGGAGAACAGGCAACATATAGCAAAGAATCCAAGATAGAATAGTGGACTTCCATGAATCCCATCAACTCTACAAGGGGTCCAGAGACAATTGTTGTATGCCTGAACATTTGTGTTTATCTTCTGCAGAGCTGCAGGCACATTAACATGATTATCTGAAATAAAAGTGCAACATATATGGAGCATGGTGCACATGTTCCCTTGGGCAGCTGTAAGAGATCTAAAGACATGTGATTTTGGAAAACTACCTTTCTCATTTGGTATGTTTCATCCATTAGTAATGTTACAGCCTGGTGGGTGGCATTTAATGTATGGCATAGGTGTTGGGCCAAGGACTCTACTTCCATGTACCTTAAAAGTAGCTACTGTTGAGAGGGTCACAGTCAGGCATAAAACCACCAGGAAGTGTATTTCGCATGGTGCCACTGGTGGTAAACAGCATCCCAATTTTGGGCTTGTTCTAATAGAGGGGAGATGATAGCCAAGAATATAAGGACATCCCATGTGCATTGTTCTGCCCAACTAGCAGGTATTGGCTGCAGACCCATAAATGTCTGATGGAACCATATCTGTGGGATCTGTTTCGTATTTTTCCCTATTCCACCACACACGGGGAATAGTAACATATGGTGTATTGAGACACTGGTATTTAGGTATCCATCCTACCATGTATTTTATATTCAACACACGGTATAACAGACTCCTTCATGGTAACTTTCAGATATTACCCATCCCTAACCATTGAGGCCAGCATATCCTGTGAGCACTTACCCTATTTTATCTCATCTGCCCAAGTTTTCTGTGGCCGTGTGGTGCTCCTCCCACTCAGGTCCTTGCATGTTTCATAGAGACAGAGCTGTTCGATTTTCAGCCATGGCTGGAGGAAGATGCTAGGGGAGACCTCCCTTTGCACTTGTGAGGATTCTATAGCTACCCAGAAGTGGGAAACATTGCGGACCTGTGCATAAGACCATATTATTTGCCATAGTTACCCCAATCAGACACCTCCCAATCATTAGCTAGATTCATGCGATTTGTTGGCAGTGACCATTCACTCCCATTGTCAGATCAGCTGCAATGGCCTTTAAATGGGAAAGAAATTCAAACTACTAAGTGGTAGAAAACAGAATGAGAGTATGAAAGGAAAAAAAAAACTCTAGTTGAATGAGAATAAAACCACAAAAACATCCCTGAAACCACACAAAGATCACAAAGAATCTCTGGAAGATCACTGTGGGAGAAGCAAAAGGGTAGTTCTTATATCATAATATTGAGAAACTTTTAAAAAAGAAATTAGAGAGAAAAAGCACTACTCAGTCACTCTCTTCTATTATAGGAGGTAAAGGTGAGATCTCCACTGATGTGGGTGCTGTAGAGGAGCAGACAAGGGGAGGTTTGGGCAGGTTTAGAACTGAGAAGTGAACCCAATCAGGAAAGCGTTTAAGTATAGGTGTTACTTAAGTTGTGAGAATTATTTGGTGTGGTCAGTCCTATTTAGGACACAAGGAATCTAGTAACACCCTAATGTAGACCCAGTCACCTGGCAAAGAGGTGATCTTAAACTTGAGATGCAGCAGGGCTGGTTGGGGGAAGGTGAGAATCAGCATATGACCACAATGAGGTATGGGTTGTATTTAACTGGGATGAGAGGACTTATGGTTGTATTTAACTGGGATGAGAGATTCTGGTCTCCTGAGAAGTTGGAATCTAACTCTCTGATGGTGAGAGGGTTTCCTTACATCAATTCAGAGGGATTCAGCATGGTGAATTTATAGGGAAGAGAGTCCTCAGCCTGAGGAGGGCCTGAGGTAGGAGATAAGTTTAAAAAAATTATTATTATTATTTTAGTACCGGGGATCAAACTCATGACCTTGCGCTTGCCAGGCAGGCACTTACACCACTGAGCTAAATCCCCAGCCAGGAGATAAATTTATTATTTTTGTGTTTGGATTGTGAGCATAGTAAGTGTGTTTTTAAGATCTAGTTTGCCTTTTATACTTTTCTTGATGACTAGGGATGATAAAGAATAGAAATTTCCAGTTTATATTAAGTGATTTTGTCTGGTGATGAGAAATCTGAGAGATAAATTCTGGCCCATTATCTTGCTGCAGGTAGGCTGGGAGCTCCTATTTCAGAACAATACCAATTAAGAGTAAGTTAGCTACAGCAGATACCTTTTTATTGGTGGTGGGGGAGGCATCTATCCACTAGAAGCAGTAAATAATGGATCCTGTTGATGGGGGCAGCAGATGAGTGAAATCTATTTGCCTATCTTCAGGAGACAAGTGGCCAATAGGCTGGTGTGTAGAGAAAGGAGGAGGCTGGATGCTAGTCTGTGGGAAGTTCACTGACAGAGCTATCTTTTGAGATTTGGTGTAAAATTTTTAATGTGTGTGCATCTGAAAATAGGAAAGGGGCAGAGACCTTACAAGAAAATGGGAGTGTAATTAAGTAAGGAGAGGAGTTGTCAGCGAAGAGTAGTTTTCCATGTAAATACCATCACAATTTATAGAAGATGGCCCTTTGTTCCTGCAACCTCTGTTTTTCCCCCTCTATGTAGCTTGGGGAACCAGATAAAGGGAAGAGATCTTTAGGTGGGAAGAAGCTGAAAGCCATTTCCCGAGCCAGCAGATCTGTATTGTTTCTTTCAGTGGCATATTTTTATCCCTTTTGTCTTAGTTAATTTTCTCTTGTTGGTGAGACAAAATACATGATCCCAAAGTTAGAAATGTTTATTTAAATAACACTCTGTAGAGATTTAAGTCCATATTTGCCTGACTCCAAGGCAGGGTGGCTTGGCAGAGGGGCATCTTGGAGGAGAACAGTTCATGGCAGACACAGGGTAGCAAAAGGCAACAAGGGGCCTTAGTAGTGTCTTTCTGTCCTTTTTTATTTTATCCAGGCTTTTAGGGCAGGTAGCACTTACACCCTTAATCCTAGTGTCCTTCTACCTACCAGTACACCATGAATCAATTTCAGTGTCACAAACTCTAGATCTAGTCACCTCTGAAAAAGCCCCACCTATGACCATATGAGGCTTTGGAGGGACATATAAACACAAACTATAATACTTCTGATGGCCTCTGTAATATATGATTGCTACTTTGGCTGGGAGAAGGGTTGCTTGCAATAGGGCATGAATTGGTTTCCCATTTATGACGGTTGTTCCTTGGCTATTAAAAATCCTCTTCCCTGCCAGATATGTGCAGTGGAGTGTAGAATATTATAGGCATATTTAGAATCAGTATATGTGTTAATAGCCTTATACTCTGGTAAAGTTAGTGCCCTGGTTAATTCAATGAGCTCAGTCTATTGTGAGCTGATGCCCTTTGTAAGTGGGGTAACCTCGATTCCCTGAGGGAAAAGGCACATTCATTGTCACGATAGTCCTCTACTGCAGCATAAGGGGCCTGATAAAGGGGTGTTTTAGAGACACTACTATCAGCAAACCAGTTGGGGATACCTGGGGTGTGAGTAGAGGTCAGGAATCAATCTATCAATCCAGGATAGGAGTGATCTTCTGAAGTGCCCTTGAAATTAGGATTGGGTAAAAGTGAAGTGGGGTTTGTAGGGGAACTATGAAGGAGACTGCCTTAGTTACTTTTTTAATTGCTGAAACAACATACCCTACATCCAAAGTTAAAAGAGGAAAGATCTCTATAGTTCACAGATCATAGAGGTTTCAGTTCATAGTTGGGTGGCTCCAGGCATAGCACAGGGACATTGCAGAGGAAAAATAGTTCATGGTGGGTAGAAGGCAGTAAAGTAGCAAAGAAGCAAAACAGTAGGCAGCAAGGAACCACAGCAGCCCTCTTTGTGTCTCTTATATCCAGGCTACATACCCTTAGGGTGGATAATTGCTCACACCCAGGGTAAACTTTCCCTTAACTAACTATATCTACAACAATCCTTTTTCCAAATAAGGTCACATTTGATACAAAGCCAACATACAAAAATTAAGAGCATTCCTGTACACCAATAATGAACCACTGGAAAATAAATCAGGAAATTAATTCCATTCACAATAACTTCTAAAAATTTATAGGAATCAAACTAACTTAAGAGGTAAAAGATAATGAAAATTATAGAATATTAAATAGATAAATTGTAGATAACATTAGGAAATGGAAAGACATTTTGTGTTCATAGATCAGAAGAACTAGTATTGTGAAAATGGCCATGTTATCAAAAGCAATTTACAGATTCAAAGCAATCCTCATTAAAATACCAACAGAATTCTTCATAGTACTAGCAAAAATAATTCTGAATTTCATATGGAATCAGAAAACGTCCAGAAGAGCCTACAACCCTACACAAAAGAACAATTCTGAAAGCATTACTATACCAGACTTCAAGCTATACAAGGGGTGATTGAAACATATGGTAAACACTTAAGAAATTTACTAGAGTAAAAGACACATTTCCATTAATCCCCCTCAGAATACTCTATCTTTGAACCACTTATCCCTTCCTTCTGCTAGAAGTCCTCTTTTTTTATGAGATGCTAATAAAAAAGGTATGGTGAATGCTGCTGCCAATTGCCATCCAATGGAAATATGACAACATTGTGGTGCGGCCTCATCCACTTCATTCATTGAATCTGGCACCATGTGACTTCTGGCTCTTCTCCAGAGTCAAAATGATCATGAAAGGTAAATATTTTCAATAGATCTAGGACATTGAGGTAGGCATGACAGCACAACTAAAGACATGAAAAAAGACTTTTAGAAATGCTTCAGGAAGTAGCAAAAATGTGTTCAAAGCAAAGGGGAATATTTTGAGAGAGATTAATGAGAATGTGTCTTTTACTGTAATAGAATGTTTAAATTTAAACATCAATTGTATTTTTTCATCACATCACATACTATAAAGCTATAGTAACAAAATCAACATTGTACTTCCATGAAAACAGGAATGTAAACGAATAGAACAGAATAGAAGGCACAGAAACAAACCCAAGCCTTTATAGCCTTTTGATTTTTGATAAAGGGGCCAAAAACATATGCTGGAGAAAAAAGTCTCTTTAACAAATGGTGGTGGAAAAACTGGATATACACATGCAGAAAATTGAAACTAGATCTCTCTCTCTATCATCTTGTACTAAAATCAAATCAAATAGATCAAAGATCTAGATATAAAACCAGGGATATTGAAATTGTTGCAAAACAACATGGGAAAACCCTTAAAAGTCACAGACACAGGTCAAAGCTTCCTAAATAAAACTCCAAAAATAGAGAAAATCATATCAAGCATCAAAAAATGGCACTATGGGCCAGGTAAATAGCTCACCAGCACAAGTGCCTGCCTTGGCAAGCACAAGGCCCAAAATTCAGTTCCAGTACCAGAAAGAAAATGGCACTACCTCAAACTAAGAAGTTTTTGCACACATACACACAAAGATTGCATACTACCGTGATACACACATAGCCATGTTTGTAGCACAATTCCCAATAGCTAAGCTGTAGAAATAGCCTACATGCTGATTAACAGACAAATGGATGAAAAAGTGGTATAATTAATGAATGGAATATTACTCAACCATAAAGAAGAATAAAAACATGTCATTTGCTGAAAAAAGGATGGAACTAAAAATTAAAAATCATGTCAAGTGAAATTAGCCAGATTCAGAAAGTTAAATATCATGTTTTCTTTTTATATAGAAACCTAAAAAATAAATAAAATGAAGAGATGATAGGAAACTAGGAGGTAGACTTCTGAAGACTAGGAAGATGATCAAGTGTGGGGATGGCATAGGGAATAAAGGGGGAAGACTAAATGGAATTGAAATTGTTTAAGATATGTTAAATGCAAGTTCTACTTCTCCAAACAAACCCTACACTATGCAATATCAACATGCACTAATAAAATAAGAAGGATGATTAGGGGGAAAAAATTCCAAGACATGAGTAAGAGACTTGAACAGTTGCTTTATAGAGAGCATATTTAAATTTCCCAAAACACGAAAATGTGTTCAACGTCATCTGAAACCTGGGACATGATAAATTAAAGCCACAGTGAAGTGCCACTATATACCCAAAAGAATGGTCAAAATTTAAAAAGATGTATAGTAGTATTGGCAAAGATGCTGGGTAATTAAACCTCTCATACATAGTTGGTGAGAGTATAACTGAAATAGCCACTTTCTAAATTAATTAATTAATTAGTTAATTTATTTTTGAGACAGATTCTCACTACGTAGTGTAGGCTGGCCTTTAACTCACTTATGTAGCACAGCCTGGCCTTGAACTCTTGGTGATCCGCCTCCTCAGACTTCCAAATGCTGGGATCACAAGCATGTGCCACCACGCACAGCTCCAAATTTTGACTTTGTCAAACTAATCAATATCGCCATTTATATTGTCAGGATTCAGTGGGATGTTACACCACAAGTGCTTAGCAAGCAATTGGCTTAATGAATATCAGATATTAGTTATTATTATGTTTCTTCACAAACCACCTTTCTCTACATGGGCATTAAAGAATGGAGCTGGGCACTTTCAGAGCCTTGTAATACCTCCGATATTCCTCCAATCTCCCATTTTTCGAAATCAAGTCTCGGTCTCTTTAAGAAGTCAACCATAACTGAGAGAGAGGACTGCCGGGAAGGCCCACTCAGCTGTGGTCAGGTGCATTTCGGGAAAAGAGGGTGGAGATCGGGCTTGGAAGATCCACTCAGCTCAGTTCTGCGGCATGATGGGAAAAAGGGCGGAGACCAGGGCTGAGAAAATCCACTCAGCTCAGATCAAGGGCATGACGGGAAGGAAAGGCGGAGACTGGGGCTACACAGGCGCTGTTGGCCGGAGTCGCTTCCCGATGGGTCAGGTAAAAATTCCTGTAAGAGAAGGTACTTTTCCTCCTGGCGTGGGGGTTTTGGGTCCTATCTGAATTACGCTTGTGGCCCCTCTAGGAGCCGGGAGGCTACAAAAGGTGGGTGCACCTTGGCGGCGGCTGCAGAGCTAACAAGGGGGCGGGGGGAGGGGCGGGGCTGGCTGTGCCACGTGATGAGGCGGCACGCTGAGGCGGCGCGGGGCGGGCTTCCTTGTGGCGGCTGCTGAACACCGACCCCTCCGGGCGCGGTGAGCAGCCCTCAAGGGGCTCAGGCTTGCCCTCCGAGATAGTGTTGACGCACAAGGGTGGGAATTGTTGGTGGAAATTGGGACTTGGGAACGCGTGAGATACTCTGGAGGGTTGAACACCGGTTGGTTACCACAGTGTGGCAAGTGGTCAAAAGTTCTTATCTCTTTCGAACAGGCTTTTGAAACATCCGATTCCTGTCCATGCCTGTTTGGATAATGACAGTTTTAGGGAGCTTTTTTTCTTTTGTAGTTTGAATATTTACGCTTACAACTTAATGTAATGAATATATTTGGAGGTAAAAAGGATTTTTTTTTCCTGAATGGTTCTCTTTGTTTATGGAAAGGTGTTTTGGCAGCGAGGTTCTGAGGGGCTTGATACAGAGTGAGTGAAAGGTTCAGGTGGCCCATCTTAAGAAAGAATACCTATTTACTTGTGGGATTTTTTTTTGTTTGTTTAAATCGGGAATTGAACTCAGGACCTTGTGCTTGCCAGGCAGTCACTGTGCTGCTGAGCTACACTCTCATCCCTGGGATGGGATCTTGAGCCCCTTTTTTTTTTTTTTAAGCTCTTTAATCTTAGAGTTAGCCCAAGAAATGGGTCCTTGAAGGGTTCCAGTGAAGGTTTAGTTAAGGTGAGGGTGCAAAGTTGATATGTCCTATTTTGAGATATAAAAGCTGATGGGGGCCTCCAAGTCATAATATTTACTGTATGGAATATTTCTTGAGTTAGTCTGACAGGTTCATAACTTCCTCTCGTGGCTGCTTTGAACGTATCAAATACCCCAGTACTTGCCTTTAAAGATACAGTAAGAGACTTGTGTGAAGGTAGCTACTAAAGGAGCATAAAGAAAGAATACATTTAGGTGTGCTCCCAGAATTGCTTTTTGTTCCTGAACCCGAACGCTTTTATATAGATAAACACAAAGAAAAAAAAAACAAACCTGAGTACCAGTTCTTTATGTTGTGTTTTAGGGGTCGATCTATCCATTGCCAAGAAGAAATCTTTTAAACTAATGAACGCCTCTGCATAAAAAAGTAGAATGAAGGAACCTTTGGATGGTGGATGTAACAAAGCAATGATACCACAGCAGGAGCTTCTGGACAAAATTAAAGAAGAACCTGACAATGCTGCAGTAAGCATTTCCTCTTGATTTTTAATTTTTTTTTTTTTTTTTTTTTGTGGAACCAGGGATTGAACTCACGGCCTTGCGCTTGCCAAGCAGGCACTTATGCTGCTGAGCTAAATCTCCAGCCCCTTGATTTTTAAATTTAAAAAATTTTATCGGTTGAATTGAAGTATTAGCTAGGCACTTTTTGGTTTATAAGTTAAAAGAACCCAAGTGATTTTTTTTCACTATTAGATGGTTGATGTGGTTTGAATGTATCCTCTACAGTTCTTGTTTTGGAAACTTAATTCCCAATGCAGCATTACTGGGGATTGGGACCTAATAGGAGGTGATTAGATCATGAGAGTTCTGCCCTTTTGAATGGATTAATGCAGTTATTTCAGGAGGGGGTTACTTATTTTAAGAGTGGCTTGTTACAAAAGTTGGTTCAGCCCCCTCTTGCACTTTCTTGAGTGCTCTTGCCGGTTCACCTTATGCCACATTATGTTGCAGTAACAAGGCCTTGACCAGATGTAGCCCTAATATCTTGGACATCATATTATCCAGAACTGTCAGGAAAAGAAATTCTTTCCCTTGTAAATTATTGAGTCTGCAAGACTGTGTTACAGCAACATAAAACGGACTGAGACAGTGGGAGCAAACCTATAGTACACATGCCGAATCAGTCTGTTTGCTATCATTGAAAGCTCTAAAAGGTTCACTGTTCACTCTCACTGGACTAAGATAATGGGTAGATCAGGCCTTTTGTGCTTTGAATGAAAAAGATTTTGCTAACTACATGATAATGTATAAAGTAATATATATTACCATTTTTTCATATTTGGCATTTAAAAAAATTCTCTTGTATTCAATGGTAGTTTCCTTCATTTAAATGTTTGTTATTTGGGCTCTGGGATCCAGGAGAGAACAGTCAACTTAGTCCCCTCTATCATAGAGCTTATTGATTAGTGAAGAAGACAGAGAGTATACAACTAATGAATCCAGTTTTATATATCATGACAAGTGCTTTGGAAGAAAAGCCCAAAACAGGGAATCAGATGTAGTTTTGGAGGGATTTAAAGGTCTCCCTGAGGGAAGGATTTTAAATTGAATTATGAAGAGTGAATGGGCTAGGTAAAGGACATGGGGGAGAGTATTCTAAAACCTACAAATAGGCAAGTTGAGTTGGAAAAATGCATTGTTCTGTGGAAAAATTGTAAAACCAGTGGGTTTGTATCAAAGGTACAAAAATGATGAACAGTAATAGATGGTATTATTGTATCAATATACAATATATACTATGTCATAATGACATTATTAACTTATCTTTATGTATGTTTAGAGTATATCACTTTTGTAACCATATTATCTCCCTTTTACAAAAGAGGAAACCAAAGCAAGAAGAAAGACCTAAGAAGTTTGCCACAGATCACAGTTTATAAATGGCAAAGACTGTATTCAATCCAGATGTTCAGACTTCAGATCCTATGGTGTCCTGCATTTATGAAATGCCTTTGTATATAGTTTCAGGCCAAATTTTGAAGCATCTTGTGGGTTTTGTTTTGGTCTTCATAAGTGGAATAGTAATATGAAACAGGTTTGTATTTATAAAAGAGCTTTCTGACTACCCCTCAGGTCCCAGATTAGAAACACAAAAAGTAATGTGGAGAATCAATTTGTTATTTTGGCACAAACTTTTTCAGTTGGACAGTTCTTTTGCTTTATACTTGATGTTTATTGACTTTATTGCATAATCCAAACAATACTATTTTAAAATAACAAATAAAATAGTATTTAATATTTCATATCATCTCATAGGCAGTATCATTCCAGAACAAAGATTCCAGATAGGTTTTGTCTCACTCATGGCTTTAGAGGTAGTGTCCGCAGGATGTGGAGGTGAAGTATCGTGGCACTCATGACACTTATTTTAAATTGTTTCTCTCATTCTGCCAGAAGTATCCATTTGGCAAGTTTTGTGGATTCCACCTTTTAAATAGGTTTTGAATCTGTCCCTTCCTTTTCCTCCCTATTTCATAATTTTTTTATCTGGAATTTTATATATTTCCTACTAATTCTTCTTTCGGTCACATACTTCAACAAAACTCTGAAAAGCAATGTTTGTATTTATAGATTTCATGATATTGCTCCTTTTTTTTTCTTTGATACTGGGGCTTGAACTCACAACCTCATGTTTACCAGGCAAGCGCTTTGAGCTGCTGACCCTATTGCTCTTTTTTTTTTTACTGGTACCAGGGATCAAACTCATGACTACGCACTTGCAAGGCGCAGGCGCTTATGCCACTGAGCTAAATCCTCACCCGCATTGCCCTCTTTTAAGACCCTGTCTTCTCATGATAAATCATAGTGTGACATTCAGATTTAGCCTTTGTTTAGCCTTCAGTGTTATCACTCATCCTTCTTCCTACCTTTTCTAATCTGTGCTTCTGTGAACTATTTTCAGGTCACTAAAAGATTTTTTTTTTTTTTGGTACTGGGAATCAAACTTGACCTTATGTTTGCCAGCCAAGTACTATGCTGCTGAGTTATATCACCAGCACTGTTTTTGTTTTTTGAGACTGGGTCTCATTATGTAGTTCAGGCTGGCCTTGAACACGGTATGTGGCCCTGGCTGGCCCTGAACTTGTGGCAATCTTCCTGCCTCAGCCTTCTGAGTGCTGGGATTAGAGGCATGCACCACCACTTCTGGCTTCAAAGATAAATTTTGTTCAGCTTTATGTCCTTGCTTTTGTATTTGCAGAAGAAGAAATTATCATTGGGATATAGCTCAGCAGCATAAGTGGCAAGCACAAGGTTCTGAGTTCAATTCCCAGTACAAAAAAAATAAATGAAAAAAAGAAATAATCTATGTAGCCTGACAAAATTTTCTACTCTTTTAAGGTCAGGTTTAACTGTCTGTCACTCAAATACAGAATTACTCTTTTCTTCTGTTGTACAGTGCGTGTCACTTTTATTATGGCATCTACTGCTCAGTGAATTTTATTTTTATGCTGTTCATGCCGATCCTATTATCCTGTTATCCTTCAACTCTTTCCCTTACATTCATACTCTGGACTGCATTCTTTGAAGCCAGGGATTGGCCTTGAACTGATCCCCAATTCCTAGCACAATGACTAGTGCCAAGTACATGTTCAATAATCAAAATAGAAGAGCTTCTGTTTCATAGAGAGAAACTGAATGAAAGGGGAAAAGTTTCAATTTGGGATACAAACCAAATTTTTTTCCCCCTTCACAATCTAGTATTTATTTCATTTTACCTTGCCTGTTGTATATAAACTTACCAAATACTGTGCTATAAGTTGTTTTTTGTGACTATAAAAGTATGATAATGGAAATTGCCCTAACATCTTCAAATTAAAACTTAAATATATAAAGACCTCTTTAATTCTTCTTAGTTCTTACTAATGCTTCTACATGGCTAGACTGTATTTTTTCATGATCAAGGATGTGAACTGTGACCAGAAGGCCAATTGAACAAGTTGTGTATGTGATTTTCCATGCTACATCAATGAATCTTACTAGAACATTGGAAAATAAAGAGACAAATCTAAAATGTTTAATATTATCTGATATATTAAGAGTTTATTTTAGATAGCAAAGTTAGAGTTAAGCTCGCCAGTTTTTCAGGGAGTTTTTATTTCTGCTTATTATAATCCGTAACACTTGCACACTTTTTTGTTTTTGTTTTGTTTTTTGAGGGGGGGACCAGGAATCATACAGAGGACCTCACGTTTGTCAGGCAGGTGCCATGGCCCTGAGCTATACCCTCTGCCCTTTTGAACATGGTTAAAAGCAGTTTGCAGGGCTGGGGATTTAGCTCAGTGGCTTAAGCACCTGCCTGGCAAGTGTGAGGTCATGAGTTCGATCCCCAGTACCAAAAAAAAAAAAAGCAGTTTGCATATATTATTAATCCACATGCTGCTCACACCTAGACTTACTGTTTTTATTTTCATTTTGAAAATGAGAGCTGGGACACAGATACTGACTTATCAACAATCACACAATGAAGGATACTGTTTGTGCTAGTCCACTTTCTATTGCTACAGAATTCTTGACATTTATAAAACAATTTATTTTAGCTGAGCATAGTGGCATATTTCTGTAATCCCACCTATTCAGGAGGCTAACAAGTTGAGTTTTAGGCCACGAGTTTTAGGCCACCTTGAGCAATGTAGTAAGATCCTGTCCCAGAAAAAGAAGTAGTGGGGGCAGGAAGCTGGGCATGGCGGCACAGACCTGTAATCCCAGCAATTGGAAGGCTAAGATAGGAGGACCACCTAGAGTTTGAGACCATCCTGGGCTACATAGTGAGTTTAAGACCAACCTGAACTACATAGTGAGACCTGGTCTCAAAACAACAACAAAAAACAAAAGGCCTTTGGATGCAACTCAGTGTCACAGTGCTTAGCATGCCTGAGGTTTGGGTTCAGTCCCCAGTTACTGGCTCCCAAGTTTATTTTGGCTTAAATTTGGAGCCTAGAAATCCAAGACCATGTTACTAGCATCTAATTGGCTTCTAGTGACTGCTTGGTGTTATTTTGTCATAGTGGGAGGGTAGAAGGGCAAGCAAATGTGCATGAAATAAAATGTGGCAGCTTCACTATATAACAACTTGGTTTCTCTTGGTAACTGATTCAGTACTGTAAGAAATCATCAGTCCATCTTAACCACTTATCAGTTCAATTATTTAAATATAGAATGACCAAAAATTAAATTAAGGGCTGGGGATTTAGCTCAGTGGCATAAGTGCCTGCCTGGCAAGTGTGAGGTCATGAGTTCAATCCCCAGTACCAAAAAAAAAAAAAAAAAGAAAAATCAAGCATTGTATATTTTTCATTAATTTTTATAAGTTAATATAACAGGAAATATGAAAATGACAATTTTATTGGATTTATCCGATACATGAGTCAACTGGTTAAAAAATAAATTAATTAAAATCAACTGGTCTAAATGACACCTGCCCAAGTGATGTTCGCAGTAAACTGTTAAATGGTTAATGATATACTTACCTCTTAAGGGTCATGTGACCTCTCAACACTGTTACTTTGGGAATCAGATTTCAAAATGAGTTTCAGAGGAGACAAACCATATTTAAATTGTAGCACTAAGTTATTTGGTGCTGTCATAACAAATTGCCATAGACTTTTGTTTGAGGACTTAGCTACTAGTTAGTTCTCTAGGCTTTCTTTAAAAGGGCACCAATTCTGTTCATTAGGGCTCTACTTTAATTAGAGGTAGATACCTTTACTGTAGGGATGAGAATTTTAATACAAATTTGGGGGCAGAGGGACACAAATATTCAGTTCATAAACATTGCAAATAGTAAGAAGTCATAGGCGGGGTATGGTGCTGCATACTTGTAATCCCAGCACTCAGAAGGCTGAGGCAGGAGAATTACTGTGAATTCAAGGCCAACCTGGGCTACAAAGTGAGTTCAAGGCCAGCCTGAACTGCATAGTGAAACTCTGTCTCAAAAAGACAAAAACCAAACCAAACAAAACTAAACTAAACAACAACAGCAAAGCTCCAAAAAACAAAAATCATAATGAACTGAAATAACTAAATCAAAGACTTTACAATCATTGGCACTCTCAGATGAAGTAAAGAAAAGTATTTTTAGAGTTTGGTTGTAAAGGAAAGAAGATAGAACAGTTTTTTTGTTTTTTTTTCTTTTGGTTTTTTTGAGATGGTGTCTTACTATGTAGTTCATGCTAGCCTTGAATTAGCTATGTAGTCCAAGCTGACCTCAAACTCTTAAATGGTTCTCCTGCCTCAGCTTTCCTAGTGCTGGGATTGCGGACATGTGCTACCATACCAAACTGAGAAGGCAGTTCTTAAAGGAACAGATTCTTTTTTTTTTTTTTGGTCTTTTTGAGACAGGGTTTTGATATGCAGTTCAGGCTGGCCTTGAGCTCACTTTGTAGCCCAGGCTGGTCTCAAACTCACAATGATCCTCCTGCCTCAGCCTCCCAAGTGCTGGGATTACAGGCATGAGCCACCACTCCTGGCTAGATTCATTTTTAAATTAGGGAGGAAGAAAATATTATAGAGGTAGAGAATGGTAGAATACAAAGGGTAGAATGGAATACTCAAGAAGGGAGAGGAAAAATGAATTCAGAATGTAAGCACCCTTTAAGAATGTTACTTTTTCCAGTAAGGTAAGAGGACAGTTGGCTGAGTTTGTAGATGTAGTAGAGGGGAGAATCATGATATTGAGGGAGTTCTCAGTTGCTTTTTTTTTAACCTGGCGAAATTGAAATATCTGTGAGGAAGAAATATGTGAGGTTTGGACTTGCAAGTAAGAAGACTTAGAGCAGTTACTTTGTGGAGTAAAAATATTAGAGATTGAATTGATGATAAAGCAGAATAATTTCTTTAAAATCTTAAGCATTCTTTTTGATAAGTAAAAAGAGGTATATATAATATGTTGAATTTGTACCTCTTTGCAAGTTCCAATTAATAAATAGTGTTTAGGTATAGAGTAATGTTTAGGACTATCTAATTGAATGGCCTTGTATTAATTCATTCCACAAATATTTATTAGGTGCTATAATTATGAAACTAGTAAGTGTGAGAGCTAGCATCTTTTATGTGCCCATTGTTATCCTATATATTTTATTAAATCACTTATTTCCCTGTATTGGCCCATGAATTAGGTAATATCATCTTTATTTTATAGATGAGGAAATTGAAACTAAGGAAGATTCAGTAACTGATTTAAGAGCCAAGATTATATCTGTTCCTGTCTTCTGTCAGAATCCATCATCTTCTCTATTATGTTGTATTAACTGTGCTGGTTATACAGAAGTGAAGAAACAGATATGGTTTCTATAGATGGTACATCTAGTCCTTTCAGTCTAGTGAGAGAAGATTGTGTTAGCCATTAATTATCCAAATAAATATGAAATGATGTTATGATAAATGCTGTGAGAGAAAGGAAATAAAACTATAACAAAGCACTTTAATTTTATTTGAAGACCAGAGTTTGATTTTATTGTAGCAGTGATAATGTATTTGTACATTTATGAGGGAAACATGGGTTTTGGAACTGAGACACTTGGGTTTGATTGCTATTTGTGTACTTACTGTCTTTGTGCCCCTGGGAAAGTTTCTAAACATCTTTCCTCACTTATAGAGAAAGTACATTTATGTGAGTCTTATCTTGTAGGCAGCATCTCTTTTGGTGGCATAATACACACATCATGAGAAATGGTGAATTAATGCGGTCGTTCCTCATTTTAATATTCAGTAGTCAAAGACATTCCAAATGTAAACAGTTTATTTTGATAAGGGTGAAATACCATTATTTCAAAGAATCAGATTATCTTTTTAAGCTTTGCTTTAAAATGTAAGGAAGCTATTTTAACACCTACAATTAAAAAAAAGTAAAGTAGTTGTGATCTCTGAATAAAGGGCAGTCTTTTTCGAGATAGGTAATTATTTAATGTGTTCAAAGATTACATTTTATTGTACAACATTTTAAAGAATGTTAAGGATTAATCTGATTTAGACTGATTTTGAGTATAAAGAACAGATTGCATTGAAATTCTTGTATCTTTTCTGCCATTAATAGATACGACAGCTGGTAAGTCTGTTGACTACAATTACTAATTTAGATCTAAATTCTAAATCTTTCATGCTTTACTTTATCATTCTCTTGTAAATACATTCTAAAAAATGAGTATTATAGAGATTGAAATAGCCATGTATTAATACATTGAGTACATTTAAAAAATAAATATAATGGCCAGGTGTGGTGGCGCATGCCTGTAATCCCAGCACTTGGGAGGAAGAGGCAGGGAGGATCACTATGAGTTTGAGGCCAGTTTGGGCTACAAAGTGATTTCAAGGCCGGGCTGAACTGCAGAAGAGACTTTGTCTCAAAACAAACAAACAACAATAACAATAAAACTCCCCAAAACTTTTAAAAATATTTTTCAGTTCTGAAGGATTGCCTATATAAAGATTAAATCTATCACAATACATATTAAAATTTGACTTTTGTAAAGGTGTTATGATTAGAACATGTAAAAATGAATATGATAGAATTAGTATTTGGTTAAATTTGTAGTGTACTTAAGTATATTTATTTCTCTCTCTTTTTTTGGTCTTTTTAAATAAGGAGTATGCTTGTGCCCAACAGCCGAAAACTCAAGGAAGTGAACTGAAAATCAGTGCTGTATTTTCAGTTAATGAAAGTCCTCTAGGTAAGACATAGAACTGTAAAAGTTAATTACAGTTAATATTATGTATTGTGTGGTAGAATTAAGGGAAGCATTTCTTATATCTTCTACATTTTTTAGGCAATTGGAGCTGGTCTTTACTAACATTTAAAAAATGAAATAGAATAAAATTACATCAGAATGTGATGCACATAGTAAAAAAAAAACTGGATTATTTCATGAAATTTTCATTTAATTACTTGTTTATGGTTCTGTATTTTGTTTTGCTTTGTTTTGAGACAGGGTCTCATTTTTGAGACAGGGTCTCATGCTGACCTTGAATTTACTATGTAGCATAGTCTGGCCGCCTCTTTAGCCTCTTGAATTCTGCGATTATAGGTGTGTGCCACAATGCCTGGCCTGTGAAAGTTACTAAATTATGCACAATCCTCCACAAATATATGTGTGTGAGAAATAAGTTATAATTTAAAACGTAATCTTTACCAGGGGTCATGGTAAAAAAAAAAAAGTTTGAAACCCCTTGTTTTGAAGTGCTTATTATTTCATTACTGTTGGATTTCAAAGCACTGGATTTGAAAACTGAGAAAATTTGTACTATAAAATATATTTGCCTTAATTCTGATACTAAAACTTTTTCTTTATATTTTGTTTTTCCAGCTCAACAGCTGACCCCACACTTTCAACTTTCTGTCCCATCATCTGCCCCAAATATATTGCTTCCTACAGTTCCAGCTATTAAAGTTTTTTGTTCTGGTTGTAAAAAAATGCTTCATAAGGGGCAAACTGCATATCACAAGACAGGATCTACTCAGCTCTTCTGTTCCACACGATGCATCACTGGATTTCCTTTACCTGTCTTCCTTACACCTCCTTCCAAGAAAACCTGCATAAACTGTTCCAAGTATCAATTTTTTACTTTTTTAAATGTGTGTGTAGTTTAGTCAAAGATGCTAGTGCTAATTTAAATGTATTTAGCACATTTCTATGGAAGTTGCTTTTCAGCTTATTTGGGAATTTGCAGATTAGCCTACTTTTTCAACATCAAATAAATGACTTACTGTTAGAAGTATTGCTTAACCCAGTTGTCTTAGTGTAAATTTTCTATGGAAAAAAATAAACCATTTTTGGGAGTTACAGGACCACTCATATATATTGTAATTGTGAACAGCAACCATTTAAAATTAGTTAACAGTTATCTTGAAAGTTACTGAAATTTAGAATAAAATAGTAGTAACACTTTTATAAAAAGAAGGTAAAAATTCTAAGGAGTTATGACTATTGGTGTTTGTTTCTAACATCCTTGTGAACTTTCCTGAGGTCATTGTTGCTTTACAATAATGTTTAAAAACAGGAAGAAACAGCAAAGTTGCATAATCCTTTTCTGTCTTAGTATATTTGAAGAATTTGGCATGTTTTGCCTATTTCTGTGGTATTATAATTCTAGGGATATAGTGTGAGATTCCAACTGTAGCCAAGTTTTATCCACTACAGCCAATGGGACTTGATTCAGTGGCCATCCCAGAATCCCATACTATGAGATAGATAATCTTCTTGCTAGCCAGCAGCTGCCATGAGTAGAAACATGAGTGAAAAAACAGATGAAATTTTAAAAATTTTTGGGCTGGAGATTTAGCCCATGATTTTGATCCTGGTACCAAAAAAAAAAGTTTGTATTCTCAGTGATCACTAACATAGAGTAATAAAAGTTAAGAGTTTGGTTTTATTATTAGAAATATAGCTCAGTGGTAAAGTACTTGCTCAGTATGCGAGGGGCCTTAGGTTGGATCCACAGTACTGCCCAATAAAAGGGAGAGAATGGCATGGTGGTGCACACCTGTAATCCCAACACTTGGGAAGCTGAGACAGGAGGATTGTGAGTTGGAGGCCAGCCTGAGCTACAAAGCAAGACCTTATCTCAGAAAGAAAAACCAAAAACAGCTTGATTTTTAAATTGCGACTGTGTGACTTACAAGCTGAGTGATCTTGGGCTAGATATTTGAACTCTTCTGAACTTCAGTTGTTTATTTGCACATAATAGCTAATTCCTAAGTTTTGTGTTTTTTTTGTTCGTTTGATTTTTGAGACAGAGCTTCACTGTGTAATTCAGGCTGGTCTTGAACTCACTCTGTAGCCCAGGCTGGCCTTGAACTCATGGCAGTCCTGCCCCTGCCTCCTAAGTGCTAGGATTACAGGTGTGTGCCACTATGCCTTACTATAGGCTTTTTTTTTTTCAACTTTAGAGATATATAACAGTTTATCTGCTTGATGTGTTAGTTTATCTTTTTTTTTCCTATTTTCTTTTTTGGTACTGGGAATCGAACTCAGTGCCTTGCACTGGTCAGGCAGGCACTGCGGCGCTGAGCTACATCTATAGCCCTTGTTTTGTGTTTTTGAGACAGAGTCTTGCTTTTTAAGTCAGGCTGGCCCTAAACTCACTGTGTATCCCAGGCTGGCCTTAAACTCTAAGCAGTCTTCCTTCATAAGTCTCTTGAGTGCTGGGATTACAGGTGTACACCGTCATACCCAGATAGCCTAAATTATCTAAAAGTAAATCCTGCTAAGATAAAAATGTCCAACTAACAAGGAGAGAGGGGTTTTTAAATATTTTATCTAAATATTTGCAGTTTGTTCTCAAATGCCTTTATAACACCTTAGTACACTTAAACCTTATACATTAATACCTGAATACATTAAGTGACCTTAGTACACCTTAATACTTTAAATAATGACATTTAACACATTGTCATTTTAATGAAACTAATATGAAATAGTAAATTTAGTTTCCTGGTTTTAAGATATTTTTTCATCATATCAAATATCGAAATACAATGTATTAAAAAATTTTTTTTCAGTACTAGAGGATTGAAGTCAGGTGCACTCTATCATTGAGCCATAGCCTAGCTTTTTTTTTAGGGCACTGGGGATCAAACTCATGACTTCACACTAGTTAGGCAGGTGCTTGTGCCATTGAGCTAAATCCCCAGCCCAAGCCCTAGCTTTTTAAAAATTGCTTTAAAAAATTTATTTTGGAGACAAGGTCTCTCTAAGTAGTTCAGGCTGACCTTGAACTCCCAGTGAGCCTCCTGCCTCAATCTCCCCAGTGCTGGGACTATATGTGTGTACCATTGCACTGGCTTTGTTTTTAAAATTTTGAGACAGAGTCTTTCTCAGTTGCCCAGATGGAACTCAAACTTTCAGTCTTCCTGGTTCAACCTTCTTGAGTACTAAGATTACAGTATTATAGGAATATAATTAAATGAATTAAATTTTGAACTTAAGGAAACAAGGGCAGGGGATATGGCTTACATATCCAAATACATATTGGTTGTAGCTTTTTCTTTTTACCATGATGTTGCTTGCATGTTTGTGCACACTTCTATACATTCAGTGCTGGGGATTAAACTGCCTCATCACACAATGCAGGCATTCCACCACTGAGCTGTCTCCTTACTCCTTTCAAAAACTTTTGACCTCTCAATTTGCCATTGCCTTCAGAGCCTATAAAATATTCATTTAAACTAGGTTAGGCTAGATTAGGTGGTAAATCTGTCTTTTCAACATGTGCCAAAGTTTTACAAATTGCCAAAAGCTACTTGATGCTTCATCAGGTCAGCATACTAGGTGATTAAATGGAATACTGCTATTAAATGGTGAGATTTAACCATAAAGTTAAAATTTTCTTCTAAGGATTTTTGTAAGTTAAAACAGAAAAAAGAAATTAGAAAAAATTATTTGAGCCCATGTTATAGGAAAAGGTGTGTTTTTTTCCAAGATAAATGTAAAGTCATAGTATACTTTAAAAAAATACTCATATAAATGCATAAGGTTTAAAGTGTATTTGTGTTTATATATACATATTTTCATTATGAATTCATTCTTATTTGTTTACATATATAAATGGCAGATTCATCTTGTTAAATAAAATTTATTGCTGTTTCAGTAAAAAAACTATTTTTCTCCATAGTTAATCCTTCATCTGCATAAAAGCATATATCCAGTTGGTTTCAAAGATTGTCATATTTTTAAGGCTAGGTGAATTTAGAAAATTTAAATAATTTTTGTTATTTCATATTTATCATGGAACAGGCTTGCATAATAAAGATAATAATATAAGAGACAGGATAGTGGAATGATTTAACCCCAAAGTGCCTGAGTTTATGTCCTGGTATCATTGTTTACCTACACTATAATTTGGTATCCTTATTTGTGAAGTGGAAATGATAATACTTCCTACATTATTGTGGTATTTATATTGGGTAATTTGCATAAAGAGAACAATGCCTGACTTACAGTAATTACTCAGTACACTTGTGACATTTAATATTACTATCACTGTTGTTCTTGACTTTATCATCTATGCGTGTGTTTGACTGTTTCTTTCAATTTGGGTTTTTTTTTATATTATTGGCAATCAAACTAAGGACCTTGCACTTGCCAGGCAGGTGCTACACTGCAGAGCCATACTGCCTGCCCTTGTTTCCTTCAATTTTTATAGTTACTTGAAGAATAGCAATACTTAGCTTCTCTTTACCAGGATGTTGCTATCAATGCTTATTGCAATAATTAGCCTGTTAGAAGCACAAGATCCTGCATTTGATTCCCAGTACCAAAAGAAAAAAAAAAGCTCTTATAAAATGGCTCTACAGATCTCACAGAACTATTCAGTTATTTGTGGTGTTCTTGTCTCATTTATAGCTACGTTCTATATATCATACTAATTCTTATATAGCCTTTGGTATATCATGTTTCCCCAGATTTTAATTTTTTAAAAAAATTTATTTATTGTTTCCTTAAAGTTTTTACACATGGCAGTGGTTGGGCAGTAAAAGGACACATGTGGTAGGGTCTGAGTTATGGGATGGCCACTGAATCTTGTTCCACTGGTTCCAGCAGATGAAATTTTTTTTTGCCATGAACATCTCACTGGGATATTTTAAATATAATTTTTCATTCACACAGTTCATAATTAGAAATTATAAGCCTCATTTTAATACATGAAAATTGAAACAGTAATTGCCTTTCTCATCATCACTCAGCTAGAAGTAACAGAACTATTGTTAAAACCAGGTATTCGGATGCCTTACCGAGGGCTTTATCCCACTATATAATGGCTGCCCCCTAGTAAATACTACTTTAGCTTACAAAGAGGAAGGGGTTACGGTTGTTACATATTTCATTTTGCCTTTGTTATTTATTTTAGAGACATTTTAAATCCAAAGGATGTGATCACAACTCAGTTTGAAAATTCTGCTAGCAAAGATTTCTGCAGTCAGTCTTGCTGGTCTTCTTATGAGCTAAAGAAAAAACCTGTTGTTACCATATATACCAATAGTATTTCAACAAAGTGCAGTATGTGTCAGAAAAATGCTGATGTAAGTTACATTTTACTTTTATTGAGATTCTGTTCAAAGATCAGAGGCATTTTAACTGGCTCTGCTTATTTTGTGTGTTATGTGTGTTTCTATTTCCTAGACTCGATTTGAAGTTAAGTATCAAAATGTGGTACATGGTCTTTGTAGTGATGCTTGTTTTTCAAAATTTCATTCCACCAACAACCTTACCATGAACTGTTGTGAGAACTGTGGGAGCTATTGCTATAGTAGTTCTGGACCTAGCCAATCCCAGAAGGTTTTTAGTTCAACAAGTGTCACAGCATATAAGCAGGTATGAACATCAATCTGTCAAAACATAGTTAAATTTAATCCTAAACTGGCTGCACAGAGATGAACTGCAAAATAAGAGTGAACTCAAAAAAAAAAAGAGTCCTCCCATCCTTTCATCCTCATGTGTGAATTCTTCAGAAAAATAGGATAGATTTTGATACCGTAGGAATGACTGTAGAATGGGATGATAATAGGCATTTCAGGTCAGTTTTTAAGGCTCTCTTCATTACTGAGAATTTATAGTTGTAATTTCATAATTTGTTGTGTGAAATATTTTGTAGAATAGTGACAGCGAAGAAAACTGCTTATAAATAAACTCTGAGCAAGTCATATCTTTTTTCATTATAAAATATGGGTTGGAATGAGTTGTAATTATTTTGGCAACATCATCCTTTTAAAATACTTTAACCTTGTTTACTACAATAAATAATGAGTTAATCTGGTTGTAAATGAATCATGTGAGTTTATTACTAAGTGATTTGGATTTTTAAAGTTATCTTAAAAAATAAATTGTAAAAAAAAAAAAAAATTGTATCCCAGCACTTAGGAGGCTGAGGCAGGAGGATTGTTGCAAGTTTAAGACCTGCCTGGACTACAAAGTGAGTTCAAGGCCAGCCTGAACTGCATAGTAAGACCCTGTCTCAAAAAGATGAAAAATAAGTAAATAAAAATAAAAATTTTAAGTTAATAAATTTTTGATTTGTTAATTTCTCTGATCAGTTGGTATTTTATATTCATTAGTGAAAACTATCTCTTTTCTGGCAATTGCCACTTTTGGCAGTCTGGTTCCTGCTGTCACAGGAAAATTATTATTATTTTGTAAATTCAAAAATCAGTTCCATTCTTAAGTTTTAAAGTAGTATTATACAGCATCAACTGCATAAATAAGGTTCCTCTTTTATTAGGAAGATACATGGCAATTTTACATTTATATTTCCTGGCCATTTACTGAGAGACCATTTAGTTTATCGGTGACAGTATAGTGTAGGGGTTAGGAGCCTAAACTTTATAGTCTGGTGAAATAAGTTTAATTTCCCACTTCTGTTTATCTTGTGACACCCCCCCCCCCCGCCCAGGTGTGGAGATTGAGCCCAAGGCCTTGTACCTACTAGGCAAGCATTCTACCACTGAGATATACTCCCAGCCCTTGTCTGTGAGTTAAATGTAAACTTTTTGTTAATTTAATTTTTAAAAGTACTTTACTGGGCTGGGGACATAGCTCAGTGACACAATGCCTGCCTGGCAAGCAGAATGTTCTCAGTTTGATTCTCGGTACAAAAACAAACTTATAAAACTTGATCTAAAAGTACTTCACTGTTTTACTGAAAGAATTCTATAATAAACGTACATTGTTTAGCATAGGATCTGGCTTCTGGTAAACTTTCAAAAAGTAATAAATTGTAGCCACAGTTATTAAAACATGAATAAACATACAGGCAAATTTTATTATGAAACTTAGCTTAAAAAATAGTTTTGTGGGATCTCCTGATATGCATTAAACATTATTTCTATCTCTTGCTAAATAGTCTTAATGAGTTAAGTAGCCTTAGCGATGGTAGACTTTTCTAGACTGAGGTCAAGTTACATACTAAATATGGCCTTCTAGTTTGTAGGCTATTTGTTTCCTTGTGCTTATTTGTAGTGAGAAATCTGTTCTGACTATCCAATTCATTACTTGTAAAGTGTTTCGTTGTCACTAAAATACCTAATTTTTATCTAATTTTCTGTTTATATTTTATTGTTGTCTGAAAGAACTTGATTTTCCCACATTCCAACTTGCAAAATAGTCTAATATTAGTGTGGCCTCATTGTCATGTTCAGATATTTCAATGAATGGCAATGATAGTGCTTTTTCTTTTTAGAACAGTGTTTAATCTTACATGCTAGGATCTAAATGTTATTTTATTTTCTTAATAGAATTCAGCCCAAACGCCTCCGTATGCCCTGGGGAAATCATTGAGGCCGTCAGCTGAAATGATTGAGACTACAAATGACTCAGGAAAAACAGAGCTTTTCTGCTCTATTAATTGCTTATCTGCTTACAGAGTTAAAACTGTCACTTCTTCAGGTAATATTTAAATTTGACAAATTTAAAGATTCAGTAACTGTTAAGACTGAAACTGCTTTTCTCTCATATTGTTACAAACTAAATTTATCTGTATAGTTAAATAAAGACTCAAGGTTGGTTTATTTTTAAAGAACTGGTTTTTTAGTGCAAATAATTGTGGTATGTTATAGTTTCATGTATGAGAAGAAAAGAATAATTGTAAGACGTAGGTTAGTTTTTGTGTAAGTGAAAGTTGAGGTTGTAGATTTAAAGCTGATTGTAATGTTTGCTGATTTTGTGTGTGTGTTTATTATAATTGGCCTTCCATATCTGTGGATTCTACTTTCATGGATTCAACCAGGTAGATAAAAAATATTCAGGAAAAATAATTGCATCTGTACTGAACATGTAGATTTTTTGTTGTTATTCCTTAAATAATATGATACAGCAACTATACACAGTGTTTAGTTTATTATTATTACACTTACATTTTATTATTTACATTTGTTATTATTTACATTTTAAGTAGTTTAGAGAGCATTTAAAGTAAACAAGTAGATGTTTGGGAAGGTATGTGTAGATTATATGCAAATATTGTGCCATTTTATATATATAGTGAGGATCTGCAAATTTTGTTGTCCTTGGGGAGTCCTAGAACTAATGCCCTGAGGAGGGCTATACTGAGTATTTGTTGTTGTTTACTTTTAGAATTTTGGATTATTTGTTCACTTGGGTAACATACTCATTTTTTAAAAATTTTTTGTTGTCAAGGTGTCCAGGTTTCCTGTCATAGTTGTAAAACTTCATCAATCCCTCAGTATCACCTAGCTATGTCAAATGGAACTATATACAGCTTCTGCAGCTCCAATTGTGTAGTAGCTTTCCAGGTATGATTGAAGGTAGTATTTTTCTGTGTAGTTCTCTTAGGCAAAATGGTCATCTGCTGAAGGTCCATACTTTTTTTTTTTTTGGTACCAGGGATTGAACTCACAACCTCGCGCTTGCAAAGCAGGCACTTACGCTGCTGAGCTAAATCCCCGGCCCCTAAAGGTCCATACTTAGAACATTTTAAATTTAAACTAAAAAAAAAAAAAAATTCTATTCAACCAAAATTCCGTAGGTTATTTCTATAAAATGTTTCAACCCAGATGTTGGGCTTCCTTACTTGAGGTCCTTGCATGAGGTGTTCTTCCCTTCTACTTTCTCACTTAGCTCCTTCCCTTTCAAATGGGGTATGGGTTGGGTAGGTTGCATGGTGATGAATAGTAGGCAGTTGGGGCTCATGTGTCACTTCCTGATGACCTGTGGCATGGAATTGAAAGCATCCACTTGTCCCATTTTCTCCTCATCCCAGTCTACACATAAAAATTGAATTTAGTGATCTCATGGAGGGGGGGATCCCTGATGTGGTATCACTGGCTCCAGGAGAGAGAGTCTGCTGGTGACTACTATGTTGTAATAGCCATGAAGAGTTAGTACTGGGCTTGCAGAAAGAGGGTGCCTTGGGAGAACAGAAAGGCATGCTGAATTTTTTAGCAGTGAGTCTTGGAGATCTTTAAAGCCTAGATTCCAGTCCTCTATCTCTTAATACTGCATTTCTCCATTCATCTACATTGGAAGTACATCACCGAAACTCAGTGAAAAATAAAATGTAAAAAAAGTTTGAAGCAGAATCAATTTATTAAAATGAAGAAGTAAAAATCAGTAAGTTACATTATTTCTCAATTGAAAAAATCTTTGCTTTGTGTTCATTTAGAATGTATTTAACAAGCCAAAAGGAGCAAATCCTTCAGCAGCAGCCCCATCTCAGGGTCAAGTGGTTGTGAGCACGCCCTCTGGGTCAGCGGTGTCTGCAGGAAGAGGTGGCGCCTCTTTCTCCAGTTCAGTCAGTGGTGCTCCCTCAGCTGGCTTCCAGACTCCTGCTGAACAATCCCAGCAGATTGCTTTAGCTCATACACTTGTGAAACTCAAATGTCAGCACTGTAACCAAATGTTTGCCACAAAGCCAGAGCTGCTTTTCTACAAGGTAAAACACAGTTGTGAAAAGATTGAATCCATTAGATGCACTTCTATATCTGTCTTTAATAGTTATTCAGTTTGCTTTGAAATGTAAAGGAAAAAGAATTTTCAGTTCCCCATTTAATTTTGTACTTTTTAAATATATTGGATTTCTCTTATAAGATAAATCATGTGATATTTAAGCTCGTGAGTCTGATTTACTCCATATAACATTATGGTCTCAAGGTACATCCATTTTTCTACAAATGACTCAAGTTTATCCTTTATGGCATAGTAGTACTCCATTGTGTATAAATACCACCTTTTTTTTTTTGGTACCGGGATTTGAACTCAGGACCTTGCGCTTCCCAGGCAGGTGTCTGCTGATGAGCCATATCCTCAGTCCACTACCATGTTTTCTTTATCTGTTGATTTATTGATCGAAATGTAGGCCACTTCCAAGATTCAGCTATTGTGAATTATGCTGCTAATGAGGGTATACATGTATCTGTAATATAGTGTCTTTAACCATTTCAGGAAGATACCTAAAGATCTGGGAATAGTTGGGTCAAATGGAATTTCTGTTTTTTGAAGAATCACAAAGGTGTCTTAAAGATAAACAACTGTTTAGCTAGATCTCAATGACTGTTATTTTCCTGCAGGGCAAAATGTTTCTATTCTGTTGCAAAACTTGCTCTGATGAATACAAAAAGAAAAACAGAGTTATGGCAATGTGTGACTACTGTAAACTGCAGAAAATTATAAAGGAGACTGTGCGATTCTCAGGGGTTGATAAGCCATTCTGTAGTGAAGGTAAAAAAAAAGTTTAGTTTTATCCACAAAGCATATTATTATAGAAGTTTATAATTTATGATGACTTGGGGAAATAATACATGACTAATGCTCAAATAGTTTTTCTCTCATGAAGTCTAATCTGAGCATATGTGGGTTGGGTTTATACTTCAGTTTAAAACCTTTTTCCTGACCATGGTGATATATATCTGTAATTTTGGCTTCTTGGGATGCTAAGACGGGAGGATTCCAAGATTGAGTGTCTTAATGAGACCCTGTCTAAAATAAAAAAGTAAAAAGGGCTATATATATAGTTCAGTGTGAAGTCTCTGGGTTCAGTCCTCAGTAGTTCCCCCGCAAATCTTTTAATTTATTTTTTTCAGTGCCAGGTGAACAAAGGTGTTAACACATGCTAGGCAAGCATCCTACCATTGACTGATGACAATTGTAGCCCTAAAGTTTGTCTTTTTAAATGTTGTGGTAATCTGAGTAAAGGGAAGTTATTGAAATAGAATTAAATCAGTGATCCTGGTATAAAAATCTTGTACAGTTAGCTGTAACATCAGGGATCTTTTATTCTTATATGTATGTGTAAAGTGGTGACCTAAGCAGTTGCTCTTCTCTCCTTGGCTTAAGAAACTTCTGTATCTGTTATTTGTGAAACAGATGGTCTAACATTTAGAGTGTATTTAAAAGGTGATAGGAGTTTTTTTTCTGTGGATATACAAGTTATTCTTTAACCCAGAGGCAAATACTTGTGTCATATATTTAGAAGTTAAAGTTTATATCTACATTTGTTTAAAGTTTGTATCTAAGACCATAGAAAATCATTTTATCTCTTTGAAGTTAATGCAAATTTGGTGTTTCTTCATTTCATCCCTTTTTGTGCTCAGTTTGCAAATTCCTCTCTGCTCGAGACTTTGGAGAACGATGGGGAAACTACTGTAAGATGTGCAGTTATTGTTCACAGACATCCCCAAATTTGGTAGAAAATCGATTGGAGGGCAAATTAGAAGAGTTTTGTTGTGAAGAGTGCATGTCCAAGTTTACAGTTCTTTTTTATCAGGTAAATGTGATACATGGATTTGTTTTCTGCAGTTAGTGCAAATTATTTTCTGTATATTCAAATTATGTGAGGAAAAATGTAGTGTTTAAAACTGGATAAAGTAAAATATGGGCTTTTATTGCAAAATTTGAATATAAAGATAAAATCTTTAGAGAAAAAATGATTTCTGGAGACTGTTGATGGAGGTTATTTGTCTTTTATTTATTGTTTCTATATCTTTATGAGGTACATTATAGTAATTCAGTAAATGTATACAGTGTATTTTATCAAATCAGGGTAATAAGCGTTTCTATCTCTTATTAGTCATTTTCATATGTTAGGAATGTTTTACTCTTCTGTGCCTTATTTTCACTTTTTAAAAAGCACATTGACCTTATTTGAAACTTTGAATTCTTTTAGGTTAGAACTTTATATAATGTTGCTTTAAGTGGCTCTCTCATTCAGGTTATGCTGAGAAATTTGAAGTCAGACCTTATTCTCACTTCATAGGTTAAAGGACAATCACTGACAACCTTAACAACTTAATTCTAAAAAAAAAAAAAAAAATTACCTTTCTGAAAGGCCAGCAGTGATACTCATTATTAATCGTCAGTAATACATGTCTGGTGTTCTGTAATTGTTGTTTTATTTAATCCTTACCACAGTCCTAAGAGGTAGGTATGTTATTGCTGGCATGTGAAAAGGAAAAGGAGAGAAGTCTAGAGAGTGGTTAAGTGTCCCTGAGGAAGCTGGTAGGTGACAACTAGATAGCACTTATAGCACATTAGTCAAATCACTACCTTTTTTTGCCTCTTTGCCACCTCCAAAATATAATTTATTTATTTTCTTTCTTACTTTCTTTTCTTTTCTTTCTATTTTGTTGTACTGGGAATCAAACTTCAAAATATAATTTTCTTGGGGAGGAAGGTAATATCTTTTTTGTAATTAAATGAGCAGGACCAATCACAGGGCTTCAGGCAAAGAATGTCTAATTAGATATTTATCTGATTAATCAAAGTTTTTATGATTTCAAAGCCTCATATTCTTTCTGCTGTAGTATGCTGCTTCTTAATCTTTTAAAAAATAGATTCCTTCCTCAGTAAATTAAAAAACAGAATAGCATCTTTTGTAATAATTCTCTCAATTTAGGGTATAGATCTATATACAATAAATAAACATTTATTTTTAATTACGGTGTTTTAAGGTAGGAACCTTACATTTTATAGTCCTAACTGCCTCATCATACAGTATCTGGCTTTCATGGTGTCTCTCATTTATGATTAAAGTTACCTATTCATTATTTTATAATTTTAAGCCTTTTTTTTCATGACTTCTATCTCAGATGGCCAAGTGTGATGGCTGTAAACGTCAGGGTAAGCTGAGTGAGTCCATAAAATGGCGAGGAAATATCAAACATTTCTGTAACCTGTTTTGTGTCTTGAAGTTTTGTTATCAACAAAATATGAATGATCTTCTTTCACAAAATAAAGGTAAAGCTAAACTTGACTAATGGGATCTTTATGTTAGTGCTAGGATATACTATCAACATACATAGTTGAAAACAATGTAATAAAATTTCACTGGATTCACAGAGCCCGGGTTTCCTTAAATTTCCCTTTGAGAATCCTTAATGAATAGTCCTTTTATTAATTTTTACAGAAAAAAATTTATTTGATTGCTGATTGATTTATACATACAGATAATATAGTTAATAGAAAAGAGTGCATACTATTCAACTAAAAAAACTAGGAATATAAATAGAAAATCAGGACAGACAAAGGGAGAAGATATAAGTATGCTAATACAGTTCTGTGACTGGTGTAAGATTTGATCTGTAGCTTGCTTTTTGCACACACACACACACACACACACAAAACACAAAAAACAACACATTAATTATCTCAGAAAAAATAGATCAGTTCTTCATGGGTTGTAAAGCTTTTCCTGGCCAATCATAAAATAATTTTATAAGTAGGACAGCTAATGTGGTCAAAATACTCAGAATAGATAGATGTTTGGTATGTTCTTAAAGTAGTTCTACATGTCATTTTCTGAGTATTAGGTAAAAAACGTTTGATGTTATGTTCTCTTATCAAGGTCTAAAGTGCTTGCTGCCTGATTGACAGAATCCATCTGCTTGCAGGCTCTTTGCCTGCCTTTGCAATCTTATTAATCATTACCTTAATCATATATGCCTTTTGCTGAACTTCTATGTTACCATCTATCTCCTGGGACTATTCTGGTTTGCAGTAGAATATTCATTTTGTCATGTGGTTTAAGAATATCAATGTTATGTGAATGGACAGTTCCTTCATCAACTTACTTATAAAAATTGTCATGTTAAATTTTTATTCAAAGCAAGTGTAAGGGTAGAAGTCTTAATACTCATTTTTGGACAGCCCGGTTAATCCTGAAGCTGATACCTTATTTTTACTGGCTATATATCATTTGAAGCTTCTAATTTTACAGAATCAAGCTTTTTTTAAAGCCCTAATGAATGCTAATTTGTTTAGAATCTCCCAAGCCAACATTGTGCAGAATTAATATTCATACTGCTTTTTGAAAACTTAGTTGTTAAAATGTTTTTTGTTAAACCTTTTGTTTATAATTACATTTTTGTTGATTTTAATCAGTAAATATTTCTAAGGCACAAACTGCTATGATGGCATTACCTTCTAAAAGAACAAATATAACCCCAGTCATAACCAACGTGGTATCATTGGCAAAAATACCTGCTGCCCAGCCTACAGGAAACACTAAGACTGTTTTAAAAGGTATGACTTGATATAAAGGCAGTTGGCTAGAAGGTAGGGATGAGCATTGCCTAGTTTAAGTGGCTGTTACTAGTAATATCTGTTTTTACATTATATAAAGAACTCTATCTCTGGGGGAATGGTTAAGCAAGAAAAGTGATGTGTTGGGTTGGGGATTTAGCTCAGCGGCATAAGCACCTGCCTTGCAAGTGCGTGGTCGTGAGTTCGATCCCTGGTACCAAAAAAAAAAAAAAAAAGAAAAGTGATGTGGATGGGAAAGGAAGTTATATGTGTGATTTACTTTTTTAAGAAAGCAGATGATTTTACTATACCTGCTTATTTATAGCAGACATTCTGATATAGTTGGATTAGTCTGTAACACGGTTATCCTTACCTTTACCAGCTACCAGAGGTGATATTAATGTAGAATTTCTTTGGGCCATTTTTTGAGAAATTTTGGCTCAGAATGTAGTCCACTTTGGAGGAAATGAACTTCTTACATGTATTCTGGGAATAATAATGTATGTTTTGATTTATAACAGGTGCAGCTACTACAGAGGCAGCAAAAATCATTGGAAATGTAAGTTTTACTATTAACATTTTCTTCTGGATAAACCTGGTTGGGTTTATGACATGTCTACAGTTTACTTCTATTTGCAGCTTACTTTTTACAAAAGGTGGAGTAGTATTTACAGTAATTTCTTGTTTTGAATCTTACAGTTTGACCTTATATGATTAATAAGAATATATTCTGGATTTATTTTACTGTTCCTTTGTGTTCAGATTTCTTCTTTAAATGCTTATTCAACCTGATTGCTTTTTTTCACTTTTCCTATATTCAGCATTTTCTTTTTATACTAGAAAATTTTTTGAAAATTTAGTATCCTTCTAACGTTGAATTACGTGACACTGAAAAAGTACAAAATGTTATATTTCAAATTTGAAACATTGTGGAATATCTCAAAAATGAAAGAAATTGTGTTTTTCTAGAAGTACATTATTTCAAATCTGGAAGGCTGAAAAGATTACAAATTTATGCCACTGTTGCCCTTTAATGGAGAATCCCATGATACTATACTAGGTCTTAGGTTAATATTTTTGGTGACTATTATGGTAAGTGTTAACATTTACTGTTTATATAATTAAAAATCCATTCTTATGTCACATAACAGTGTCATTCAAATGTTTGTTACGTGGTGCTAAAATGTATGCCCTCAAATTCAGTAACTTTGGACAGATGTTAAATATGAAAATCTATGAAGATGGCTAAACCACTGTTATGATGCCTCATATTATTACTTTAGGAACATGTACCCTGCCCAGTATTAGAGTACTCAAAACACCAAAAGTAGCACCAGATTACCAAAAACACTTAAAGGAGGTCCTTACCATAGTTTACAAAGTTTATAGTTCCACTAGTATAGCCAGACAAGGATAGTGGAGTAAGTGGGGAAAAAATCTTGGTAATACAGGCATGAAGCATTTTTGATGATTTGAAATGTGACAGTGAGGTAAAAGTTTAATTAAGTCATGGCTGCTTTTCCAGTTAAAAGCACATTGAGGTGTTGATAGTATAAAAATGAGCAGGCAGGCTGTATCTGCTATCTCTAAAGCTATCAAAATCTTAAAGAGGCTTTAACCTGAATGACAGTATAACATTAATAAACAGTCTGGGCCAGGGATATAGATCAGTGGCACAGCGCCTGCCTAGCAAGCATGAGGTCCTGAGTTCAGTTTCCAGTATAAAAAAAAAAAAAAAAGCAGTTTATATAAGATATATGTAAAGTATATTTTTAGATAAGGTAGACTTGCACACAGTTGATAAAAGGCATTGTTGAAAATTTGCTTGGGCTGAAATTTGAAATACAGAGGTACCAGGGTGAAGACCATAGTGGTTAGCATAGGCCTTTAGCTTAATGGTAAAGACACTGGTATAAGTTTTTGACCATATTTTAGTAGCATTTACTATTTTTGAAGATGATTCAAATATGAGTTGCTATTCTTCGGTGACAAGGAAAAAAGTGGAAAATGTGTCTGCATGTTAGGAAATCCTCAGTGGAAAAAAATGAGAGGAAAAAACTCAGACTCACTTTTTAACAGAAGTCTCACAGCAAACCAGAGTGGTTTTCTATAATGTTGTTGGAAGATGATAATTTCTAATTAATTATTATTTTTCTATAATTATCTTCAGTCAATATATAACATTAGTTAATGAAGTATCATTAAATTAACTCATTTGTATCTTATATTGTATATTAAATTATATATTTAATTATGTGATTAATAAATTACTCCTGTACTGTTAATGATGATGCTGTTACCTACACAGTTGTACAATTAAGATACTAATGTATCCACAAATATTAATGTGTACTTATTAGAATTTTGTATATGTGGTTATATATTTGGAAAATACATTCTTCTACTTCATGTATATGGGACAATTAGTCTTTAATTATGCTAGTTTCTTTTAATTATTGAAGTTTTTGAGGGACATATACTTCATATTTAATGTTCCTTCCACTGTATATGTTTTTCCCATATGAAGTATTTCTATAATTTACCAGTTATTTAAACTGTGTTACCAGATATCTCTCATTACTACTTTTAGTTTACTCTATAAAATATATAATAATAAGCAATATAGTGCTCTTATGATATGAAAAAAACCCTGATAGTTTAGAATCTTTTTTTTTCCTCCAGGACTGTTAGTATGTATCTCCCTCTAGTTATTTAAATGTTCTTATATTTTAGGAAATGATGAAACATACAAAAAAGTAAAAAGAAAACTATTGAAAAAGTCAGCAGACTTTTCCTATAAAAACCTAAATAGTCTTTTGAACTTTGCAGACCAGGCAGCCTCTGTTGCAACTAGACTCTGCTACCTCTGACAGTGTAGTGCAGAAGTGAACACAGACAGTACATAGATGAATGACTATATAAAGACAGTTGGCTAGAAGGTAGGGATGAGCATTGCCTAATGTAAGTGGCTCTTACTGGTAATATATTTTTTTACATTATATAAAGAACTCTGTCTTTGGGAGAATGGCTAATAAGCAAGAAAAGTGATGTGGATGAGAAAGGAAGTTATATGTGTGATTTACTTTTTTAAAATTTCCAATAAAACTTGATTTTTAAAAGCAGGTAGGAAAAAAAAAAGTAGATAGGGGTTTGACTTGGCTCACAGTCAATAGTTGGCCAACCCCTACTCTACTGTATTTTTACTACCCAGAATTAACCAATGTTATATTTGGTTTACTTGCACTGCCCCTCTTCTTCTCCTTCCTCTCCCTTCCCCTTCCCTTTCCCTTCTTTTCCCTTCCCTGTTACCTTCCCTTCCCCTCCCCTTCCCCTCCCTTGCCTTCCCTTACTCTTCCCTTCCCTTCCCTTTCTCCTTTCCTTCCCCTTCCTTCCCCTCCCATCCTTCCTTTCCTTCTCTTCTTCACTACTAACTAGCAATCCCTTGTTCACTTACTGTTGTGTTTGGTGTGGCTTTTCAGACCACTTTGTAACCTTTCAATATAGATAATCCATGAAAAATATTTAATATTATATTTTTAAAATACCCATTTTTTATGAAATATCCATTCATGTTGGTACTTAATAGATTTAGTACAGTCTTATTGACTGATAATAGTATTGCATTATTTGTAGGTATCATATTTAATTGTTCATTGCCTGTGATAGACTAGATTGTTTCTACTTTTTCACTGTTAAAAATCTCTACCACATTGAATCCTTGTCTGTGTCTCCTAGTAGCCCTACATAGGTATTTCTCTAGTGTAGAAATGAAAGAATAGAATGATTGAATAAAAAAAAAAGTTGGATTTTTAGGTTTCAAATTGTCCTACAGAGTGACTATTTCATGTTTTACCCCCAGAAACTCATTTCCTATAGCCTCACCATCGTTTAATATTGTCATATTTAAACCTTTTTTTCCTGATCTATTTGGTGGTATCCTTTTCATTATTTTGTGTGTCAATGACTACTAGTAGGTTTGCTTATATTTCTGTGGGTTTTTTTAAATTTTGGATTTTTTTTCTTTCTATTTCCTGTTTTTAATTTCCACCCGTTTTTGTGTTTAATTATCTTTTCTTCTTGATGCCCTGTATACAGTAATCTCCATATATTCATGATTTTTGTTTCTTTGGTTTCCATTACTCACAATTAACCATGGTCTGAAAATATTAAGTGAAATTCCAGAAATAAGTAATTCATAAGTTTTAAATTGCTTGCTCTTCTGAATAGCATTATGAAATTTTGTGCCATCTTGCTCTGTCCTCAGGTGATTTTTAAGTATCATTTAGGTGGTGGTTTATTTGAGATTTATTTCTCTTTTCCTGACCTTTTAGTTCTAGATTTATGTATCTAATTGCCTACTTGACATTTACACTTGGATAAGTAATAGCAGTCTCAAACATGTCTAAGACAGAATGCTTGTATTCCCCCATAGACTTCCCTTCATTGTTCCCTGCTTCTTAAGCCCCTGCTACCTCCATGATGTGAGCACCATTGTCTGTCTTCTGGATTTTTTTTTTTTTTTTTTTTGGTACCGGGGATCGAACTCATGACCTCGCGCTTGCCAGGCGAGTGCTTAAGCCACTGAGCTAAATCCCTGGCCCTTGTCTTTTGGATTGTTAATGATCTATTTTTTTCTGAATCCAATCTTGTCCTATGTATGGTACTCTTTTCTTCTGTTACCAGAATGATCTTTTTAAGAAACACTAAATCAAGTCCTGTTACTCCTCTGCTGGAAACTTTTAGTGAAGTTCTGGACAAGAATAAAGAAGTGAAAGAACTAGTTTCCACATATTAAAGTTGTAAGAAAGCTACAGATGCTATAAAGTTCCACATACAGTTAAGATATCCAGTATTGGTGCATGAATATACAGACAACAGAAAAGACTGAGAATAATCCCAAGTATATCCCAAATATAATGATAAAGATGTTATTTCTGATCAGTAGGAAAAATACGGATTAGTCAATTAAGATGTGTAACTCAGTAGACAGATAGAAGAAAATACAGTTGGATTTCTACCTCATAGTTAGACCACAATGAAGGTCAAAGAAATGAGAAAAAAATTAAATGAAAGAAGTTGTAAAAGTACTATGAAATACTTGTAATAACCTAGAAGTGGGGAAAGCTCTTCTAAATATGTCACAAAACCCAGAGACCATAACAGAATCCACTGGGAAATTCAACTGTATTTCAAAGAATCAATAGGGAAATTCAGTTGTATTTCAGAGAATCGATAGGGAAATTCAACTATATTCAGTTTATGTCAGTAAAGCTAGTAAAAAGTATGTCATATTTGTGAATCAAAAAAGACTCAATACTCAATAGAAAACTGGGCAGAAGTATGATTCATCAGTTTATATACCTGGACATAAAAACATTTCTTTTTTTATATAAAAGTATTTCTTAAACATATGAAAAGACAGTTTTAACATTGGAGAAATGCCATTAAAAGTACAATTTAATCATATTGACAAAGATAAAAATGATGAATAACACTGTTAAGGCTTTCTTACATATTGCTATTAGGAGTGTAAATAGATAAAACTGCTTCGGAGCATTTTAGTAGAACCTGTAAAAATTTAAAATGTAGGGTTGGGGATTTAGCTCAGTGGTATAAGAGCCTGCCTGGCAAGCACAAAGTCATGAGTTCAATCCCTGGTACCACACACACACACACACACACACACACAGGAAAAAAAAAAAAAGATAAAGAGGCTGTGACTCCCCAGCGCACAAAAGTTTACAAATCAGAAACCGAAACAATAGCCTCCTTAAAAAAAAAAAATTAAAACGTAAATGTCATTTACCTAGGAGTGGGTAAATTCCCATTTTTAGGAATTTATCCCTCAGATATATTTTATACATTTATGAAATTAGTTATGTACAAGAAGATTAATTTTAGCATTGCTTGTAGTGGCAGAAACTTGAAAACAATTTTTTTATCAGTGACCAGGGCCATAGTGAATTCACTCTGTTTTGTTTTTTCTTTTTTTTTTCTTTTTGAGACAGGGTCTTGCTGTGCAGCTCAGGCTGGCCTTGAGCTCACTTTGTAGCCCAGGCTGGTCTCGAACTCACAATGATCCTCCTGCCTCAGCCTCCCGAGTGCTAGGATTACAGGCATGAGCCACCACGCCTGGCAATGAATTCACTCTTGAGCTATCACGTTAATTAGAAAAAATAGCCCAAATTAGGCAGAATCTGAAATGTACCCCTTTCCAATGCCACACCTATTTACATGACAGTGGCCTTGGAGCTGTAGTTTAACTATGGTATATCCATAAAGTAGAATAATATGGAGTTAAAAATAGCTTTGTGTGTACAGGCATAGAACAATTTGAAACCTAGAGTGAAAAAATATATATGTATATAATATATATGCACACACATATATCAGTGTACATTGTATGCCCATTTGTGCTTTAAACCTCCCCACAAAATGTGTGCTTGTTCATAGATATAGAGTACCTCTAGAAGGCCACCAATAAATAGGTAAGAGTGGTTGCCTCTGAGAACTCCATGTAGTAGAAATTGAAAGAGAAAATAATTTTTCCATTGTTTATTGTT
Source organism: Hydrochoerus hydrochaeris (assembly GCA_004027455.1). NCBI lineage: Eukaryota > Metazoa > Chordata > Mammalia > Rodentia > Hydrochaeridae > Hydrochoerus > Hydrochoerus hydrochaeris. The sequence goes on along the minus strand of PVLA01001578.1, from coordinate 36,453 downwards.
TGAATCTTTTCAGTTTTATGTTGCATTACTATTAAAAACATGCATAGTTTTTAAAGATAAAGGTAAATAGGGCAAAGGGTATATACTTCATAGAAAAGGAAACATAATGCTTGCATGAGAAAAATGCCTAATCACACTATACTAAGATAATTTGTCAGTTACTGAGAAATAGCAAAAAGTATGGTACTTCCCTGTTGATATGGGTGTTGGAAACCAGACAAACATAGTGCTTATGGCCATACAATTTGATATAATTTCTTTCTTTTTTTTGGTACCAGGGATCAATCTCACAACTGTGTGCTTGCAAGGCAGGCGCTTATGCCACTGAGCTAAATCCCCAGCCCTTGATACAATTTATATAAAAAACAATTTGGCACTACCACTGGAATTAAAATCATATACCTGTGACCCGTCAATAACAAACTTTATTCTGTAAATATACAAGCACATATAGGACATATAGTCATTGTGTAAGGATGTATAAGGATAGTCATTGTAGAATTGTTTTTAATAGGACAGGATTTGTAACATTTCAGTGTTCATCAGCAAAGACTCTTCAAATTACTTATCATACATCCAGTAGAGAAATATTATGTATGCTGTCACAAAGCAGCTTTATACAAAGTTATATAAATATGTCTCTAAGATAACTTGCTAAATAACAAGAACAAGGTGCTGAACCTTCTAATATGTTATCATTGTTTACTTATATAGACCATTTCTCTTTTTTGAGACAGGGTCTCACTTGCAGTTCAGCCTGATCTTGAGCTCATTTTGTAGCCCAGGCTGGTCTTGAACTCATAAGGATCCTCCTGCCTCAGCCTCCTGAGTGCTGGGCTTATAGGTGTGAGCCACCATGCCTGGCTACTTACACAAACCATTTCTAGAAGGATATATAAGAAATTAGGAACAGTGGTTGATTTTCAGAGTTCAGTTTGAAAAGCCAGCAGTCATTCATGTATATGCTTTTATACCTTTTAAATTTTATACTGAATGTGTCCATTACTAATTTCTACAGTGGGTGTCCCATCACATTTAAAATTCAATTCTAATTGTGTTATTGCTGTTGTTTTGTTTTTGTTAGTTAATTAATTTATTTTTTGTACTGGGGACTGAACTCACAACGTTGTGCTTGCCAGGCAGGTGCTGTGCCCCTGAGCTATATCCCTGACCCAAGGACCTTCTGATCTTATATAGTTTGGTTTCTGCCATACTTTCCAATCTTACTGTTTTGCCCTTGATTACTGTTTTAGCCTCAGGGGTGCATGGGGGCAGGGAGAGGGTGAGAGTGGACTGCCCCAGGCAGCACATTTTTTTGGTCAGCATTATTAACCAAAAAGGAAATTACATTGTAATTCCAAAAGGAATTACATTGTACATTTACTCCATTTTATTTATTTATTTTTTATTTTTATTTATTTATTTATTTATTTACCTATTTTTGTCTTTTTGAAAGAAGGTTTCACTATGCAGTTCAGGCTGGTCTTGAACTCACTTTATATCCCAGGTTGGCCTTGAACTTGCATCGATCCTGGTGTCTTAGCCTCCTGAGCACTGGGATTACAGCATGTGCCACCATACTGGACTGTTTACTCCATTTTAATACTGCAAAGATAAATGAAAATATATTGGAGTGCGCAAGAACTCTAGCTCTGCCACTGTTAGCCTTGTTCCTAATGCATGCCAACCAAGCCTTTTCTGACGCCGGGTTTTTGGACCCGTAGTCCCTCTGCATGATCTCTAACCTTGGCACATGGTTTACTCCTTTGAATAATTTGGAAGACCTCTGCTCAGATGTTTACTACAAGATTATTCCTCTCCTACGCTCTCACTCTCCATTTCCTTACTGTGCTTTATTTTTCTTTGCATCTTGTATCACTACCTCAGATCACACATTAGGGATTTGTCATACCTGTTTTCCATGTCGCCCTCTAGAATGTAAGACCCATAAGAGCAGGACTATAGTTTGTTTTCTGCTGTTCCTCTACGGCTTAGAAGAGTGTCTTGTTTATGGTGAACATTTAATAAATGTTTACTGAATGAACATGTAAATACATTCTGCTATTCCTACTCTGCTTGTTCTTTAATGTTGTTTTATAGACCTCTGTTTACAAAAGCTTTGTTTCCAAGTAGACAAATGTATTGCTCTTTTTACTTTGTTTTTATTTTGTGTTTAAGAATATATTCTCTATGCTCTAGGAATTTGAAAATTCTCCAGTGATTTTAAGTTTTGCTTTTTTTCATGTTGAGGTCTTTAATTGATAAAGAATATATTTTTCTATATAGTTGAAGATTGGATACAATTGATCTTAGTGGCTAATTGATAATCAGCAAGGATTGTTTTCATTATTTGGCTCACACTATAGAGTTGCTATTTTATTAGTGTTATTATCCTCCAATGCTGGGAATCAAACCTAGGGCCTCCCAGTTGCTAGGCAAAGGCTCTACTACTGAGCTTTATCCTCAGCCTCCTAAGTGTTTTTAAAAATCAGTAAATGGAACTAATACTTTTTAGAAATTAGGAGACTTAGGAGTTAAAGTGTATATTTTTCAAAGTGTGCCTTTTTTGGAACTTTTTTTCAGAGTTATATTTCTTTTGATATATATATAATCTTTCATATGGTAATAATTACAGTCAATGATAACATAGTAAAAATTCTCTTTGATTCTTGAATTTGTTTTTAACCAGGAAAATGCACAGTCAGATGCCATGAAACTTGTGTCTTCTCAGTCTTCTCAGCCTTCTAAACTTTTAAAAAATAAAGGCATATTATGTAAACCTGTCACACAGACCAAGGCCATCTCTTGCAAACCACATACGCAACACAAGGAATGTCAGACCGGTATGCATTCTTGTGCTTTTTCTGTCAAAGTTTTTTGTTTATTGTGTTTGTTTCTTTTTACTCTGCTTTTTTTGGCGGGGGAAGGTTGGAGGGATAGGGTCTTGCTGTTAGTGCGGGTTGATCTCAAACTCATAGCAGTCGTCCTGCCTCAGCCTCCCAAGTACTGGGGGATTACAGGCATGTACCACCATGCCCAGCTGTTTTGATTTTTTTTAAAGAATGTATTTGGCAATGTCTTGAATGTGAAAACATTCATTAATTTGTAGGTCACATATTTTGAATCCATATAAACATAACGCATTATGCACAGAGTAGACAACTATCTCTTGCATGTATGTGTACATTGCTGTTTTCTAAATGTACAAACTATTATAATTACTAAGATAAGGATTTGGTTAAAAGCATTATTGATTTAACCTTAGTTTTATTTTTTTAAACACTGAATTCAATTTTTAGTTACTGAAAGTACAGTTCACATATCTACTGTTGTAAGCTACTTTGCCATCTTACGTTGCATTGGAAACAGTCCATGTCAATAGAAATTAAATATACATTGGGATTGTGTGTGGTGTGTGTGTGGTGTGTGTGAGATATTGGGGATAGAATCTAGAGGCTCTTTATCATTGATGTCCAGGCTGGCCTTGAATTTGTGGTCCCCCTGCCTCAGCCTCCCAAGTAGCTGGGGTTTTAGGCATGACCTAAAACCTAGTTACACTGATGCACTTAATATACATAGATTCTAGTGTATATATTACTAATTTTATAAGGTTAGATATTTAGGTTCTTTTTTCAACACCCTCCCCTAACTGCAATCAAATGCAGGGTGTCATATATATTAGGCAGATGTTTTGCCACTGACCTACTCTCCAAGCCCTAAATTTTTAACATTTGTTAGTAATTTTGAGTTGTGTTAACACATCTTTGTCCACTTGTCTAATTATTTCTTTGGGATAAAACCTAAGCAGTGGAATTACTGATTCAAAGGTTATCATAGATTTTTTTTGTCTTTTTGGGACAAGGTCTCACTATGTAGTTCAGGCTGGCCTCGAACTCACTTTGTAGCCCATCTGGCCTTGAACGTGCAGCGATCCTCCTGCTTCAGCTTCCCGAGTGCTAGGATTACAAGTATGCACTACTATGCCCAGCTATCATAAATTTTTAAGACTTTTGAAATCTGTTGCTAAATTACCCTCCTGAAAAGTTATTATCAGTTTATGTTTCAGCCATCAGTGTTTCAGAGGACTGATTGCTCTATACTCACTGATGCTGATTTTTAAAGTCAATGACTATCCTTATATTTCCCTCTACTTTAATTTTGAACAATTTTACAATTTAGACAGGCTGAAAATACCATATAGTGAATATCAGCACATCATCTGTCTAGATTCACTAAATGTTAACTTTTTCTAATGATTGTCTTTTGTCTTTTCTGAGTAAAAAAAGCTGGGCATGCTGGCACATGCTTGTAATCCCAGCACTCAGGAGACTGAAGCAGGAAGATAGATCACTGCTAGTTCGAGGCCAACAAAGTGAGTTCAAGGTCAGCCTGAACTGCGTAGTGGAAGCCTGTCTAAAAAAAAAGAAATTTGCTCTTCAGACTAATTTCAGAAATCTGTTGGATACTTGGGATTACTTATACCTGATCCATAGCCTCCAGTTTTATTGTAGTCAGTGACTAACCTTTGAGCAAAGAAGAAATTCAGTTTTCAGTGGCATTGTTGAGGGGTATGGTTTATCTTCAGTCAGTGTGTTCTTTTGATAAATACATAGTCAGATATAAATTTTAAATATGTGAGGAAAAACATAAAGAACAATGCATATTTGTTCTTGAACCTTACAGTGATCCAAATATTTCTTTCAGATTTACCTGTGCTTAATGAAAAAAGTGATGCAGAACATGATTCTCCACCTGCAAAAAAAAAGAAAATAGGTTTTTTCCAGACCTACGATCCAGAGTATTTAAAAGTTGGTTTTATTATCTGTCCTGGATCAAAAGAAAGTTTGCCAAGACCACAGTGTGTCATTTGTGGAGAGATCTTACCCAGCGAAAACATGAAGCCAGCAAATCTTTCTCATCATTTGAAGACAAAACATTCAGAATTAGAAGGCAAGCCATTAGATTTTTTTGAACAGAAATCTCTTGAAATGGAATGTCAAAACAGTTCTTTAAAAAAGTGTTTACTAGTTGAAAAGTCACTTGTGAAAGCTTCTTATTTAATTGCTTTCCAAATTGCTGCCAGCAAGAAGCCATTCTTTATTGCAGAAGAACTAATTAAACCATATTTAGTAGAAATGTGTTCAGAGGTTTTGGGTTCAAGTGCTGGAGACAAAATGAAAACCATTCCTCTTTCGAATAATACAATTGGATACAGGATTGATGAACTATCTGCCGACATTGAAGATCAGCTGATTCAAAAGGTCAGAGAGTCCAAGTGGTTTGCCCTTCAAATAGATGAGTCATCAGAAATCTCAGCTGTGACCCTTCTCTTATGCTATATTCGTTTCATTGATTATGATTGTAATGATATAAAAGAAGAATTACTATTTTGCATTGAAATGCCTTCTCAAATAACTGGTTTTGAAATATTTGAGCTAATAAATAAATATATTGATAGTAAATCTCTCAACTGGAAATACTGTGTTGGCCTCTGTACTGATGGGGCTGCAAGTATGACTGCCAGATGTTCTGACTTAAGGGCAAAAATTCGAGACGTTACTATGAATCCAGTGGCATTTACACATTGTTTTATTCATCGTGAACATTTAGCTGCTAAAAAGTTGTCTCCATGCTTACATGAAATTCTTTTGCAGTCAGCACAAATTTTAAGTTTTGTAAAGAGCAATTTGTTGAATTCACGAATGCTAACAATTTTGTGTGAAGAAATGGGATCTGAGCATGTGAATTTACCTCTTCATGCTGAAGTACGTTGGATATCAAGAGGAAGAATTTTAACAAGATTATTTGAATTGCGACATGAAATGGAAATATTTTTAAATCAAAAGCATTCAGATTTGGCCAAGTATTTTCAGGATGAAGAATGGGTTGCAAAGCTAGCCTATTTAGGAGATATATTTTCACTTATAAATGAATTAAATTCAAGTCTCCAAGGAACTATGACTACTTTCTTCAGTTTACATAATAAAATTGATATATTTAAGAAAAAGTTAAAAATGTGGTTGAATCGCACACAAGAGAATGATTATGACATGTTCCCTTTATTTTCTGAATTCTCAAACTCATCAGATATGAATGTGAGAAACATTAGAAGCATTATTTTTGAGCATCTAAAAGGACTTTCTCAAATGTTCCATGACTGTTATCCACCAGAGGATGACTTACGTTCAGGAAATATGTGGGTAATTAACCCATTTGTGAATCACCAAAATAATAATCTCACTGACTTTGAAGAAGAGAAACTAACACAGTTATCTTCAGATTTAGGATTTCAGTCAGTATTTAAATCAATGTCTATAACTCAGTTTTGGATAAATGCAAAGACACGTTACCCAGAACTCCATGAAAAGGCAATGAAAGTCTTACTGCCTTTTTCAACTGTCTATTTATGTGATGCTACCTTTTCAGCTTTGACAGAGTCAAAACAAAGAAACTTCTTGGTCTCTGGCACTGCCCTAAGACTTGCAGTCACATCATTAATTCCAAGAATAGAAAAACTAGTAAAGGAGAAAGAAAATACTAGTAAATATTAATAAAGGAGAAAGAAAAACTAGTAAAGGAGAAAGAATAGCAATATCAATTGCTGATAGCATCAAAGATGTATAAGTTTGTGTTAAAGTTCATATAAATATCCTAAAGTATAATTTCCTAATGTGGATTTGTGTTTGTGGATTAAATAAATGCTTTAATAAATTTTCCCTTTTTGTAAAAAGATTTAATAGTTACACATTTGTACATAATTATGTGTAATTTTAGGATAGAGAATTTAGATCTTACATGGGCTTACAAACTTGGATTAGTGGCCGAGACTGCAGATAATAAAAGGCCCAATTGATAATGTAATGACACAACCTGGATGTTGAAACAGTTTGGATTTAGAACGGACAAGAAATTTCAGTCTTCAGCCAGCCAGCCACCTATCCACATAGATTGTAGAAAATAAAGATATGAGTAGCTTGGCTAACTGGAACTGGAAGTAGCATGCAAGTTTGAGACCCTTATTTGGGGCTTCTCTAGCCCAATAGACCAGAGCTTGGCAAGAGCACGATAGTGCACGTCTGTAATCCCAGCACTGGGGAAGGACTGCCAGGAATTCAAGGGCAGCTTGAACTGTGTTGAAGGGTACAGTGGAAACCTGTCTCAAAAAAACAAAAACAAATGAAAAAACCCATTTTTCATAAAGGGCTAGATAGTAGATATTTTAGGCATTTTAGCTATCCTGTCACTAGCAGCATGAGTTCTTTGACTCAAAAGATGGAAGTCAAAAATAGCCAATAAGAATTAGTAAAGGAAAAGTATTAAAATTACATGAATGCAGTATTGGGCTGCTCCATAGAACAGCAGAGGAATAAAGAACGGTGATGGAAGCTTTTTAACAGAGAAGACCTTTGGTTGGGGTTCATTGCAATTATGATGGAACCTAAGACGTTTGCACTGAGCTTCCTCCCAGCCCTTTAAAACTTTTTTTTGAGACAGTCTTGCTAAATTGCCCAGGTTAGGCTCAGATTTGCACTCATTCTTTTTTTCTTTTTCTTTTTTGTTTTTTTTGGGGGCAGTGTCTGGCTATGCAGTTCAGGCTGACCTTGAGCTCACTCTGTAGCCCAGGCTAGTCTTCAATTTGCAATAATCCCTCCTGCCTCAGCCTCCTAAGTGCTGGGATTATAGGCAGTGCCTCCATGCTTAGTTACATTATATACTTCTTAGAAGCATTAGCATGTGTAAAGAGTGTAAAAATTACAGTTGTAAACACATGAACATGAAGCAGAGTCCACATGTGATTTTGTATTCAACCCTCTTTTGTGCTTAGTAGCTTGTAGTACCCCCTTAATGGGTGTCTCAGCACTTAAATGAGAGTCTCAGTTACCTTCTATCTCTGGGAAAATCAACTCTGTGCCCATCCTATTTTTTTCTTGAAAAGAATGGGTTTGCTGACACAGATTTGAGACCTGTTTTTACCTCAGAGAGAGGAGTGAGATGAGGTTAGTGCAATGGTCATTTGCCTCCAAAAGAATGTTTTTCCCCTTGGCCACCAGCTGTCACTAGCCACAGTGAACTTTTTTCTCCTTAATTCTGTGGCCACCTCTCAGCAGTTGCAACACAAAGTTGCCATAGACATTCACAGATGAGTGTGGCTGTTTCAATAAAACTTAAATCTATGAACACTAAGATATGAGGGTCACTTAATGGGTCATTAAAGATGTTTGAAAAAAGTTTTTTCTTTTTGTCTTTTTAAGACAGTGTCGCCCTATGCAATCCAAACTTGGCCTTGGTCTCAGTTTGTAGCCCAGGCTGGTCTTGAACTCCAAAGTGATCCTCTTGCCTCAGTCTCCCAAGTGCTGGGATTACAAGTGTGCAGTACCACCACGCCTGGTATGAAGAAATTTGCATCAATAAAAAGTGTAAACATCTTGGGAGGGGAAAAAAACAGCTGGCCAAATTTGGCCCATAGTTTGCCCATCTAGCCTTAGATGTCAGGGCTGTTAGGTGAATGCCTCTCTTTCCATGGCTTCTGGTATCTTAATGTTCAAACAGCTTTCACATTTTAATTTCAGCTGAGTATATTTCAAAGATGGACATTTTTATAATTACTGGTTATTGATTTAACTACACACTGGCTTAATAGTTTACAACTAACTTTCTTCGCCCTTCCTAGGCGGACTCGTGGTGGGCCTGTTAGCCGCTCAGGAGAACTGGAGAGGTCTTCACCTGCCTGTTGGGGTTGGGTGACAGCTCTCCGACCCGGTAGGTATTGTGCGGCCCAGGCAGGGCTGCGGCCGGGCACATGGAGACACCCGCGCTTGCTTCTGCTCCGAACTGGTGGGAGACACAGACTCCCCAAACTCGTGAGAAGCCGGCCCAGTCGGAAGCCAGTGGGCCTCAGTGTACCCATCTGCAGATGAGGCGCCCCGCCCACACCGTTTCGCGCTGCGCGCGCGGGGCAGGAAACGCGCCGGCCTCGGGGCGGGTTTTCGGCGGGACGGCCCGGAGGGCGGCCGCGGCCATGGCGCTGCTGCTCCTCGCGCTGCGCGTCCTGCTGGGCGGCTTCTTCGTGCTCACCGGGGCGGCCAAGCTCTGCCAGCTCTCGGCTCCGCAGTCCGAGCAGATGGTGAGCGGGGCAACGGGCCCGGGACGGGGGCGGCGTGTCCCCGCGGGCCGCCTGCCTCCCGGCCAGACTGCCCTGGAGCTAGGGGGCAGCGCCGGGCCTTCCTAGGGAGTTCCTCGAGTTCTCGGGGTTTCCGGAGGCGGGAGGGGCAGGACTTTGTCGTCTGGCTGAGCCCTGGGGACCCCAGACAAATTTAGATTGCGAAGAATGCTCGGGGACCCCCGTGGGGAGGAAGATACGGTGGAAAAGTGGCCTACTGTGTCCCCCCACCTGTTGGCTTCAACAGTGCTTGGATTGTTGTGAGGCAGGATTTAGTAATCTTCATTTTGCAGGATAGGAAACTCCTCCAGAGGTGAAGGGTCATCTACTAAAGGTTATGTAGCTAGTCAGGAAGCAGGACCCAAACTAGATGCTTCTGAGATTCCAGAGTCCTTCCCCCATGAAGCCAGAAAGTGAAGCCTAGAAGTCCTTACCAGCCTCCTTTGCACTTGGTTCCAAACGGGCAAGGTTTCATGCCCCACCCACCAATCCCCCAGTCCATCAAAGAAGCCAGACTTGCTTTGCTGTTCTTGTGAGGAACTGAACCTTAACATTCTGTAACGCTGACTCAAGCCCCTCATGCTGAGCTACATTCCCAGCACTTATTTACATTTTTAGACAGGGTCTCACAAATTGCCTAGGCTGGGCTCAAACTTGCCTTCCTCTTGCCTCTGCTTCCCAGAGTGCTCAGAATATAGCTGTGCCCCTATGGGCAGCTAAGAGGAGGGAGTACCCAGGCCTGGAAGGGGGAGGGAACAGAGAGGTCTCCCTTTACTAGGCCTGGCTAGTCCATCTTTGCTGGCTTAGGGTGGTGGGTTATTGGGAGTAGTATACATGGCTGGAGCCAGACGCTTAGTTTCTTCCAGTTTTGAGTAGGAGAGGTAGCACTAAGATGAAGAGCAGGTAACCCTGAGGGTCAGGGTATATTTGTCATTTGACCCAGGGCAAAATGAATCATTTAAACAGCAAGATAAGTCACTGAGCCCCTTCATTCACTCCCTGTATCTGCCATAGTGAGATGTAAGATGCCACACTGAAGACTAAAGGTAGAACCTGTTAAATGAGTTCTGTCCCATCTTCATATATTCCCTGCAGAGCAGCCTGAAGACCAATCTGGCTCAAAGGAAAGATCTGTGATGTTCCTAAGGCTTTGGCATTAGATGGGATGGCCCAGGCCTTATTCCTTCTAACTGGGATTTGGCTGTGTAATGTTTATAGGTCTGATGAGGAAGCCAAGCAGTCTCAACACCACCACCCAGCCTTTCTTAGTGGTGCATAGGCTTGTTCCTTCATTCCAGTGCTCATCCCTGTAAGGGATTCTCTCCTCTCTCAGGCCTGGGCCTGATGTAGAGTAGTAGTTGCTTTTCTGGGGGGAGTAGAGAGAACAGGTATATGGTGCCCCTGTGGGGCCCCTGGGCAGTGCATCCTTGGCCAGTGTGGCTGACAGGTATTCCCTGCCACCCCTAGAAAGCCCTGTTCCTGCAGTTTGTCGAAGTGTTTCCCTTGAAGTTGTTCGGCTACCAGCCCGATCCCATGAACTACCAAACAACTGTGGGCTGGCTGGAGCTGCTGGCTGGTTTGCTGCTGGCTGTGGGCCCACCGATGCTACAAGAGATCAGTAACTTGTTCTTGACCCTGCTCATGATGGGTAAGGGGGCCAGCTGGCCCGGGAAAATGGGTCTTCTGGGAGAAAATGATAGATGTAGCTGTTTTACTTTACTGCTGTCACCTTTTGTCTCTGGAAACAGGAATACTTCCTGATCTGCTTTGATTTCCACTCTTCAGGCTAGGATAGGTGCTTTTGCAACATAACATACTATAAAATTGACCCATGTCAAATATACTTTCTTACTTACCATTTATAAGGCTGTAGTAGTCTATTGTGAGAATGTATTGTAACCTCATAGCTGTACTTCTTCCACATGCTACTCCTGGGATAAGGGGATGGAGCAGCTGATCCACTTGGCTTATGTGTCTTGTAGGTGGGAATAGAGAGCAGACAAGTGGGACTCCTTGAATAAGAAGGCAGAGAGTTTCCCTAGAGCCCCTCCTAAAGCTCTGCTCACAGGAGCTGCTAATGTGCAAAGACAGCTGATACTTCAGTGACCAGACATCTTCAGGCTCTTCTACATCTCCCAGCCAGTGTCATCATTATTGCCACTGCTACCATCCTGCACCCCTGCCCCCCCAAGCATTCTTTTCCATTTCTCAAACTTTCTTCATTTTCAGATCTTTGCCACACCTCCATCACCAATCCTTGGGCCTGCTTCCCTCCAGTAGATGCAGAATTAAGGCAGGAAAGGAATCAGAACTTTTTCCCAAATCCTTATCCTCCCACTTAGTCCTTTGTTTGGCTGAATTATTTCTCTTTCTTGCCCTATGATAAGGCCTATCTTAGTTCAGAGGCTTGTAATTCTTGGTCCTGCTTTCTCTGTGAGGTCAAAGATGAGTAGCTGGTTTGCGATGGGGTAAGTAGTTTGTGTATAACTAGAAGTTTGGGCTTGAGTGGGTCAGCTTAGGCTGGAACTCCTGATCCCCTAGTGGTCCTGGGGAGACTCAGGGGCCTTGCTTTCCATTCCAGGGGCTATCTTCACTTTGGCATCTCTGAAAGAGTCCCTGAGCACCTACACTCCAGCCATCATCTGCCTGGGGCTTCTGAGGCTGCTGGATATCTGCCAGGTCTTAGCCCAAACTAAAAAGGTGAACAGATATCGTAGGAAGAAGACTCCAAGTGTGTTCAAGAAACCCTGGGAACAGAGAGTCTCTTCATGTCAGCTGTAACAACAGGAACATGCTGGAACATACAGAACCTACCATCTTATTACCAATTTGTCCCTAGCCATCCAGTGTTGTAAGAAACATATGGTCTACCTGGCCCTGATTTCTGTCTGTAATTATGCTGCTCTGTTTTTTGGGGTACACATGTATTAATAACCCTTATGTCATATGAAAATAGATAATAAATAGAAAAAAATCTGAGTCACCCAAAATTCAAATACCCCAAAATAACCACTTTTCGTGCCTTGGTGTAACTGTACCTCTCAACCTTTCCTATGACTTTTTACAAATACATATTTTTAAATGAAAATGAGACAATATATTCTACTTTATTAACTACTTTTTAAACCTGACATTCTGCCACTGTTGTTTTACCTCATTAATGTCAATGGCTATATAGTATTCTACCACAAAGGTATATATTGTATTTATCCCCTGTAAGGAACATTTGGGTTATCTCCAATTTTCTGTAATTGTAAACCTCACCACAAATCACCTTTGCATATTTACTGTATTTGCATTCCTTAGAAGTGTAGATGCTGGATCAAAAGGCATTCACATTTTTAATGTTCTTAATACATATTCAAAAATTTGAAGACAGGGTTTAAATATCTGCTTCTGCCTATGCCCTTCTGAGCCATATGAGGGATTTCTTCCATTTCTTTTTATCTTTCATAGTTTAAATTTACTGAATTAACAAGGATGAGCATTGAATCATTTTACAGGATCTGAAATCACCAGCCTGTGGTGAGTTGTGGCACTCAGTCCAGTGCTCCTTGACTTCTACATGGATGTGAGGGACAGCCAGCTCCTTGGAACGTTGAGTGGTACAGCAGTGCCAAAGGCCTGGGAGGCATTGCAGAGCCCCTTGGGGATCAGAAGAGTATGTGTGGCAGTTTTCAAAGGAAAGCAGGCAACACATTAGGGCACTGTCTTAGTTACGTTCCTCTTGATGCTGAGACCAAACACCCCACACCCAAAGTTAGAGGGGGAGAGGTTAATTTAGCTCACAGTTTGTAGAGGTTTCAGTCCATAATCAGCAGGCCCCAAAGTAGGATGGCTTGGCAGAGGGGCAACAGTTCATGGCAGTAGAGGACAACAAAAGCAATAACTAGAGGAAGGGAGAGCAAGCCTCTTTCTGTGTAGCAGTGTTAGACTGAATCAGTCACAAACTTTAGATTCAGTCACCTCCGAAAAGCCAGCTACCCATGGCCACATGAGGCTTGGGACATCCAGATACAAACCATAACAGGCACCCATTGCCCTGTCATCAGCCATCTTTATCTTAGTCCAGGGGGGTCCTTTTGGGAAGCAGTGTGCTTCCCACAAGGGAAAAGAGTGAAGGAAAAGAGTTCATTTTTTTTATGCGAGTGTTTAGCCACCAACCTGTACATCCTTCAGAGTAGGGACAGCGTTGAGGAGTCCACAGAAGTAAAAGACATCTATGTGTATTATTCAACTTCACATTCACTATACAGTACAATGGTAATTCCTGTTCTGCACCTGACAGTCAACCTCAAGCAAATTGACACTCTTAGTTGGCTGTTTCCTTGGATGGAACAACAGTATGTCAATGCTCGTGGCATAGTCAAAACAATAAGGGGGCTTTTCTTTCACATAAGTTCAGAGATAGCTTCAGTTTCAGTGTTGGCTAATTAATAAAAACATTAAGGACTAACCTTTAGGCTTTCTGTTCTGTTGCTTTCACTTCATTGGCTACTACTTTTAGAGTTGTAAAATAGCTGCAGCAGCTCCAGACAGCATATTTGCATGCAACATCCAAAGATGAAAAGATAGGACTGCTGTCTTAGAAGACCCTAGATTTCCCTTCATATTTCACCGGCCAGAATTGTGTCACATTTCCATTCCTAAACCAATCACTAGTGAGGCAGGCAGGGTGTTGGCAGAAGAGATACTATCTTCCACTTTCTAGCTCTCTCTACCTCCCCATGCTGGGGATTAAACCCCAGGGTCTTGTACATGCTACTCAAGTGCTCTACCATTGAACTACATCTTCAGCCCTTTTATTTTTTGAAACAGGTCTCGATATTGCTGACTGGCCTTGAATTTGTGATCCTCCTGCCTCAGCCTTCTGAGTAGCTGAGATTACAGTTGTGCACCACTAAGCTGACACTTCACTTTTTAAAAAAGATATGGACCATAACAGTAAAAATTTCATAGCCTAGAATATAGCAAGTGCTCAGTAAAGGCTATTATTAAGTATTGATTTGTTCTACCCATGAGAATATGGCTCTGGAAAACTTTATCACCTACTATGTGTCAAAACAGTGAAAGTAAGACCTGATTGACTCCAGAACCTATACTGGACCAGCTGCCAAAGCTGAAACTAGGCAAACATTACACCTAGAATGACCTTTTCACTGTGATTAAGTCTTCCCTGCTTTCCAGGACTGTCCCTCTGCATGAAAATTTGAAGCTCATGAAGATAGAGTTGGGGAGCCCTGAGATCATGTGGCACCTTCCAGGGTGCCACAGCCAGCCTATCTCCAGCCAGAACTTTGAGTAAAACCTCTCAAATCTGTCATGAGATTGAGGGCATCTGTTTACCAAGGCTTGACATGTGGGCAGATTAGCAGTGACCAGCTCCCCTAGCTTGGCTGTAGAGCTGGCCCAGCAGCTGTGTGCGGCACCCTTTTCCGTCCATCCACGCCTTGTGACAAGGTCCATGGGTAAGGCCTGGTTGGGTTCATATGAAGAGTCCTTGACCTAAGATAGGCGCTGTCCTCACAGGGACTGCCACTCCCATAAGTGATAAGGGAAACAATGTAGGGAGCGAGAGCGGCATGATAGTCTCACATATCTCTTCCTCCTGCAGGCATCCAGGTGCATCGGCTTACATTTCCCAAGCCAACTAAGTAACAAGATTGAGATGTTAATTGATACCTATTGCCCTGAGCCTGGGGCGCTTCCTGCTTGGAGTTGAGGTCAATTAAAACCTATTGTTTAGGATTATCCCTGCCTGGCCCTAAGCCTGGGGCACTTCCTGCTTGGGGCTGGGGGTTGCTGCCAAGGTTAGCAGATATATATTCCAGCTTCTAAAAAATAAAAGGGGATTCAGATTCACTCACAGACTGGTGTGCAGTGTCTTCTGTCTCTCACTCGCCGACTCCCTGTCCACCTTTGGGAAACCCTAGCCCTGCTGCAGCTGGACTCCGGCAGCTGTGGGACTGGCAAAGTAATGGAGGAGTGAGCTGACCACCTGGAGCCAAGACAGTGTTGGAATTGACAGCTGTAGGAGTACCTTGAGCCTCAGCAGTACCTCTTTGGTTGGCCAAGGATTAGCCAGACTTCAGAAAATACCCCCCCCCAATCCACAGCCTAAGTCAAGGCCAGCTCAGTGCAATGACATTCAGCTGCCTGGTCTTCATAATATCTATCTGCCTTTCTGTGCTGGAGGCCTTCCTGCCCTATATGACTTTCCTTGGGGACCTAGCTTCACTCCTACAAACCCAGCTCACAGCTGCCACCTCCAGCTGTTGGGCACATCCTTCAGGTCATGTCCTGGGGGGTTTAACTTGGAGTTCCTGAGATATGTGGCTGGGAGGGGATTTTGTCCTGTCTCAACACCTTAAAGCCAGGATACTAGGATCCCAGGATCCCAGAGAGCTCTAGCACCTAGAACAAGAGGTAAATTGCATAATCTTTCTGGATGATGGAGGGAGCTTCTGGATGGGATTGTTGGGAGCTAGAACCCGGAGGATTGTTGGGAGCTAGAACCCAGGTGGACAGAACTGAGGGAGGAGGAGGAAAAAATACACTCACTTGATCCTGCAGAAGACCAGAGCCTGAGAGGCTTAATGGCCGAAGTTCAGATTTCGGTATTGGAGAGACTGAGTTTTACAACATCCTAGGGATATGTTTAAGTATCAAAAATAGTAACAGCACCTTGATTTATGCACTTATCCCCCTAGGGAGAGCGTAGGCTATGCCCAGATGTTTTGGTGGTGTTTTGCATGCTTGGGATGTTTGTCTTTTAACACTGTATATGTGCCCGTGTGGGTATGCATATTTATCTATATGTCTGAAAGGGAAGGGAGCTAATGGTTATGAAGTATCTCCCCAGTGGCACCCACAGGGCTCACAGTTTTACTTATGTTTTCTCATAATCCTCCCAACAGCCCTGTGAGGTAGGTACTTTAATTTACATTTTATAGTAGTGAAGTCAGCCGCAGTGAAGCCGAGTAACTTGCCCCTCAAGGTTACATGGCAAGTAACAATGTATCCAGAAGCTGCTAGATTCCTGGGCCTGCATTCTTTTTGCTTTGCTGTCCAGAATTCTGAGTCTGATGTAAGATTTCATTGTGTTCAAAAGGTAAAGTAGGAGGAAACAGCCTGGAAGGCTTGAGAGCTGTGAAACCTTTTCAGCTCTGCCAAGGGTGTGGCAGGTAAATCTTGGGGTACCTTCTCAGAGACCTTCACCAAGGCAAGTCTGAGGTTACTATGCATAAGTCTGTCTTTGGTCCCTGCATCACAAGGCCATTCCTACCTCAATGCCTCACTGATTTGAATATCACAGGGAGGGGGCTGGTGTTTTTTCTGGGAAGAGCTCTCTATATTCCAGCTTGGTTTCTCTGGAACTCCTCATTGGTTTAGCTCTGTGTGGGTTTACTTCACCTATCTGTGGTCCACATCTTTGATCATACTTCATCAATAAGGGGCACATCCACCTTCCTAGTTTCCAAGGCTGGAAAATTTTAAATTGTCTGGAATTGCTTTTTGCTCATTTCTCACAGCTTTTCACCAAGAACTCTGGAATCCACCCCCTCCTCTTTGGCTGAGTTTGGTTCTCATCCTTTGTCTGCTGGATTTCCTTGCCTCTAGTATTCCCTCCCAGCAAGCACTAAAGGAGAAGGGACTGTGATGGGAAGAGGCTGGCATAGGGTCTTCTTTTTGTTGCCAGGCCTCCACAGTGACCACTCTTCCTCTTACCCAGTTCGAGGTCAGGGGTGAATAACAGTGTTGACAACTTGGGTTTTGGAGGCTGTAGTCCCTGGGTGACCTGGCTGGCTGGATCATGGTGCCTTCAACCTGTGATTTGATGCCAGGCCTGGGTCTGCCTGCCACTGAGGCTCCGCTGGCAGTGTTTGTCTTGTTGAAAGAATCTAGGTTCCAATCCTGGGCAATGCCATCCTAGCAGGATAGCTGTCTGTAGCAAGGGAGACAACATTCTTTATAATCCTGTCGAATATAAAGAATATGTCATTGTCTTTAAAGCTGACAGGATAAAATGTTAATGTGACTACAAGGCTCTGCCTGAGGTGGCTCCTGATTGCCTCCAGCTTCATTCTCTATCATCCGTGCTTCTCTTCTGGCTCAGTCATCTTCTCAGCCCAGGAACGTGCCTGGTTCTCACCCTTCCAGCCTTTGTATTTCACTTGGCCAGGAATGTTCTCTCTCCCTCTCTCTGTCACTAAGTTAATTGTTCTTTATTTGCAAGTCCTCAAAAGTAACTCACATAACGAAGTCTTTCTTGGCTACCAATGTAGACCTGAATGTAAACTCATGAGGTTGCATCAGCTCTGATTTCTTCTTCATAGCTCTTTGCACAATTGTAATCAAGTCATTAATTGGGCGATACAGATTTTTTTCTCTCTTGCCAGAAGGCATTCACAATGTTGCACCAAAAAAGTGCCATTCTTATAGTTCCATAAAAGTTGAACATTGGCAACTCTATTTTCATTTAATTCAACCTAATAAATTCCATGCTTTTCCTTGCTCACTGCAATAACTCCTATACTTGCTAGTGTAAGAGCTCAGAGTATCAAAGGAAGGAATGAAATATGAATATCATTAATTTTAGACTCTAACATGCTCAGACACTCTGGTCTCTAGTAAAATTTCCTCAAGCATTTCTGGGATTTTCCAAGCTTGTCTTACCTCAGTGCATTCCTGACCCAGCCATGATGACTGCTTTTTTCCACTGTTGCTGGCAATTTGTGACTTTGTCATCACCTCTGCTGTGCCAAGACTCCTGTGCCAAGACTCAGTGGTAACCAAGTTGGAGATATATGCTGCTATTAGCTGGGACTGCAACTGGCTGGCCCTGCTGCCTTCAGCTTCAGCTGATCTGAGATTTTCACAGGGTGCAAATCTATGCTCATGGTTCTGGGTACCACTGTTTTTCTTTCTCTTGTGCTTGGACAACTCAGCAGTCCAATTCTAGCGGGGAAGGGGACTATAGTTTCTCCTCAGCCATGTTACTGGGGGGCCCCACAGCAAGATTGCTTGAGTCTCAAGATATTGGAACTTAGAGGGTGTTAGCAGAAAGTTGATGTTGTTGAGTCTGTGCTCAAGAAGGGTTCATCACTCAGCCACTATGTCTTGCCTACCTTCAGGCCCATTCGCTGAGTTTGTCTTCTAGTGATAAATCTGGTTAATTCCTGCTTTTCTTGTTGACAAATGACTTATCTTTGGTCTCTTTTGCCTTCTTTAAGTTTTCTTACCTGTTTTAAAAGTAATACATTTTCATGAAAATAAATGTAAAATGAAAAGAAAAGTGTAAAATAAAAAGTGAAGGCCCCCCCAGTGGCAGCCACTGTTCAGTTTCCTGTGCATGTGTTTATTTCCAGGGGTTTTCTATTCCAGTACAAATACAAGAAGAGTCAATTTTTGTCAAAAGACTGCAAATGGGATAGAAAAGGCTCTTCTACAACTTGCTTTCCTTTTTGAATTTATCTTGTACACCTTTCTGTACCAGTACATACAGTTCTACCTCATTCATTTTATAAAATAAAAGACCTATTTTGCTCAATTTGCCTTCTATTGAAAGGCATATGTTTCCATTATTTTACTGTTATAAACAATACTGCAGTGAATGTTCGTGTTCACGAACCTTTGCATACTTGTAAATATGCACCCCGCCACCTTTTTGAGACAGAGTTTCACTGTGCAGTTCAGGCTGGAAGCTCACTTTGTAGCCCAGAGTGGTGTTGAACTCAAAATGATACTCCTGCCTCAGTTTCCCAAGTGCTGGGATTACAGGTGTGCACCAACACACCCAGACATACTTGTAAATATGTAAAATAAATTCCTGGCAAAGAAATGTCTGCGTTAAAGCATATGGGTGTGTGCTTAAATAATTTAATATTACCAAATTGCTTCCAAAAATACTGTACAAGTTACATACTCATCAACAGCATGTAATGTTTTGTCATGCTTTCATTGGCACTGATTTTTATCACCTGTCTTCTTTTTATTTTATTTTACTTTTATTTTGAGCAATTCTCACTAAAGTTGCCAGGCTGAGATTACAAATATGTGCCACCATGAGCTCCTGCCTGCTTTCTTGAATCTGTATTCCTATTGGGTCTTGTTCATAAATTTACTATTATTATAACACAGTGGTAGTGAATCTATGGCATGCATGCCTCAGTGGGCACTCAGAGCCCTCTCTGTAAGCATGGTAAGCCAAGTAAATGTGGTGTTTTTTCTACACTTAAAACCTCAGTATTCAGGTTTAATTGCAGTGTTGACACTTTGTGATAAAAAGAGGGTTTTGGGTTGCAGTTTGGGCACTCTGTCTCTAAAGGATTCATCATCACTGTTATACCAAATACCTGAGATAATCACCTTAGAAAGGGAAACATATTGTGCCTCATTTTGGTGGACTTTTTCAGCCTGTGATTGATTGGCTCTGTTGCTTTTGTGGCTGTGGCTGGGCAGCACATCATGGTAGGAACACAGGGCAGGATAAAACCACTCACTTCATGACCAGAAAGCAAAAGAGAAGAGGGTATAAAGGTCCTATAATCCCCTTGAAGGACATATGACCTAAAGATATTCCACTAGGCCCCACCTCGTAAAGATTTCATTGTCTCTTGTGTTAGCTTTTCATTATTATAACAATCCCTGAGATGATTGACTTACAAAGGCAAAGGGTTCATTTAGATTACAGTTTGGAGATTGAAGTCCATGGGTAGGTGGACTCATTGCTTTTGGACCTATAGCAAAGCAGCATATAATGGCAGTAAATGTGTAGAAGCAAAGTCTTTTGCCTTATGACCAGATCAAGAAGGAGAGAGAGAGAGACAAAGAGGAAGAAAGAGATACTGACAGACAGACATGGAGTCCTACAATCCCTTTCCAGGCATACCCTTAGTGATCTAAAACCTTTCTCTAGTCCCTATTGCTTAAAGTATTCATCAGCTCTCAATAATACCAAGCTGGAGACTAAGCAGTTAGTACGTGGGCCTTTGGGAGACATTTCAAATCCAAATACCATCACAATGAGGATCAAGCCTTTGACACATGGGCATTTGAGGGACATTTAAGATCCAAACTAAGGGCTGGGGATTTAGCTCAGTGGCTTAAGCATCTGCCTAGCAAGTGCTAGGTCGTGAGTTCAATCCCCTGTACCAAAAAAAATAAAAATATCCACACTAAACTGGGCATGGTAAATATGTGTGTAATCCCATTCCTCTGGGAGGCTGAGGCAGGAGAATTAGAAGTCCAAGCTCAGCCTGGGCAATTTAATGATATAGTTGAACTCTATGTCAAAATAAAAACAATAAAAAAGGCTGGGGATGTAGTTCAATGTGAAGGCCTTGGGCTCTTTCTCTAGTACCACAGCAGAAACTGGGGTGGGGAGAGATGAGAGCCCCGAAGCACACCAGTAGACCTACGATCATTGTTAGTTCTCTATTTTTCCTTGGGAATCAAGCTAACTTATCCCATGCAGTGCTGACAAGTATCTCAGCCCAACGCCAGGAGACAGCCCAGGCTCTCAACATCATTAATTCATTTGTTCCAGTGGAATGAATTGTTCAACCCTAGGGGCCATGTAAGGCTGGGTCTTTGAGAAATGACCTGGCATCTGCACCAGGGCCAGATGAATCTCCTGAGACTACATCTGATTATGTCCAAATAAAAAATGATTCTCTATGGCCTCATCCATCCCTGCGGTCTTGTACTATCATGCTTTTGATGTGACTTTTCCCCAGTAAAATAATGTTTCCTTTGGGAAATGTCCAACTTCGTCTTCTGTGTGTGACCTGGGGAAAAAGAACTTGAGAGTCAATTACCTCTGGGAGGTCAGACACATGGAATGAGAGACTCTGTCTTCTAAAGTTACGGTATGTGGGCCTCCCCTCCTCCCTCTGGGTCACCTCAGGAAAGGAAGCACCTGGGAGGAATATGCAGAGGCAGAGAACCTGAGAGATGAGAGAGCAGACCACTTTGTACCATCATTCCCTGAGTTCTCTGTCCCCCTACCTTTAAGAATTTGTCTTAAGATCGTCCAGTCGAGAGAGAAGGAGAAGGGAGCCAGTGTTGATTTTTGACTTGATGCTGGATGTCTCTTCTCTCCAGAAATCAGAGGAAACTCATCTGCAAACTGTTTCTATTATGACCCAGACTCTTTGGCCCTTTTAGAGACCCAGGAATGCCCAATCCTTGGCCCTAATCCACCCAGATGGCACTTTGTGGCTGGGAGGTACAGGCATGGTACAGGGAAGCTGCTCCTAGTATAAAAAAATAGAAATTTCTTTTCTCTACCTGACCCTACTTTCTCCCTCACCCCTGTCACCATCCAGGTTCTTGGACTTGGCCAAGGCTGGCCCAGGTCTTTGGCTCTGCACATGTCTTCCTGGACTTCTCTGCCAGCCCTGCATCCTCTCGCCTGCTCTTCCCTCGTCCTCACCTCTCGCCCAGGCCCCATGAGTACCCTTGTCCTCCATGGAAGAAGCCCATTAGACTCCAGCTTGATTCCTCTCCCTATTTTTAGGCTTCTCCCTGTGGGACTCTCCTAGTGGCTAATTCTTGGCCCTGACATCTGTCTCTCTGTTTTCTGGCCCCAGGAAGGAGATTGTATTTCCCTCTCTGGGTCCTGCAGACCAGTGGTTTCAGCTGTTCTTTCCTGACCCTGAAGCCACTTTCTTGGATTATATCCCAGCTTTGGGGACTATGGACTCCTTTCCAGAAAAATTATTTCTAGGACTCTCCCTAGACTGCCCTTTCCTGATGTTGGAATGGTACCTGCCGCCTCCCACCCCTAGTAGGAACTAGCGTCATTAAATCAGGTTTCCTTCTTCCAGTTCTCAGCAGCAGCCGTGTTCTGAAATGGTTGAGCTGCTGGGTTCATGTTGGTCCCTAGCTTTTGTGGGGTCCTTGGCAAAAGCTCAAATGGAGGCCCATATGCTAATGTCTAGATATTCACAAGTTATACATTAAGCTAACCCATTGTAAATAAAATAAATTGCAACTTCCTGCATTAATAAATATCTTTGTAATGACTGTTGTATTGTTCTAATATGTGTAAAGTTATGGCTTGTGGAATGAAAGTCAGCAAATTATTAAAGATGACTAAAAAAATGTAAAAGATGACTGAATTCAATTTTACATATTATGTTTAAGTATATTTAGATTACATGAGATAACATCACAAAATAAAATGTTTTAATTTCATCATATATGTTATGTATAATGTGATTTTTTAAAAAAACATTTATTTAAGCATATTTATATTCATACATATTTTTTAAGTTCTTTTATCAGATTTTACAATAAGCTATTATACAAAAAAAAGCAAATGATTTTGTTTCATTCAAATCTCTTTAATCAAGATTATACTTGAAGTCGGGCACGGTGACTCATGCCTGTCATCCCAGCACTTGGGAGGCTGAGGCAGGAGGATCGTTGTGAGTTCGAGACCAGCCTAGGCTACAAAGTTAGCTCAAGGCCAGCCTGAACTGCATAGAGAGACCTTGTTTCAAAAAAAGAAAAAAAGAAATCTGCAACAGTAAAAAAAAGTTTCTGTGGAAATTAGTTTTGAAATTATTTGCTTGTGAATTTTATTCGTTGTCATGCAGACATTTCCTCTTGTTCTAATTGCCTTCTATTTTATTGAAATCTGACATAGGTTGGATATTTCAGGTGCAGTTTTTTTTCAGTTTAGTAAAACTATTTTTTTTTAATCTTTTTGAGACAGGGTCTCCCTATAGAGTCCAAGCTAGCCTTGAACTCACTATGTAGCTCAGACGGGCCTCTAACTCAAGGTAGTCCTCCTGCCTCAGTCTCCTGACTGCTGGGATTACAGGCTTGTGCCACCACACTCAGTAACACTGTGCTCTGGTTGCAATAACTAGAAAAAGTTAAAAACTTATACAAGTCATATTTTTAAGATACTGGAGAGCTGTGGCAGCAACATTGACCAGAAGAATGAGTCGAGCTGACAGTTCCTGCATGTGTTTTCTCCCACGCACATTTGCCTCCTCATTCTGTATGTGAGCTGAGTATTTAGTTTGATCCATGAAGGGGGAAGGAACCAGACAATTTTTTGGGAGTTAAGTAGAGGCTGATGTAGAACAAGTTGGGGTCTCCAAAAACAGCTAGGTTTCACCACAGGACATTTTCTGTGCCCTAAGACTGGATGTGGAAGTCTAAGAAGCTGAAATAAGAGTTGCAAAAGGCAAAGTGAAATTCCCCATAACTCTGAGATGCCTAGGGTCCTAATTCCACCTAAAAAAAAATGAGTACTGATGCAAAAACATAGCTGGTATTCTCTGCAAAATATTTGCTTAGTTGCAGGCTGTGAGGGTAAAGAGGAAGTAGGAAAAGGACTGAAGTGTCAAAACATGTAAAGAGCAGAACTGAATCTGCTGCTAACCCTACCAAGGTGGGAAGACAGAACCAATAGACTTTAAATCAAAAGCCCAGCAAGGCTCAGCATGGATACAGAGCGGCAATGGACTGAATCGTACTGGTACTGTAACCCAGCTCTGTTTCAGTTCCTTGCTGGTTAGATTGAGGTGATCAGTCCCTCATCCTATCTACTTAACAGAAGAAAGGTGAAATTTTCTCTGGCAGGAGGTACCCATGCAGAATCTCTGCAGGTCTTCTGCTTACAGGTGTCCATGAATGTTTTTATTACTTCTGCAAGATCTTTTAGTATATAACAGAGGTCAATGTATGATATACAATAAAAAGTCGCTAGACATCCAAAAGGCAGGAAAATGTGACTGGTAAGCAAGAGAACAGACAGACAATACAAACAGTTCTATAACTGCTCTAGGTATTGGATAATAAGGCAAGGACTTTAAAAAACTAGAATTAGTTAAAATGACTAATGTAAATAAGGACAAATGAATAAAAGTGGAGAATTGGAATTCATAAAAAGGAATAAAGTGACTTGAAAACTATAGAGAACATAGCATTGGCCGCATGGGATTCTTTTACAGTAGAACAATGGTTAATTAGCAGATTTTACCATTGTATAATTTCAACTAATTCAAAACCTACATGTTAAAGTACAACAGAATACTTAACTTCTTTCTGGAAGCAAATGAATCAATAAACAGGAGTAATTTATGCTATTTGGTAAATTTTCACCAGAGAAGTCAGGGCGGAAGAAATCACAGATGTTTTAACATTGAAGGAAACAAAATAAGAATAGACCGCAGTTGGCAGGATGTTGGGAGGATGAATGGTCAAGTGATGTTTTCAGCTGTAGGCTGAACTCTGTTCCCGGGTATTAAAGGAAATCAGAGAATGGAGTAGTTTATCCTTGAAAATTCAGAAGATGGTAGCAGTTTCACGGGGAAAGGGTAGGTCACAGGAGGAAACTATCTTTGTAAAAATGTCAGCTGAGAAAAAAATTATATATCAATACAACCTGAAAA
This sequence comes from Hydrochoerus hydrochaeris, assembly GCA_004027455.1. Lineage (NCBI taxonomy): Eukaryota > Metazoa > Chordata > Mammalia > Rodentia > Hydrochaeridae > Hydrochoerus > Hydrochoerus hydrochaeris. Next base: position 11,880 of record PVLA01001578.1, on the reverse strand, counting down.
TGCAAAGCCTAATATCCGGTTAGTTCTTATTATTTTGCTTGGAAATTAAGCCATGACAAAAGCCTGGTATACAGATGGGGAAAAGTACAGGCTGTGGAGTTAGAAAGACCTGGTATAAAATTCCAGCTCCACCATGCTTCAAGATAGACCCTTAGTAAAGGATCATCTCTCTTTATGCCCAGTTTTATTTTCCAGCTATAAAGAGGACACGAGCATCCCTAATGCATTTCATATACTGCTTGGATATATCAGAGGGTCACTGGGTAGCAGAGATAATCCTTATAGCTGGGGAAGTAACTCACATTTGAAGATGAAATGCTTATTATTTTGAAGATTTTTATTTTTAACTGGACCTTCTTTGAGCAGATTTGCTGTTGAAGTGCTCTAGGAATAAAATGCAGTATGATGGGATGTAAAATATGGCATCTGAACACTGGTCACATGCTCAGGACAGACACTGAAATTATACATCTACTTTTGAATATTGAAATGGAAATATGGATATGTAAAAATGTATTTACATTTATGTATTTTATTCACAAGTAAAACAGAAGATGGACTAACAATAAGCAGAAACTAATTAGCAACCCAAATGTCAGACAGAAGTGAAGACGTTTGCATTTCTGCACTATAATTTATCTTCTGCATTGTGAATTTTAACTAAAACAAGAGGCTGTGCTGAAACAAACATCTTCCTCTGGCCAATTCAGGGGAATGGCCACTCCTGCAAAGGCTGCTGTCACAAGAGGAGAGCAGCTCAAACAAGTAGGCGGGGCAGCTTCTCACCCTTCTAAAATGCTCAGAGATTTCCATGGCAAATGTAATAGGGAATGTTTTAAATTTTTTAAATTTGAGACAGAGTCTCTCTATGTGGTTCAGGCTGGCCTTAAACTTGCTTTGTAGCCCAGGTGGACCTCAAACTCATGGTCATCCTTCTGCTTCAGACTCCCAAGTGCTGGGATTGCCGGTATGCGCCACCATGCTGGGCCAGTGACTGTTGTTTAAAAGATGGGTCCTTTCTAGTATTACCGCCTAACGACTGTGACTGGCAGGGACTGGTCAAAGTTGAACCTTCCAAATTAGCTGCTATCCCATTTTTGTCTAAAGCCTGCAGGTATCACTATTGGCCAAGAATACAAAAATTAAATTTGCATTTCTTTCTTTTTTTTTGGTACCAGGGATCGAACTCACAACCTTGCACTTGCCAGGCAAGCACTTGTGCCACTCAGCTAAATCCCCAGGCCCTGAGTCTCTTTTTTTTCAAAAATACAACCAAAATATATATTCTAAGACTTAAACAAACAAACAAAAAAAGCAGAATCTGAAATTAGGAATTCATTAGATGGCTCAACAGCTGACTGAACATAGATTATAAAAATAATACACTTGAAGGCAGGTTATTAGAAAATACTCCAATATAAAGAAAATAAAGAATACATCAAAAAATAAGATGTGAGACAATTATATTGCCAATATATTTATAAATATATCAGAAGCAGAGAGAAAATGGGGTGAGGGGAATGTATACTCTAAACTAAATTCATAAACCTTCATATTAACTCCATGACCTGACCTGACCCCTTTCTTACAGACATACATAGATAGAACTTCTGTTCTTCTTGCTGTCCAACAGCAAGATCTCTGCAGCACTATTTATTTAGCAGTGCTGGAGATTGAACCCAGGAGTGGTCTACCACTGAGCTTTATCCTTTTTATTTTGTTTTGTGACAGGCCCCACTATGTAGCCCAGGCTGGCCTCAAACTTCAGGCTCTTTTGCCTCAGCTTCTTTTTCTTTCTTTCTTTCTTTCTTTCTTTCTTTCTTTCTTTCTTTCTTTCTTTCTTTCTTCCTTCCTTCCTTTCCTCCTCCTCCTCCTTCTTCTTCTTTCTTCTTCTTCTTCTTTTTCTTCTTCTTCTTCTTCTTCTTCTTCTTCTTCTTCTTCTTCTTCTTCTTCTTCTTCTTCTTCTTCTTCCTTCTTCTTCTCCTTCTTCTTCTTCTTCTTCTTCTTCTTCTTCTTCTTCTTCTTCTTCTTCTTCTTCTTCTTCTCCTTCTCCTTCTCCTTCTCCTTCTTCTTCTTCATCTTCTTCTTCGTCTTCTTCTTCTTCTTTTTTCCTTTTGAGACAGGGTCTAACTAGGTAGACTGGCCTTGAACTCACTATGTAGCCCAGGCTGGCCTCAAACTCACAGTGATCCTCCTGCCTCAGCCTCCTGAGTGCTGGGATTATAGGAGTACACTACCATGCCCAGCTGTATTAAAAGCTGGCAAGTTTTATTGATTCTTTTTTTACTAGTATTTGTTTACTTTTTTTTTGTTGTGTGCTCTTTATTATTTTCCTCGACTTTGGGTTTATATGCTTTTTTTTCCCTTAAGATGGGTTCTTAGATGATTGATTTTGTACCTTTATTCTTTTCTAATATAAGCATTGAAAAGCATACATTCCTTGGTAGGTTCCTATACTTGGATGCTTTGTGCTTGCTGATGGCATTTGTGTGGCTTTCTGGTAAAGGCTTGTCTTGGGTGGCCACAGCCTTTGGGCTTGGATGAGTCTCACTCACTCCTGTTGGAGGCAGGGGAGTTGAACCCAAGTCTTGGCCATATAAAGTGGTAGTAGTTGGAATGACTACTGCTGCTGAAGGATTTGTGACTTGTTATGCTTTGCAAGATGCAGAGCACATGGAGCCTCAGCTAAAGCAAGTGTTTCAGTTTAACAAAATCTGCCTGCAATGGTGGCTAACACAGAGGTAAGTTTGAACTCAAACTGACAAAAAGGGAAACAGCATTAATACTGTGTAAGTGCTACTACCAAGAGTGGAAAAATAAGGGGATCTTATCAATGGATTATGTGCTTACCCAAACAAAGGAATGTCTCCTTATATAACAGTCAAAATCAGTGGAGCTAACGATTTACTCGAAGATCAAGCTAAAAATTGAAATGAATGTATGACAAATTTTCAGTTCATATTACTTTATATGTGAGTACAAACTTTTTGTAATAAAATACCCCATAGCCACATGCCTATAAATATTGATACAATGTTTCGCTTCAACTTAGTTCAAAACTTTTTCCAATTTATTTTGGGATATTTTCTTTGATTATTTAGAATTACATTGTTCAATTCTTAGACATTTGAGTTGTTTCTATATATTGCTTTGCTGTTTCAATCTATATTTTATGTTTTTTATGGTCAGAGAACATATTCTGTATGATTTAAATTTATTGAGATTATTTTATGGTTCAGTATGAGGCTTACCTTAGTGAACATTCTCTGCACACTCAAAAGAATGCCCTTTTCCTCCTCTACTGGTGGAGTGTTTAGTAAATGTCAAGTAGGTCATTGATTAACAATGCTCAAGTCTTCTATCAATTATTGAGGGAAGATATTGATGTCTATAATTATAATTGAAGTTATATGTCTATTTTTCTTTATTTCCACTCTGTATTTGCTGTTTATCTCTTTTATTAGATACATGTGAATGTAGAATTAGTCTGTTCTCTTTTTAAATTGACTTTTTACTTTATGAAATGTAGTCTTTATCCTTGGTAATCGTCCTTGTTCTGAGGTCTACTTTATCAGATAATAATGTAGACATTTCATTTTATTTTGATTAATGTTTATATGCTATATCTTTTCATCCTTTTACCTTTAATCTATCTGTATCTTTTTAAAGTAACAATCTCTAGTTGAAGTGTTTTGACTATTTACACTTAACGTAATTATTAACATTTTTCTCCTTCCTTCCTTCCTTCCTTCCTTCCTTCCTTCCTTCCTTCCTTCCTTCTTTCCTTCCTTTCTTCCTTTTCTTTCTGTGACAGGAGTCTCACAATGTTACTCAGGCCTTGAACTTGCAACTCTCCTGCCTCAACCTATTACAGTTCTGCAGAACTAGAGACTGAATCTAGGACTTTGTGCATGTTAGGTAAGTGCTATACTACATCCACAGCTCTCAGCTCTCTTTTTTTCCAGACAGGATCTTGCTATATAGTTCAGGTTGGCCTTGAGTACACTAGTAGCCCAGGCAGGCCAATCCTCCTGTCTCAGCCTCACAAGTGCTGGTATTATAGGCATGCTACCTCCTTGGCTCTTACGTGATTAGTTTTAAAGTTATCATCTATTTCTTTCCTATTTCTCCCATCTTTATTTTGTCTTACCCTTTTTTTCTGATTTTTCTTTTGGATTAATTAGTTTTAAGATTATTAATCTGTGCTATCTTAGTAGCTGTATTGTTTTATTTAGAGGTTAATCTAGGATTTGTAATATAAAATTTAACCTATCTCTGGCTGCTTCCAAGTAATATTATGCTATTTCACATCTTGTGTAAGACCTTCAAAACAATATATTTCCATGTTTTCTATCCATCTTTATACTACAGTTGTTACATGTTTTATTTCTACATGTGTTTAAACTTCCAAAACATCATTTGTTTTTTGCTTTAGACACTAATTGTGTTTTTTAATTGTGGCAAAACATATAATATTCAACCTGACAAGACAAAGAGACAACAAAAACTGCTAACTGCTGACCCAGGGAAAATAAGCCCAGGTGAGGTAAATACAGAGGAGATCGAGGGCAGCAAACATGTGATATCAGACACGGCCTCATCGGAAATAAAGAAATACTTCCGTGACCTCATCGATGAATTTAAATCTGAAATGCTAACTCAGGTGAAGCAAGATATAAGAAGATTAATAAAAGAAATGCTGGGCACTCCTCAAGAAGACACAAATGGAAGAATGGAGGAACCCAGAGAAAGGAGAGAAGCCTTTGATGAAGAATATAAACAAAATCTGGAATACATGAAACAGATCCAAAGAGAATATCAGGAAATTAAAAACTCCATTGAAAGCTGGCAAAACTTCTTAACAGAAACTAAAGACAGACTTCAAAACTTGAAGATGGATTTGTAATGTATGATCATGAAAGGAAGGATCTCTGAAAAATAACAAGGAACCAGGAAGTAACAATACAAAGGCTAGAAGATGACAAGAGGATTTATAACTTGAGAATAAAAAATGTGAATAAAGAAGCAGGGACAAATACAAGTGAAATAAAAAGGCTATTCACAGAAATAATTAAGGAAAACTTCCCAAGCATAGGAAATGGAAGTGATGTTCAGATATATGAGGTATATATAGAACTCCAGTCAGCTACAACCAAAACAGATCTACACCCAGACATATAATAATCAGGATCCCAGAAATCCATCACAAGAACAGAATATTAAAAGTGGTCAGAGAAAAGAAACAGATCACCTATAAAGGAAAACTCATCAAAATCACAGCGGACTTCTTGATGTAAACTATTAAATCAAGAAGAGGTTGGAGGGAAGTATTCCAAGCCCTGAAAGAAAATAACTTCCAAGCCAGATTGATGTACCCTGCAAAACTGTCTTTCAAAATTAATGGAGAGACAAGATATTTCCACGACAAAGAGGAACTGGGGGAGTTCGTGACCACCAATCCAAACCTGCAAAGAATATTGAAGGACATTCTAGAGAGAAAGAAGAAAATCACCAGGATTCCAGGAATAATGGCAGAAAGACCTCAATGAAAGGGGCAGACAGTGGAATGAAGGAGAAAAGTAAACAACAGGGATAGAAAAATATCACAGCAGAGATGAGGCAGAGAAGATTGGCTATATTGCTGTTTTGTCTTGACTGATTTTATTCGAATCTGTTATGCTTGATAGTATGATGTCTGAGAGTAGAGGCAACTACTCTGAAGATGACAAGATTCAATAGGATACCCACTCTGGTTTGATTATTAACTGGCTTTGAAGTCCTATAATGTCTCCAATGTTTGGTTTTTATTAATAGTGCAATGTACTGCTATGTTTAATTATACTATGCCTGATGATATAGACAATTTTATTGAAAATAACAAGAGACATCATAGTAACCACCGTAGATCACCTAGTATTGTGGTTTTATATGTCCTTTTCATTTCATGTTTTTCTAGGAATTTGTTTTGTTGACTTGTTTTGATTTGTTTTTCCCTCTAATACAGAAAGGCTAGGTATACATGTAGGGACTTATACATGTGTAGAACTTCTAAACAGTTTACGAGAATTGATTATAGTTATTGTAAAAAAAAGAGAAAAAGTATTCTAAAGGATATAACTGCATGTATGTTTAAGTGTGTAGGACTGATAACCATATTACTAAGTTTTTGTTGGACAGATGAACAGAACTGATTGCAGTCTCACTGTTTAAATGTCCACTTTGCATGCTTTACTTTTGTAACTTGAACAACTACTTTTAAGAGGAAAATATGTAATTATCAACTAGTGATTTCTTACTGTTTTTTTAAATTATGTATTATTTCTACCCTCTTTCTGTATCATTTTTTTTTCTTTAAATAAAAAAAAGAATTTCCTGTAATGTTTCTTTAGGTGAAAATCTAGTGACTATGGATTTCACTAGGTAGCTAAATTACCCAGGCTGGGTTTGAATTTGCAATTCTCCTGCCTCAGCCTTTCAAAATAATGGGATTATTGGCATATACCACCATGCCTGGCTACACTTTTAATTTTTCTTTCTATTTTTTTTTTTTTTTTGTCTTTTTGAGACAAGGTCTCACTATGCAATTCAGTCTGGCCTTGAGATCACTTTGTAACCTAGGCTGGTCTTGAACTCATAATGATCCTCCTGCATTAGCCTCTTGAGAGTTGGGATTACAGATGTGTGCCACCATGCCCAGTAAAACTCTTAATTTTTATAAGAGTGTATTAGGGTTCACTGAAAGAATACAGTTAATAATAATTATATATTTATATGTGATTATATAAAGGATTTACTAGGTAGGCTTACAATAGCTACCTGTGGAATCAGGAGAAGAATGAAAAAAATGGGTCTTCTCTCCTCAATTTGCAGCCTGTCAATCAGACACACCAAGAGTTTTACTAATCTGTTAGGTGGTTCTTATTCAAATCAACATACCACAATTAATGCTCACAAGCAGTTTTATTGAAGTGTAATTTACATACTATAAAATTCATTTGTCTTAATAGCTTAAGAAGTTTTATCTATATAGTATTCACTTTCAAGATGTTATTCCATTCTCTTCTGGTTTGCATGGCTTCTGATAATAAATTTGCTTCCTAGGGCATGGTTCACATGCCTATAATCCCAACATTCTGGGAGGATGAGACAGGAGGACTGCAAGTTCAAGCCTGGTCTGGACATGATAGCTATATAATGAGATCCACAGCAAATTTAAACAAATATTAAAGGAAAATTTAAAAGTAAAATACAATGATCCTTGATAGAAACATGGTTCTAGACCAAGAAATTAAAGTACCAGAGACTTTGGTTATGAAAAAAATTTTCATTTTTAAAATAAAAAAGGTCTGGTGATGCAGTTCAGTGCAAAGGTTCTGGACTCAATCCTCAGTACCACCCCCCCCCCAAATTTTTTGTGTGTGTGCTTCTTACAATAGATATAATGATATGTGAGTTATTTTTCATATTTTCTTCTGGTAATTTAATATATATATTATAAACTGAATTATTGAACATATAACTCTTGTTCTTATAAAACCTAGTTGCATGGATAATATCTAAATTTCATGTATAATTTCTTCTCTTGCCATATTGCTCATTAAATGGTTAGTTCCATTTTGAGCTCTTGGAGACAATCATATTTATTAATCATTACCGTTTTTATCCACATTACATGTTTTTTCATCTTATCAAATTTAAAATTATTTCTACTATATCTAGAAAATTTCTTTTCCAGAAATGTTCAGGTTTTGTTAGCTAAATCCACAAACACAATATTATTCTTTTAAGAATATCATGTCAGATGCTGGGACTGGGAGGTCCCAACAAGAAGCCAACTGGCCAGCCTTTTTGGTAAGCCGCACAAGCCACATGGGTCCTAGGAAGAGAAAAGTCAGCACCTCATGCATGGGCTGAGAATCAAACAGCTCCCCGCCCTCCCTTAAACAACTGGTGGGTTCAGAGGACAGGCTGAGTTGATAACAACTAAGGTACATAAAACAACTAACTGCTTGTACTGTTTGGTTGATTATGCAGGCCTGGGGTCAGCAGTCTGAGTGTCTATTGGGAGGATGGCAAGTATGCAATATAGCAAATATGGGGGATTTCCTTCTATCTTGTTTTTGAAATCCAATATTGTTCTCATTGTTTTGCTTTGTTCTGATTGTTTTGCTTTATTCATTATTCTGTTTTGATTGGTTTTATTCTGTTTTGTTTTTGGTTTGATTTTGCTATACCTGATGGAATGGACAACTATTGTGAAGATAAAAAGATATACTATGGTAGCTATTGTTGTTTTCTTAGTATCCTGCTTTGAAGTTCTGGACTAGTTTTGTTGCTTTGTTTTGATTGGCTTTGTTCTGTTTTGTTTTGTTGGATTTTACTATATTTTTTAAAAAAGAATATCATGCCAATTTTTAAATCAAAGTTTATATTCATTTAATACTATCAACTGTTGCTTCAATAGCTCTGGATCTAGAGCAACAGATATCCATATGCTAGTGGTTGTGTGTGTGTGTGTGTGTGTGTGTGTGTGGCAGAGACCAGAGGTATGAATGGACTCCTTATGCTTCAGGTAAGGGGATTACTGGTTCATTCTGTCAGGTGTCTTTCCTAACACCTGATCTGTAGTAAGCAATTAAGTCTCCCATAAGTGGAAGTAGCTAACATTTATTGAATGTTTTCCATGTGTCAGACATTGATATTTATTGATTAATTCAGTACTTAATATTTACTCACAAGAATTTTATAAAGTGGGTGCCATGATTATCTCAATTTTAAAGATGAGAAGGGTATATAGTTTAAACAAATGGAGCCTAAAACATTGAAATATCCTAAAAATGTCAATACTTTAGTATTGGAATTTTCTCTCTTATGTCTAGAAAATATACAAAAATCTATTGCAACCATGGAATCCAGTTCTTGAGTCAAAAAATAAAGTAATCATCTACCTATTTATTCAACTGCTTTGTGATCCTCACCAACTAAACTGGATTTCTGTGCCTTAGTCTTGTCTTTTGTACAATGGAATTAAGAATGGTATTTTTCTCATCAAGTTTTCATTTATCTCACTGGACCAGATCAGTAAATAAAAAGTATGTGTGGCACCTATTAATTGCTCAAAAATTTTACCTATCTAGCCCCAAACTTTCCTGGCAGTTCTAACGCCATGATGCCAATGGAGAAGTAGAAATAATCTCTTGTGTGGTTTCACAGGCATCTCCAACTCAATTTGTTCAAAATCAAATTCATAGTTTTCTCTTCCAGCCTCATTTTTCTTCTTGGTTTTCTTATTTTGGTAACTGGCACCACAATCCACTATCATTCAACCTGATCTTGCAATGATCTTAGGTGATTCGTTCCTACTCTGAGTTCTGTTCACTTAGGCATGTACTTGAGTGCCCATAATGTTCTGTTTTTTGAATAGGGTTGGCTAGAGGAATGTGCTTAGTTTGTGACATAGTCATTAATTATTATAATAATTATTTTAATATAATGTAAGCACTATATGCAGCCATACATATGTATATGTAATGCAATTGCAATTTCATACAATTATTTAAATTTTAAAATTATTTAAAAATTTAATTTGGGCCAGGGGTTTAGCTCAGTGGTGCAAGCACTTGCCTGGCAAGTGCAAGGTCATGAGTTCGATCTCAGTACCAAAAATAAGCAAATGAATAAATATAAAAATTTAATTTATCTTAAGAAAGAAAAAGTTACCTTTAAACTTACTTCTGGAACTAGTTTTAGATTGTATATGTGTATGTAACAGAATGCCATGTTTGGGCCTGAACTAGGGCTCAGATCTTTCTGAGAGAATCTCCCTCTCTTGGTATCCATTTGCAGGTATGGTTTACACAAGACCCTAAGAACCCCTAAAGAGAAGTCCTGAACTCTTTCAGACAGATACAAATATTACTGATGGACTGAGGTGACCTCAACAAAATCTGATGTCAGGGAAGAAGACCAAAAGTTACCAAGGAAGAACCCTCTATGAATGGAAGAAAGAGTTGGACACACAGACCACCTGGAGCAATAGATCCCAAGTAACGGAAAGGAGTACTAGTTCCAGGTGCAAACAAGACAGCTGTACTGAAACGAATTCTAACTTAGTCTTCTGGTGGCAGGATTGTACCTTAAGAGACATGGATTATGAGCTTGAATTGGGAGAGTTAGATCATAGATCTCTAGAACATCTTGGGACTCATCTGACATTGCTATGGCTCCTCTTTCTCTTCCACTAAGCATTCACCAAGAGAGTCCCTTAATTACTTTCACAGAGTTAAGACATGGATGTTCTGCCATAAATGCAATTCAATCTCCAAGTTTCATGGCCTTCAGGCTGTAGCGAATTCCAGCTCCACCAGCATGTGCCCAGCTGAGTTCCTACTTCACTGATTTCTAGTGGTAGTGGTGATGATAACATCAGCAGAAATGGAATTTCAGCAGGAGTATGACTCTTGTGGAATCATTAGGGCCTGAGGTTATGGAGCCCCTGCTTGGATGTCCATGGCAATGAGAAAAAGAACAATAAACTAACAGCTCATGCAATTTTACCCTTGGACCTCTCCAACTGAGCAGAACAGAAAAAAGCATTCTTTCCATTTCACATGCAATAACTTTGATCTCAGGCGTCAAGCCAAAGCAGCAGCTTTTCAAGTCCACTAACAATGGCACATGGCAATGATGGGAGTTGACTGCCAGTGTGGAGTAGCCCTTCTATGAATGAGTGGGTCTAGAGCCTGCAGATTTCTGACTTGGCCAATCTTGACCTGAGCCCCACCCATATTTCTGCTTGGCTGCAAAAATTCTCGGTTTTAAGCTACCAAGATTTAGTAGTGTTAGTGGGTGACAAGTGTATTCATCAACTGGCAGAGTTTGAAATATATCATGACATTTTATAAATATTTCTGACATTGAAGGTCTACAATTCAAGAAGTAATGAAGAACAAAAAAATGGTAAATATGTGGGAAAATATAAATAAATATTTGCATGTAAAATAGTAGTAATAAAGTCTCAGGTTTTGAAAGATAGTACTAAAACTCATGATAATTACATATCTGTATCTATATATCTATATCTGTATCTAGTTCCATTGTTGTGTTATGAAGTAAGTTGCCAGTGTATCTGTTTTTCCATGCTAAGGCTTGAACCCAGGGCCTTTCACATTAATGTGGCTGTATGCCATAGCTCCTTGGCTACTTTTAAATGCTTCTTTTTATCTTTGATTTTCTGTTTTTAATATATTGTAGGTGTGGGTTTCTAATTGTTCTGGTGGAAATGTGTCAGGCCGCCTGTATCTTGATATCTCCATCTAACCTGGAAAATCATCAATCATTATCTTTTCACATTTTGCCTCTGCTCCATTCTCTCCCTCCAATTATGGGCTTTTGATTAGATGTACATTAGGCCATCTTATGGTACAACTTTGTATTTCCTAACCTCCTGTTCACAGCTTTTTGTTTTGTTTTTCATTTCCCCCAGAACTTTATTATGAAAATGTCTAAAAATACAGTACTACTTAAAAATTTTTATGATAAACTCTCATATATCTATCATCCAAATTCTATTATTATTCTTGTCTTATTATGTATGTGTTCACATAGTCAGTCCTCTCTCCACTCATAGGTATTATGTTTTGTTGTTTTTGCAGTGCTGGGGATCAAACCTAGGTGCGGCGCCCTTTTCTGTCCATGCCGCGTCCTAGTCCATCCACACCTTGTGACAATCGCTTCTCCAGGAAAAGGACACCGCATGTGGGAATTGGGCGCGGGGATCTTGAAATGTTTTGTACTGATAATTGTAATTTGTGTAGTTCACATGTGTATGTTTTTATGTAATGCTCAATATGAAGTCGAGGGTGGAGACTCCAGGGGGGT